>JAPMOQ010049656.1:3066434-3240005 GCA_026543055.1 Argiope trifasciata | reverse complement strand
ACTAACAAATACAAATCTAGAGTCGAGCTTGAAACTTAAAACAAAAAGCTATAAACGAGATTTAATCAAACTTTCAAAAGACACGCTAAGTCGATGCTTCCATTGAATGTAACTATCTATATTTGTGTTTTTATATGAATAAAGGTTTTTACGTATTCAAAGTCGTTAATTTTAAATCAAAAATATATAAGAAATTCTATAATATTAAGTTAAAAATTTTAGTGGCTCTTTAACAACTGGAAATGTTTGTAAATTGTTGCTTTTGGCTCTTCTGTTTTAATAGGTTGCCGACTTCTGGTTTAAATGAACAAATGTGCAATGTGAATTTTTAAATGCATTTTCCGAAGAAGGAATATTTCACAATGTTCACTGAAAATGTTATTTCTCAAAACCGATTCAATAAAATTTAACATGCATAATTTAATAATCATAGGGAGTAACAGATCACAGATTTTCAGTTAATTTCCTTTACCTATTATTTTACCGTCACTTTCAATTGAAATCAAATTTTCTTAAAACAATCCTTAATGACAACTTCAAAAGTTCATAAAATATTTATTCATCGAATTAATTTTTATCTTATTTTCTATCACACTTTGGATAGTTTGACAAGTGTACATATATGAAATAAAAATTAAACATTTATATTATCTTTATACTTACTATGTTTCTCTAAAATTGAAAATTTTGGTAAAATTTCATTACTTTACAGTTATTTTTTTTTAAAAATGGTTTTATATATATATATATATACCTCTTCTAATTCTGAATTCTTTCAGCTATTTCACCATTTGGCGCTTTAAAGACTTTTTATATATCATTTTTTTAAACATTCGCCTCCAGAACTAGTTGAATACCTTTAGCCAATTATAATGCATTAGATAGAATTCAGAATTCCTCCTAAAGCACACATATGCATCCAAAAAGTAAGAGTTTCATTTATTACTTTAACTTCAAGAATTAAACCAAAGGGTCATTCTCTGCTCGGTATTCTCAATATGATTTAATTTATGTTTCTAAGTAAAATAAAGAAGTATTCATTTTGGATTCTAAGTCTGAAACATTTCTATAGCTTAAGAGAAATTTAATATACTAAATTTCATCCATTTAACTAGTCGCATTTTCCAGTTATTAAGTTCACGCGCACATGAATGAGAAAGAAAGGGAATTTATTGTATATTTTGGTTTAAAACATGACAGAGATAAACAATACTGATTTTACAACCAAATGCTGAAAATCATCCATACATCTCATTGTATCATGCTCAAATGCTCAAGCATAGGTATCCCAATGACGAATTTCGTCCCAAAGTAGAAGACTACAATATTTTATATAAAGACTCCTTAGTGACTTTTATTGTGACTTCATTGCGTTGTTAAGCTATGATGCTCACAAACAGCCGGAAATAATGTTTTTACTTTCAAACTGAGGAAGGTCCTAAATATGAAGATCATTCAAAATCTTAATATTAAATTTTTTGATGAATGCAAAAAAAAAAAAAAAAAAAAAATATCTTAATATACTGCATATGTTAAAAATTAAAAAAAAAACATATTGTAGACAACTGTCTTAGTTTTAATTATCTTTTATATTAATCTATGCATGCATTCTTCACAGCTATTATAGCACAAAAGGGTAGAATTTCCCAGGATTCTACATCTTCAGAAATTATGAATTATTCTTAACTATTAGAGCTTTTACTGTATTTTATAAAAACTAAATAAAAAAAAATTCATAAGTCACTAAAGACACTAATGGAAATAGCCAAGAATATTATTGAAAGAATGCTTAAAATACAAATGTTTAACAATCAGTATAAATATTAATAAAAAAATGGATTTTTAATTAGATGATGTGAATTTATTTCAATTACATTAAAGAAAATGTTTTATTTATTTTTCGTTTCACATTATCGTCCTATCACTATGGGATGATTTTACTCCATGTAAAGAATATGAAGAGTACTTTTCAAGTATTCTTTGCTCAGTACATTATTATTATTATTTTTATCTGCTATTCTTTCCCGATGTTATTTTTCATTTTGTTTTTGGGTCGTACTATTTTAACTCGAAAATATATGTTATTTTTATACATTGTTTGATAAAAAAAGATTATAAAGTTCGCTTTCACCATGTGCCACTTCGGATCTATTTTGATGGAATCAAAAAAATGGAATATACTCGACAGCATGGAAAGCAGACGATACTTAAACTACTGATTGCCTTTGGTCTTTTTTTCCGATTTTCTAGTCCTTCATATACCGGAATATCATAAAAGCCATGCATGTAATAAGATTTCTTATCCAGTATTTCAGGATTAATTGGTATCGATGTCAGTTCTTATAAAATATAGCGTATCATTTCTTTGGATTTAAAATAAAAAATAATATATATAAGCGTAACTTAGTTATTCATTTTTATCAGTATAAATATTTTATGCCTGAATCTTCAATTTTAAGTGGCTGCTTAACGATGTTATTACTATCACAAAAATGAAATTTTTACAGCAATAGAGAAACAAAAACTTGAATTGTTAACTTGACTGGTAGCAAAATTCTACTTAACAACAGAGAGCAAAACAAATGAGACCATCGTATAATGTGACTTTCAATATATAGAAGACAAATTAATTCAGATACATTAGTAGATATCCAATGAAATATTATAACTAAGCGAATATGAAATATATAATTTATTTAAAAAGATTTGGTGTTATTGCAGATTTGATTTAAATAAGTTCCTTCTTTAATGTATATTTTTCTGAAATAGTATTGTAAGTAATCTAAATTTGAAATCTTAGTCTTGTACAAGGTGGCCAGAAATAAAACACCCCTACTCTGACCTCCATGGATATCGAACTACTCAGTGTAAAGGCTCAAAATTTTGTACACATACTATTCAAAATATGGGGAAACGGATTTCACGAAAAAAAAATTAGTTCCTGAAATCACCGATAGGTGGCGCTGCACAACTGGAACTATGATCAAAAGACACAAATAATAATAAAAATTAAAATGTTTATGCGGAATGGAATGCTTCCATGCTTCCTTTTTAATTTTTCTGCCCCTTATGGAAAATAAAAATAGTAAAGAAGCTAGAACTCCCGTTGTAACTGCAATTTCATACTGTAACCAGAAAAATTTGCATAAAGCATGGTTAGAAGCCATGTTCTGGGTATAAAAGAAGTTAAAAGGTGGGGAATGTCATTCTTATTAGTGATGGCTGTCACGCTGCCAGAACGCGCTTTGCTTGTGAAGTTGTTTTACGAGAATAAAGGAAATGCTCCAGCAGCACTTCGAGAGTTTCGCCGACTTAAGGATTTGCGTAAGGGACCATTGCTTCCACAAGCTCTCAGGAGAATGATCGCTCGATTCGAGGAAACTGGACATCTTGGAGTTCAGCCTGGTCGAGGACGCAAACCGGTTCGTTCAGATGTCGTTGAAGATGTTGCCACCGGTATTGTTGAACAGTCAATGGATAATGTTTTAGGCTGCAGTAGTGCACGTGCAGTGTCACGACACTTGGGTGTTCCCTATAGCACAGTGTGGAACGTACTCAGAAAAATGGTGCATTGTTTCCCGTACAAAATCCGCCCTAATCAACAATTGCTGGCCACAGACAGGGAGATGCGACTGACCTTTGCATTGACATTTCTTGCTAGAGTTGAAGTGGATGCATCGTGGCCGTGGCAGATTCTGTGGAGCGATGAGGCCCATTTCCACCTCAGTGGAACAGTGAACACCCATAACTGTCGCATATGGGACACGACAAACCCCCGTACCTTCCAAGAGATTCCACTCCACTCACCGAAAGTTACAGTCTGGTGTGGATTCACAGCCACATTCATCCTTGGACCGTTCTTTTTCGAAGAGGTTTCTTCCAATGGCCTTGAGACATGTACCGTGACGGCCAACAGGTACAAAAGGATGCTCGAAACATTTGTTGTACCCCATTTGCAGCAGCGCCAATGCCTTGACACCATTACTTTTATGCAAGATGGAGCACCTCCACACATTGGACTCCCTGTGCAACAGTTTCTTCGCCAACATTTCACCACTGACAGAATAATCAGTCGTGCGTTTCCGACAACTTGGCCATCTCGTTCACCGGATCTTAATCCGTGTGATTTTTGGCTTTGGGGACACTTAAAAAACCTTGTTTATCGAGAACGTCTGATAACCTTGGCAGATTTGAAAGAGAGTATCAGTCTGCATGTGAGAAGCATCTCAGATGACCAGTTACGATCCGCAGTTGAACAAGCTGTCCACAGACTTCACATTTTACATCTTCAGGAAGGGAACCATATTGAGCAGCATTCCCTGCATCGATAACGTCCTTGTTTCATGTATGCTTGGTACTTTCAAATAAAATGTGTTTAAAACGTGTTTTTGTGTCTTTTCAGCATACGTCCAGTGGTACAGCGCCACCTATCGGTGATTTCTGGAACTAAATTTTTTTTTCGTGAAATCCGTTTCCCCATTTTTTGAATAGTATGTCCACAAATTTTCAAGCCTTTACACTGAGTAGTTCGATATCCAGGGAGGTCAGAGTAGGGGTGTTTTATTTCTGGCCACCCGGTATATGTTGTTAGTCTTCAAGGTAATTATATTTGAGCCATTTCTCCTTCACTTTGGAAGAATGGAAACTGTATACTGATGAATAAGAAAACCTGTGAACTTTCGACATTGGTAATTTACATGCTAGGTTATTAAAAACTAATGACTTTAACCGTATAGTATAAAAAATTGAAGCAGAAGCAAAACAGTTAAGGATTACTGAAAATACAAGATTTGCGTTCTTGCTTCATTTAAATTAATCTCTTGTAATAAGAAACTTACCTGACTTTGTAACAAGTATTGAAGGACGTTGATGGCAACATATTGTCTTCCTTGAGACGGAGTCAGAATATATTAACTGTGATCTTGTTTTCTGAAAGAATAGCTTTCAGGTCAGTCACTGATTTTTGATTCATAAATAAAATAATCACAAATGGGAAACAAAGATTCTTTTAATCCAAAAAGGATACTGTTTTTTAATGTTTCTTTAATTATTGTTTCGTAAATATTATTGATACTCTTAGGAATTAATCGTTGGGACTCTTCGATTTGGAATGCGAATTTATCCATTTGTATTTCTTTTGAATTTATATTTAATTTTTACATACATAAAGTCCAGCTCTTCTACTTAATTTATTTAAGAATTTTTATAAGTTATTTTTTAACAAATAGCCTTTTTAATGCTTCTTTATTTATAGTATAGCTAGTGCAAGCATCATGCAATGTTGTTTTTAATGCTTGGGGAAAACCTTTAAAAGCAGAATGATCCTTATAATGTCGCTATATATTTTTAAGACACATAAATAGTGTTAATTTACTATTTTATCCTCTTGAGGCTGAATCTTTCAACCACAAAAAAAGAAGCAAAAAAGGTATGGGATATTTCCACAACTTTATATGACATAGTTATTAATTATAACAAGACAAATGCAAATTTACAATTCGAGACATGTTTCTGTATTGGACTGAGTTCTAAGACATGTTTTATTAGCCGGGGAAACTCGTTCATTGGATTTGACACTGATAACCAGTACCCCAGAAATTATTCTAAAAGCTAGTTTTATCATTTTAAAGCTTGCTTGATTATTCTTTCACGTTAAGAGTTTTGTAAGCAGTGAGCTGTAAAAAGTAATGAAAACAAAGAAAAGACCAAAGAGTAAATCAGCCGAGAATAAACAAATTGAGACCCGAAAATCAGCTCCAGAAGGCATTAAAAAGTGTTCACCATACACTGGCTGAAAGCAAAAATGAGATTCCTTTCATTGAAGTCAAAGGTGATAGGGTGCACAGGGTAAAAGCCAAGCTTCCTGTACGACCAATTGTGTAACACCTTATTTATTTATTTTTTGCTCTTTCTCAAGCAAACATCACTTTCGGTAATTTGATTTGTTTTTTTCTCTTTAACGTTAAGTGTTATCAGATTCTAATCTCGGTTTGAAATTGATCTAAAGAAACTCATTTGTATCGGTATACATTCATTAAAAGGAACAAATTTTTAATAAATGCTTCTAATTAAAAAAGTTATAGAAAAAAGAGGCGATGATAATTTTTTAAAATATTACAAATTTAGGGCTTATTTAAAATTGTTTAAGAACTTTTTATTAACATCCTTTTGAGAAATATTGTTAAAGGGCTCTTTTCTTATTAACATTCAATTACGAAATATTTTTTACAGAACTGCTGGTTTCTGAACTGACAAGCAGCCACTGTTAATTAGCTGTAAAGTAATTATGACAAAACTTACAAAAGTTTGATAAAGTTACTGTTACTCTTATAAACAGCTATTGCTATAAAGTGTACAGATTTTACGATGCTTTGTAGTCATGTAGTGAGCTGTCACTGCTACTATCAGCAAACAGTTTAACTTTTGAACGCGAAATTGTATCATTGAGATTATTTCTTTCTTCTATGGCAATCAAACGTGCCTACGATGAAAAACATACTGAAATCTATGAAACTACTATAAACTGTTATAAGGAACTGATATATTTCATCTTTTATTCAAACTAGGATAAATATCTCTGAATTGTTTTTAAAAACACAGAAAAAAGAAATTTGAATTAGATACATAAAAATAAATCAAAATCAGCCTATAAAATGTAAACTTACAGACTCTTTTTTAACTATAACCATTTCTAAAAAATGATCTACAAATGATTTTACTAATCAGATATTTGTTAACAGATACTTTGAAATGAAAAAAAATGTGCTGTTAGATATTAAGTTTTTAAAATTGATTAAGGCATAATCCTTGTAAAGGACAATGCAAGAAATTTTACTTAATTAACAGTTAGCATCTAGTTTAACCTTGATTGAAACATGCATCTCAACAGTTTCCAAAAAGTTTGTGAAATATTTTTTATATTACATAAAAATGTTTACATAGAGTGTTTTTAAAAAACATTAAGCTAACCAAACGAGTTGTGTTATTTGAGCAGTCGTTCTTTGCCTTAGTCTGATCAGAAGAACCCGAGGTGGCCTAAATTATGAGGCCTCGCGATATTTAACAATAGCCAGGCATCAAACATTACACAGAAGAAAAGCAAATAGCTAATCTCTTCATCGACCTCACCTAGGCGGGGTTGTCAAGACATTCAAGCTATATTCACAATAGTGGATAATTACTGTACATGGTCACATTAAAATACTATTGCAGCTAGCAATTTCCTCTACTCATGAGATCGAACAGCTTTTCCACTTTTCAAGCAAATTTACCTTCACGGAACGACTGATTAGAAGCTTTCTCGAAACATAGAACTAGACTAGAAACCACAGCTAAAAGCTTCATTTTTTACTTTCTCTTTTACGAAGTAAAGAAAAAGCTCTGTAATTGCCAGAAAATTTTGTATTTTCACGTTCTTGACCTCCCTGAGTTCAAAAGTCCCATTTAAAAAAAGTGTCTATGTTCGACAAAAATTACTAAACAGAAATAAAATGCTAGACAGATAAACCAAATTTGTAGATTTTCATGAAATTTTGTGCAAATTCCATTCAGAGAAAATCTGTCTGTTCGGCTGTTCTAATATGAGATTACACGATAACTACAAACAAAGAGATCTTGTATAAAATTCGGTATGCATATTTAACATTTCTGGTGCACACACCTATCAAATTTGAGCCAAATCAAACGAGGACTTGACCATCTATTGGTCTTTACTTTCAAAATGTATTATAAACTCAGAAACGTAATGCCTTAAATTTATCGAATTTGGTATGTGATTTTCTCACTTCAATTGTAGTTCTTTGTCAAATTTTGGTTTCAATTGATTGGAAACAAAAAGCGTTCTGAAACACAAATTCAGTTTTCGTTTACTATTAACCGATAACTCGCCAAAGATTACTAGATAGATTCAGTCAAAATGCTAAGTTCACTCCAAAATATTTCATAATACGTCGTCAATGTACGTCATTTGTATGTCAATGTCATGCAAGACGCTCTCCTTTATTAGAGATTATATGAGAAAGTTTTTTGGAAACTACTCGCTGTTATTTATTTTCATAAAAATCAATAGAAATCTGGGAAAATCTGAACAGATAGCAGCAATCGAAAATGTCCTTTCTTTCAAGTCTTATTTTATAAATTTAAGAGATTCCCGACACCGTACATGTAATAATGCATCATATTAAGAAGTGGATTCCCATCAAGGCATTCTAGGCAAAAGCAAGGATAGCTAAGATGACGGGAATTTCCTCTCATAAAATTATAGTAGTCGAAAACCTTAAAGAAACACATGCTTCAATGCATTCGATTTAAAATGGAGTGAAAAAATAGTGTAGAGGAGAGAAACTCTACACCACCATAGAATTTAAATTATATGCAAAAAAAAAAAAAACTCCTTATAAGTTGAAAACACAGGGAAAGAAAACTTACAACATTGAAAAGGTGAAAAGAATAAAGAAAAGGAAAATCATCACAGATAAATTACCCGATTTAAACTCAAAAATTGTCAAAATTTACAAGACGAGAATACTGCAGTCTGTGAATAGAGAAATTGAAAGGAAAAGGAGACATAGAGCTTTTCAATGTACAGTGGATTCCAATAATTTTCGGAATTGAGTCTTAAAAGAAGAGAAACTTATATTTTATTGTTCAATTCAATTGTTTAAATGCAACTAATGTTTGTAGATTGGTATCTGTACCTTCTATTTTCTAAATACGAGTCAAAATGATGATTTTTAGAATTGTCTTTTTTTTATTGAATTTTATTTCAGATAAAGTGTGGATGCTCTGGGGTAGGGTACGCTGCCAGCTTTTACAGTAGCCGCACTGTGGTTAAACTGCTAAGAGCGCTTTCTTCGTGGTCTCGAAACTCACTTTGAACCGTAAATTTTGAATTTATTATCTAAAATATGGGCATAAAATCTATCCTTAATGTTCATTGCTTAAACATCTAGTCGTAGGAAGTGAAACAATAATGGTGATTTGAATGTTAATGGACAAAGAGTTTTATTTAAATTTATCATTTGAATTTTCATGCCTGAATTTATGTTCCCTGGATCTTTTTAAAAAGAACCTTGTACTTAACCTTGATGAACCTTGTACCTCAATAAGAGTGGGAAATTTAAAACATTCTTAAAGACAATAATTATTTAAATAAAAATATTTCTTAATATATATCTTTTTTAAATAGAACTAAAAGGTATAAAATCGTTTCTTCTAGTTCTATACATATCTATAATCCCATGCAGATGATTCTGAAAATTTATAATTTTGAATTTTAAAAATTCACAGTCAATCACAAATTTTTGAAATTAATGATTCATAATGACACGTCCTATGCTTGTAAAAATCGAAGGAACAAAATTGTTTCCTTATAAATAGTAAATTTAGAATTGGTGGCAGATTATCAACTAAGAAACTATCTAAGACCACTAAGTTGAGATGAAACTATAAAAAGATTGATTTAAAAACTTTATTTTTCTAATTGATAGATAAATAAGATTATAAAAAGGTACAAGCCATAAACAATAAAAAATTAGAATAGTATTAACACTTAATCAAGAGTGGTTAAGCTTCTATATGTTTCATTAGGTTTACTTATTTATTAAAATATTTATAAAGCCTAACATTGACTTCAAGGATCTTGAAAGTGAATGCCGGTAGTTTGGACAAATAACAGATCAGAAGATCAAATACGTATTCATAAAGTTAATAAAATAAAAAATAGCTTAAAAAATCACTAACATGTTAAAAATGTGTTGAACTGTGAAACTAAATTGACCCAAAAGAGTGACCTCATAATGTGCACTGCCCAAGGCCAAAAATATCTAAATCTACCACTTATTTCATTCAATGTGTTTTCATTTCATTTAAATTTCCTCCTCTCAAATTTCTAGCTACATTTCTTTCTTAATCTCTTTAGATCTTGTTAGAACTAAGACTAGTTTTTTACTCTCCATCCGATTGGTAATGGTTAGGTTTTAAATGAAATATTTTTAAACTAATAGCATTGTAATACAAAACATTCCTGGCTGAAAAATCTAGAGAAAATAAAATAAAACAAATATATTATAAACTTCTGGACTTTTCATGCGCAGAAAACTGCCAAATATTATATATATATTTTTAAATAATTTTTATTGATATATCACTTTAGTACCAAAAAACTCCGAAATATTGAAAATCGTAAGAACTAATTTGTTCTTAACACCAAATTTGAATCTCTAATGCAACTTATTATTAAAGGGAGTTTGCATATTGATGTAAACTTCTAAATTTGAATCAATTGATCAAAATACAAAAGTTTCTTTTTCAAACGAATCTCGGAAACAATGCGCTATTGTAAAGATTTGAACGAAAATTGATTATCGTAACACACCACCTGGCTTTTCACAATAGTCTTGCGCCAGTTTGTTCTTACTCTTGAGACAGTTTTATTGCATGAATCAAAAACGATTTCGAAAAACATGTTCAATCATTAAAGCAATTTCGACTCAAATGACGTCTAGAAACGAATTTCGGCATATGAAATTTTTTCAGCAACTGTGTGGCTTTCGTAAATTTCTACGAAAATAAAAATATCAATTCTTTGGGATTCATAATGATTTAGGTCGATGGAAAGTAAAACACAATGGGTTTCAACTTCATTCGGTGAAGGTATAATTTAATAGTTACAAAAAAAAGCTTATAAAACATTTATGGTTACTGGAGAACTGCATCTTTTCTATAACAGGCAAAGAAAAAATAATCAAATTATGATTCTGCCACATATTTTTATTTGCTGATTTTTTTTCATGTTTTTTTTAAAATCCCTTCAAAAATTTTTTTCAAACTATATTTGAAAACAAAATGCATTTACAGAATCAAAAAAAAAAAATAACTTAAACTATGTGATATAATAAATGTGCTTCGAAAAATAACTTAATTTCTTCTTTCTATGTTCTAAACATGTAAATATCCACAGGAAGCCACTCATCGTTGACGCAACGGTTGTTTTCTACCGATTGTCACCTTCAGTTTTCACTGACTGTGTCTTTTACATAAAGGGTGGTTCTTGCATTATTCATGAATGTGTTATTAAAAATATTGCTAGAAAATAAAATTTTAAACAAGATTTTTAAAAACATAAAATGAGCTAACTAGCTCATTTTCTTACAATTTTGGTCATTTTGTGCTACCGCTTTTTTCCCCTTTAATATCAAACCTTTCACATAACTTGGGACTTTCCCCAAATTAACGATTAATCAACATTTTCGGTCATTTTTAGTGATATGATTCACTAACAAGTATGACCTACCAAATGTAATGGAACAGCATTTTTAAAAATATTTACTCTTTGCTGCATATGTACTACCGTTGAAATTTTTAAATGCCGAATGGATGCTCAAAAGATTATTGATATGTTGCGCATTAGTTAGTGATGACGTATCAGGAATCTCGCTGGAGAGACAAGAATCGATCGATTTTGGTAGGTGAATCTACGCTCACTTGGCTATACAAGGTGCTCGCCTTCCGTAAATCATCCGATCTGGTCTTATTGGTAAAAAGAACAAAGACGCGAAAAGAATTTTCTTTTCATATTTACAAACAAATCTTGCATTATTAAACTCAATTTATTTAGTATAATTTCCTATGCTTAAACTTCTCAGTTGTTGTATTCAGGAGATGACAGTACAAATATTAAATGAAAGCTGACTTAGAGAAAATTTTCAGAGAAGATTATTTAAAATCAGACTGAATACTGCGAAGTCTATGTAAAAACAACTGTCTGCATGACTGACAACATGTTAAACTGTAGTTAAACAAATATTATTGAGAATTTATACAAACATACAAGAGAAATCTGCAATTCTGCAAATATAGAAAATTTATTAGAAACTTTTTTAAATGTACTAATCTGTACAAGAATTTAGAGAAAATAATTGAGATAATGGTCATACTTCGAAACCGCATCTGTGGTTTAATAGGATTTCGATTTCGAAACAGATGCGTTGAGGATTTGAGACAACTATTATAGATCATGTAAGAATGTTTCTGAATCACTGTAAAATTTTTAAATTGCTTTTTACTCTGGACGTACTCGTATGAAACCAGATTCATAAATATCAGCACACACACACAAGTAGATAGATTTTAATCTTGAAATAAGTATTGATAAGTGATCCAACAGCAGCAGTCTACATTTATTATTATTTTACAGATAGCTTAGTATCCAATTGCAGAAAAAATTTGCCCTGTGCATATGCTTGAAGTGCATCTAATGTCTGTATCAAATGCCCTCTTTCTGGCGAGTCGTGGAAGTTCGGAAAGGAGTTGTAGATGAAAATGAAATCCTCGCCATCTGACCATGATTCAAAAAATGAATTCTGTTTTCAAAGAGATTCAAAATCAACCGTTACTCTAATACAAAATGGGGACTCTTAGGTGTAGCAAGACTTCCGTTTTCGGAGTAAATGAGCAAAATCTGCTGTGCCAGTTTTGGCTGTTTCCATTTGTCTAATTCCGCAGTACTGACAAAATTCATGGAAAAAAAAATTAAATCTATGAAATTAGATTCATCATCAGGCTTAAATAACTGAATTCCAATTTTTAAAATACTCCTTTTTTAAAAATTGATTATCATAAGATATTTCTACTGCATAAACTAATTTTATTAGACGATTTATTTTTGTAAAACTATTTTACAGAAATAACAAAGTTAGGATGTTAAAAAATAGTCGAATTCGAATATGTTTCTACTCTTTCTCGTTAAGAATACACATATCCGGAATCAAGTGTTATAATTTCATGAAAGAAGCATACTTCTAAAAACAGTAAATCTTTGCACGTGGGGGTCGTTGCTTTACAGCTATGGCATGGCTTATTCATCACAACAGGTGAATAAAAAAGAAACGCCATTCGGATAGAAATAACGATTTCTGAGAAAAATGAATGAGACGTTTCGTCATTATCAGGGGGGAAAAAAACCAGTTGATCGCTTTTTCAGTCAGTTTTCTGTTTCGCACGGTTTGATTTTTATTTCTTCTTTTTTTAGCAGATGTTAATATTTAATTGCTTGAATATTATCCACTAAATTTCAATATTTTCCACTTCAAGTGCGAGAGGAAAAAAGGAGAAGGTTGAAAATATTTCAAATAATTTGTTTTCCCTTCCCCAAACGTTAATCTTCGTTATTTCGGTCTAAGATTTTTTTTTCTAAATCTTTTCATATAAAGGATTCGTAGCTAACAGTCTAAATAAAAAAGAGAGAAATTTTCAACAGTTATTTATGTTTTTAACAATGAATGAAGTCGGGTCAATTTCCTATTTCTAGGCTACACGAGGATTATTTGGGGGCGAATCTCGTAATCTGAAACCAATAGAATATATTGCTTAAACAAAAATGTAATATTATTAAACGATATTAAAAGTAACAGAATAGAGTGCATATTTTTCTTCACGTTTTCCAGGTGATATTATTAAATAATATTAAAAGTAATAGAATAGAGTGAATACTTTTCTTCATGTTTACCAGAGATCACAAATTTAACTTCAGTCGTTTCCAAATTTATAAAAAAAAGACCCCTTTGTTTGCATATGCTTTATTTTGGATTGACATAATCACAAGCCTTATATATATATGCAATGATATTCTAACATTGCATTCAAATCCAAATTAATTTCCAGATTTTTATCTTAATTTAGCCTTTATCAAAGTCATTCTAAAATGTCTTCTTATCTACTAATCCGATTCTACGTTATCTACTTAATTAATTCAAGAAATGCTTTGTAAAAATGTTTAGTCAGCGAATCCCACGCTGCGAGTGAATGATAAAATTACTGATCTAAACAAATACGTAAAAAAGACTCCTGTTTCCCTTGCCTCTTTTGGCATGTGCGTCAGAAATCCTTTTGATAATTTTTATAATATTTAGCATTGTAAGCAATATTTTTCCTATCAAAATATGGTATAAAAAACGAGGGAAAATTAATTTCTCCCTTTTTCGCCACTTCTGCTTTGTCTGCACAGCTTGTAAATATACCTGTCTCCGGAGGAAGAATAAAGCGAACTTAAAAATGAAAAGACTTCTTCAGTGTCTTTGAACCTGCCATATGTTTCGAAAATTTTAAATCTTATATAATTTTCTGACTGTACATCTAGACGTAAATACCTACAATACAAAACAGTTTTTTAATACAAAGGTACACGACAAAAGAATAGCCAATAGTTTCTCATATATTTCGGTAATATATTAGAATTGAGGAAATGTGAGCTTTGAAAATTAATCACAAGATGGATTGAATACAGTACAGGAAATTGCATAAAATTTATAAGTAGATAATATAAGTAAACTATCTATTCTAGACTTATTAGCTATCATATTTGCGTAAATGAAATTTTTTCTTCAGTACGCGATACTGGGCTTGCATATTCAACAAACATTCAGGGGAATTGGACATGAATTATTAGTTTGATTACATAGATGCCAAATTTTGAAGCAATATAGGAACTATTTTAAAACATATCTCGCAATGCTGGGTAGTAGCCTAATGACGAGGACTGCATTTGAACCAGTATCCCTGAACCAAATTTCAACATCGCATAAGCAAAAAAAAAAAAAAAAAAAAAACCAAAAAAAAAACGGTTTTTTCCCTTTACTAATGTAGCTTACTCTAGATCTGTGAAGATGGCTATCTTTGATAAAAGATTTAAAATCCTACTCTGCCATCAGGTTATAACGGCTTCCAAACTTCGAATGCAAAATCTGTGTACGGGTGCTCTATCAAAATATTGGGAAGATTTCACGTCAGAATCTCAAAATAAAAGGACTGTGAATTCATGTCCAATTCCCCTAAAGATTCGTTGAATATGTAAGCCGGGGTCAAGTTCTGAAAGCAAGATTTCATTTTCGCAAATATGCACAGCTAGTAAGTCTAGAAAAGATAGTTTGTCCGCTCTATCTGAATAGAAATTTTATACAATGTTCCTTACTGTATCCAGTCCACCTTATGATTAATTTTCAGAAAGCGAGTGTCATTGTATCGAGCCCAGTTATGGAAAGAGGAAAGCTAGAATCCAGAGGCCTGTAGGGATCTACTCTCTCTGTGAACCAAGAGATCCTCACAGAGAAGTTTTTATTTACCTCCGATACGCCACCAGTCACAATTAGGGCATATGGTCCCCCTCTAAGCCCCCACAGTAGGGAGTTTATCAACTGTCATCACAATAGAGCCTGAGAGCATTGCGTATAGCAGATGCTTTTGGCTTCCGAGTGAAGGGCGCATGTCATGCCCTTTTCTCCGAACTTTTCACTGCAGAGATGATGTTCCGGTCGATCGATATTTTTCTCTAGAGAGATAAAGAGGAGAGTCTCAAAAAGGGTGATACATCTGCAACTCTGATTCTGTGTAGAATCAAAGCACATGTTGTCTCCCACAGCTGCAAATCCGTACTGCGTGTCTTTACGGTACATCAGGTTTCTATTAAATTTGTCAATGGAGATCACGTTTCCTTCCTTTGGTATGGTTTGAGGTTGGAGTATTGACTTAACTTTATAGCTTTAAATTTATGACTCTTGTAGCGCATGTAGAATATTTTTGATAATGTGAAATGATCAAGCCAAACCACTTGTGAGATATATTGAATCGTCATCTGAAAGATATCACAAGGGTTATTTTTTGTAAAACTGAAATTCAAGTTGTGGTTATCAATGATTAAAATTTATATGAACAAAGAGCACTGAGAAGAAAAGCAAAATTTTCAATAAGAAGACATTTCTTTTTGTTTTTTGTTTTTAAATGCGTTTAAATAAAGACATTGTTTATAATAGTTTTTTTTCATGCAAAAAATGACCTGAATAAATAAAGTTTTAATGTACTTGACGAAAAAGATTGAAAATTTGGTTCGGATTCTTTTGATTTGAAAATCAAACAGTTAAACTAAAAAATAAAATTCTCAATACCTTTGGATTGCAGTGATGGGAAACTTTTTTTAAACCTTTGCATGATTTTTTTTGTGAAATAAATCAGGGGGATAGAATTTATGCTCTAGATTAAAGGAAAAACAATTAAAATTACTAGCATAAATATGCAATATAATATAAATAAAAAACAGTATGACCCATCATCATGCAAATTTACATGTTAAGCTCAATAAAGTCTTCAATGTCCCTCTCTACTCGTTATCGCTTTTATTAGCTTAAAAATCTCATATTAGTTATAAAAAGATATTCAAGAAATCGCACGTTTCTTCCAACTGCAAACAAACAGAGGAATGAGAAGTTCAAATCCGCTATAATGATTGTGACATTTAATTTTTTTACAGCTATTTTCCTTATTACGCAATAGTCATGAAAAAAGTTGCCACAACAACCAAATTAAAGTACACATGTTTTGAGTGCAAATATTTGTTCAATAAATGTTATGATGGAAATTTCCATCATCATGCAAAGAAGGGTTGAAGCTGTTCCAACGAATGAAACCTAAATTTAGATAAAACTTGAATGCAGGTCTCATCCAATTAAATTCAGTTTTATTACGATCATGATTTCAGATTGCTATTTGCAAATAATCAAGTACTATTTTTATAATAAAGTTCTTAAGAAGGCTGATGGGCGTTTTAATTAAATCATAAAGTGATTTGAAAAAATTCTCTTTTCGACTAAGTCGTACTCATATTTTTTCGAATTTACTAATCTAGTTTTATGAAAATCGTAATTATTGTTTAGAAGTTACCAGGCAATTAACGGAATAAATTTATTCAAAATCCTTGAAATGTTAAACATCAAACTGTCGAATATCAAACAAACTAGTTTTGGCCAGTTCTGACTGGTCAGCTTTGGAATTCTTATTGCTTTTCATTTTCTCTATCTCCCATACAATTCTTTTGAAACACAACAAAACTGGTTTGTTTACACCAGGGCTTCTTAAACTTTTTTATATAGCGAGCCCCTTCAAGCTTAGGAAATTTTAAACGACCCTCTTCTCCATATAATGAAATATATATTAACCGTAGATGTATATGTAATATCGCACTGTTTTACAATGTAAATAAAATAAGGATTAAAGAATACGTACCCATTCATTTCACATATATATAATTGGAAACGTTGACGGGATATCGGTCGTAATAAAACACAATAAATAGAATGACATAAAACTATATATATATTTATTCAATAGAAAAAATATACTTTTGTAACAATTTTTTTATAAGAAAACATAAAACTATATCTATAAATTCAATAGAAAAAATAAACTTTTGTAACAATTTTTTTAATAAAAACATATTATTAACATCAAACAATATTAATGTGACGGATGTGATTGTTTATTTTTACACAAATAATTAAATCTAGGCTCAATTTGAGTTATTGCAGATCGTAATAAATTTTCAACGTTTATTAAAGTTGAACGGTATTTTGATTTTATGTAAGTTAATGTGGAAAAGGCTGATTCACATAAATATGTTGTACAAAATGGCAGTAATTTGTTCATTGCCATTTCCGATAGTAAGGGATATTCTGATTTGATTTCTATCCAAAATTCATGCACAGGCACTTGAGAAAATCTGAGTCGCAAGGTAGTATCACTTGTTAATTCGGCAAATTCTTCTTGTGCTTTGAAGCTTAAAAAATTAATTTCTTCCATTTCAATTGAAAATGGATTGCAAATCCATTGTTGTGTATCGATATCATTGGGAAAATACCTATGCATGTAAACTTCCATATCCTTCAAATGATTAACTATAATTTTTGTTATAGGAGTATCTTTTTTTGAAATATTGTTACTAATTATATACTCGTCAGTAAATGGAAACATTTCGAGCGATCCACTTTCCATTCTGTTCTTCCATATAAGAATTTTTTTAACAAAGGCCTCAAGTTTATTTTTTAACATAAACATATTAACGCAGACTCCCTGCATTGATAAATTCATATCATTGATTTTATCAAAAATATCTACCAAATAGCATAGCTTGAGAAGGCATAAATTATCGTGAAAATAATCGGCCAAATTAGAATTTTGCTCTGTTAGAAATATAAGAACTTCATCTTTTAAAGTTAATAATCGTTTCAAACTTCGACCTCTTGATAGCCACCTAACTTCAGCATGTAGCAATAAACTTGTATAATCCGAATCCATATCAATGCACAAATTTTTAAACAATCGACTATTAAGTGCTCGACTTTTAATAAAGTTAATGATTTTGACTGCATCAAAAAACACAGTGTTTAATTCTGGTGCAATTTTTTAACAACAAGTGCCTCTCGGTGAATCATACAATGTGTAAATGTAATATGATCATTTCCAGCTTTAACAAATGCTGTAAAACCAAGATCTTGTCCGGTCATTGCTGCAGCACCGTCCGTGCACACACCAACACAATTTTTCCAATTTAATCCTTGTTTTTCAAAAAACTCATTTACTTTTTTATATATATCTTTTCCACGAGTATGACCTTCCAGAGGACGACAAAACAGTATATCTTCATGAATGCTTCCCTCATAAATATATCTTACAAAAAGTAACAACTGTGCTATTTTTGAAATGTCTGTCGACTCGTCCAGTTGTATTGCAAACTTTGAGCTGTCTGTAAGCCTCATAAGAAGCTGTTGAAATTGATCATTGCTAATGTCTGAAATTCTTTTGGACACAGTGTCATTTGATAATGGAATTTTACTAATTTCAGCAGCATACTGTTTTCCATGAACAATTTCAGACATTCTTATAGCTGCAGGTAGTAAAAGTCGCTCTCCAATAGTAAAAGGCTTTTTCGTTTTTGCTATCAAATACGAAACTTCATACGATGCCAATAGATATTTATCATTCAAAGTAACATACTTCTTCAAAGTGTTCTTTTCTTTATTTGATGTTTGCAAAAGACGCTCAAAATATTCTATTGGCTTTTTTGATAACGTTGCATGTTTAGTATTCAAATGTCGTTGCAGTTTTGACGGTTTCATGCTTTCTGCAGCCAAAACTTCTTTGCAAATTAAGCACACTGGTTGTTCTTCATTGTTGTGAGAAGAACATGTGAAGCCATACTGCAAATATGATTCGTCATATTTTCTTTTTTTTTTGTTTTGCTAGAAGTCGGATTTGAAGCACTGCAACTTGGTTGTGACGGCGTGGCATACTTATTAGTTGGAAAATTAGCCATTTATCCATGATGGTTAAATAATAATAAATAATTAAACAAAATGTAGTTGAACTTTAACGTAATAATTAAAAACACCAACTGAAAATTACACAGTAAATACACACATGTCACTACGAAGACAAAGCTGAGTCCAAACTGAAGTACAAACAGAAAAATAACTACACTCGAATCTTTACCAGTGCAATGACAACAAATTACGATCAGATCAACCCCGACGCATGGCGTGTTCAAAGTGTGCAGCGCACAAAGGCACCGTATCACAAAGACGGCGAAAAAAAAGCTTTCATTTAATTTTTTTTATTATTCTTTTATAAAAATAATATGCCGATTCGCCTAGCCTAGCTTGATTATGCTTCCGTATTGTATGTGTAAGCTGTAAGGCGACGCGGCGTCTGGGTACTTATAATCACTAAGTTATCTTGCAAACACTGACGCCGGCGGCCAGACATCAATGTCGAACGTTCAGTTGAAAATCGAGGAGCGCGTTGTATTTATTATTTTAAATGCTACTTCCATATTTTCATTTATAGGCCCTACATAACAGTTTTGCATTGCCACTTTTTTCAAAAAATAGTTATAATAAAACTACAATAGTATTTTGTATGAAATTATTTGTATTTATATTTGTACGTAGTGTGTATACTAATTTTAAAATTTTATTTATGATGATTGAAAAGTATCAGATTTTTGCGACCCCCTTTCAGTAGTCTCGTGACCCCCAGGGGGGTCGCGACCCACAGTTTAAGAAGCACTGGTTTACACAACATATAGGCAAAAATAAACAGCATTTTGCTTTTTGAAAATCCTTTCGCTTCTCATGTTCTGACAGAACAAGATTATTTTGCATGATAAGCAAAAACTTGGCGCCGAGTTGCTAATTTAATTGCTCTAATCAGTCTTATTCCTTATATTTTTGTGCTATATTCTGTTCCTTATATTCTGTCAGTTTTCCACATTGACCACTATATGAGACAAAATTCAAGTAAAAATTGTTTAATAATTAAATACTGAATCATGATTACCTATTAAACCGTGGTAGCGGTTTAATATTATCGGAAGAATGCAGTTGTCTTACAAAAAAAAAAAAAATTCGATAGGTATTCCATTTGAACTGGTCTATAAAAAGTCTTTCTAACCAAAATTTTAAATATTTGTCTGAATATTCTTCTCAAATGTAAAGGAAAAATGGATTAATTTTTTTTCATTCTCTGAAATTATGTAACAATTTTCGACAGAAAAATATTACTAAAAATTTAAAATATTTAAATTTTGTAAATATGAAAATATTACACTCCCCTTGTATGTTCAGTTTTGCTAAATTACAACACGCTGTAACACAGAACATTTATTTTTTTATATTTGTTTTCAAAATGCAAATAATAGAATAAATAACATTGTTATTTAGTATATTTTAATTCATCAACAGAATTTGTATTTTTTATTAAATGTTTAATAATGATTGAAGATGCGTGTAAGCATTTTTGATATCCTTTTTTCTAAAAACGTCTAAATTTAGAAACAGAATGGAAGGAAATACTCTAACAGCATTCTAGTTTTATATTAAAAATATAGCAGAAAAATAAATTATGATGATAATAAGTAACGTCATCTAGATGAAGTGACTCATAAATACCGTATTTAGACGCTTAAAAGAGAAACTTTCATGGGGACTTCAGGGAATCATTCTTAATTTGCACATTAATTTGTTTCGACCCGTGACTTTTTCTTGACTATACGCTGCAGATTCATGTAGTGACCTGCCATCATAATCCACGTACACTAAATCAATCACTTTGAACAGCTGTAAGATGTGTAACTCACTATTCCAGCCAGAGTTCTACGATATCTTAATTGATATTTCCGCCGTTAAAATATGATTACTCCAAACATGGAAGTATCTACTGACAAAATGGAATCTGAACTTTGCCTTAAGTAAAAATCTTTCGATAGAATAAAATGATGGATTTATTGCGCCATCTCGAAATCTCCTTTCACTCCAAGTCTAGGTAATATATTCCGAGTGTAAAAAAAATCCTCCCGTAAATTTATGATCCTCTAACAGACAGTAACCATCCACCAACGAAATGTATTCGAAGCACAGATATTGAGATATTTACAGTGATGTGAAATAAATGTATGTTTCTTTTCATTTTCATAAGCCTGTTGACGCCCAATTTAATTTGCAGAATACTTTTCAGTAAATTTCTTTAAAAATATTAAGATTAATATAAATGATATGTGGAAAAGAATATTTTTCGGTTAATTTATTTTTAAAGAAAAAAATTAGAAGAAAGTAAGACTTTTGAAACTATTAGACATAGGCAAAAAGATCATTTGAAATCTTCAATGTTACCTATTCATTTCAAAGTCCTCGAAAAACTAGAAGGAAAAAAAATTGAAATGGCCAGACTTCAAAATCTGGCTAATTGGTGATGTAAACCAGCCAAAAGTCGTTTGGATGTGTGGGAATACATAGTGACCTCTCAGTTAAAGATAAATAAACAATGGAATATATTCGGTTTAGTTTAGGACATATATATACATAAATAACGCAGGACATTTGGGAAATGCTCGAACTCGGAAAACTGATGTTTGAAGATATACATTCGTTCATAAGAAAGAGCTATTTTAAAAATTCAAGGTAATTTGATAAAGGAATTAAAAGCAATGAATGAAACCAAATTTGAAATATTCTAAAAATTATCGCAATACACGGAAATATTATAGAGAGCAAAACTTCTTGATATTAAATAAAAAATGTTAATGAAAAACAAACGCATGGAAAAAGTTTTTCAAAGTTTTTTCGTTAGAAACTCAGATATCTTGAAACTGGAAAGGAAAAAATCCGTAATTTCTGTAATATATGGATTAAAAAAAGTCATGGTTGTACACTGTAGCAATTCAAAGTAACACATTAAAGGCCGGGGATCTCGACGTAAGTATGTAGGTAACGCGGATCAAATCGTAGTACTACGACTCCCGCCTTTAATGTGTTAATAATATGTCGAAAGTTACATGTAACCAGTTCAACAATAAATTAACATAATTAATTAATAACAATAAATTAACATAATTCAACGAGCTTACAAGTTATATAAAGAGCTCAATGAAATTGAGCTATAAGAAAAGAGCTCAATGAAATTGAATTTCGGCATTAAGTATAAAAATATAGTTTAAATTTACAGACTTTTTAAAATCGGATACTGTTCTAATATAGCATTTACTTTTAACAGCATTATGATTCTACTTTGGAGAGAACGTAATTACACACCTCATAAATTGTATTTTGTTGCCTTGTTTTGTTATTGATATTAGTTTTAGCAATATTAATAAAATCTATACAGTTTTTAATAATCAGTTTAATAACCCACAATTCTTTCAATTCTAAATTTAATAGTCAATAATTCTTTCAATACCATGTATAATAATTGATTATTTTTATACTATATTTAATAACTATAATTTTATAAATACACCAACCAACGTTCTTTTTATACTAAGTTAAATAACCAAACATTCTTTTAATAATCAATGTAAATACTTTTATTTAATAAAACCTTTAAACAATGCAAAAGACAATGTATTGCGTTTCTGAAAGCTATAATAAATTCTTGCCTAGATAATTTCGCATATTTTGGAAAAGTATAAACATAAGTAAGGATAGATTTTTGAAAATTTTCTTGCTGCTTTTTAGAATTTTATTTTCGTTCATTTGCAGTTATATAAAGAATTGGAAAATGTTCTGTAATTTGTCGATTTTTTTCATGTCTGCAATTCATATTTTGATATATATTCAGAAACGAAATATGTATTTATAATGGAAATGAAGACTTAAAACAAAAAACCTCAAATGCGGTTAAAACACATTTCCACTCTTTATGTAGTATGCCATTCTTATTTAGCTGATGTGGAAAAAAAATATGGTTACTTTTAATAATGCTAATTCATAAGAAAAGTACAAATTCTGAAATAAATACTCCGATGATGTTACTTATCTTTAAGCTGTTTCAAAATGTTTAAGGATAGCAATTAAAAAGGGAAACGGATTATACTAAATAGAAAGCTTGTTCAATCAAAAATATCGATACAAGAAAGAAAGTGATTTAACATCCTCTCTAGATCATAGAGATCTATCGCCTTTGGGAAAAGAGAACACCAGATAAAAATTAGATTAAACTGAATATTGGAGAATAGTGTATGTTAAATCTTCAGTCCTTGGTTGACTAAAAATAATAAATGATCCTTCTCGATAATGAATTTTACAGAAGATTAAACGTTTTTTTTAATTAAATATATTCTAAACTTACCGACAGTTCTCTAATATGTAAAAACTTCAATTATAAAAAGGTCTTTCGGATGATTTAAATATGTTTACAGTTAAAGTAAATTTCAAAATGAATAATTTTTCACAGTGGGATTATTGCATGTTTAGCTGCAAAATACACGCCTACTTTCAAGAAAAGAAAAAAAAGTTAGAAGAAATATTAAACTATGCGAAAAATTGCTTTCAATAAGAATCTCAAGAATTTGACGGCTTAAATCGATAATATAAATTACATAAATAACGAAAAGTAACGAAGAATAAAACAATTTCGATCTGAAAAATTCAGAAAACAGATGAGCATTATATGCAAAACTACATTCATACTGATTTTTGAACAATTTCATCAGCCAAAAAAAGTATAAAATCAATTAAAAGTTAATTTATATTCATCATAACATCTCACAAAACAAATCGCAATATAGATTTCTCATTATTATAAAAGATATTTATCAAGTATAACTTGGTTTCAATTAACGGGGAGGGGGGATGGATAAAGTTATGGAATAAATTGCATTTACACTTTTCAACTGTTAAAAATTCGATTTCAAAAGCAAGACGTTGGAATGAAAACAATGGTGTACTTTCTAATAATCTTATTGCAACATATCCCAATATTTGCAAACTAGATTGAAACCCGAGGCATGTATATCAAACGGAATTAGAGTGAAAATTTAAAATATGAGAATATTTCATAGGATATAACGAATCTTAAAAATCTCTACTGCTATTTAATTAATTATAAAAAAAAATTAATTAGGCATAAGATTTATTGACCTAAAACTTCACATGTATTTTTGTTTAATGCAAATTAGTTAGATTTCACCATCAATACAACATTTGAGCTATTGATATTTAGGAATGTCTATCATTGTTGTAAAATCAGCCATATAAATAACCTGGCAATCAATCTTCTAATATTGTTTATGCTCTAAAATAAATTTGAAATAGATAAAATTTCTATATTTCAAAAATCTAAAGACTTCAGATTTGAAAAGAGTTCGACTGTAACACGAGCAATAGCGTTGTCGAATGTAATCAATAATCTGAAAATCGATAATCTGCCATATTGAGAATATTAAAAAAAATTAATTTTATGTATAAGAATACTTAATTGAAATAATCTCACTTATCGTCGTTTCAACCGAATCACGTGCTGATCCACGTAACATTGGTGGTGGTGGGGAGATTTCGTTATACAATCACATTGTTTGCGTTTCTTTAATTTGATTCAAGAACGCATAAAAAAAAAAATTCTCAAAAACCACTAGAAAAATTTACTAAGCAATTCTTCCTGAATTTGAACTTAATTTACCTATATAAATACATCTTTTTTCTTTTTCTTTTTCTTTCAGTGAACTCTAAAGAGACAGGCAGCCGTGAAACCCACTTGTTTATCTAGATTTTTATTCAACAAGAAATTATATCTTATCAGAAAGTTCAATATCCTTCCGTCATTAAAAATGCCATTTTATTTCTTCGCCAAAAGAAGAGTTGTTGAAATGAAGAGTAATCATAATTTCTCAGAGTTTTATATTTGCTAACTTGGCTATTTTCCAATATTCTTTTAACCAGGAAATCATAGTGAAAGCTGTATAATTCACCTTGAGTCTTTATATTCACGATTTAGTGGAAATTTTTTTTGTAATGGAAATTTTTAATTGAAATTAACTTAAAATTTTCTGCTGGATTCAATTCAGCCGTGAATGATATTTTCTTACTCAAATTCTGAAGATTTTTACAGCTAGTACGGCTACAAAAAGCAGGGAAATTCCCTTTCTTGTGAAGAAAATTCAAAATATTGGTTTAACACGCAATTAATATTGATTTGTTCCCTGTCAGAAAAAGCTATTGGGCCATATCTCTATCACATTGTTCAAAGTTCTGAATGATATACAATATCGTGAAGGCACCATAGCAATATTATGGAAAATCTTACATAAAAAGAAGAGACCTCTTTAAAGTTACGCTGTGACTGTTAAGGATAGATTTCGCAATATTCAATCGAGATGAGATGAATCAGAGATGAGAGACTACAAAATAACACACCACAACTGAAATCAGGGATCTTGACTTCCAACGACAAATTGAAATTCGCATGACCTCGATGAATATCGGGTAATATCTGGTCTCGAATCTTTGATCCTTCGATTCGAGATCTCATATGCGTATAACAAGACCTCATGGCCCCAAGCATAGTGATCTCATGCAAATATTAAAGTTGTGGGCTCGAGATATTTTTAGTTTTCTAAAGACTATTTCTATTGTAGTGCTCAAGAGGGATGGGCAATATTATTTTGAATCTTAGTCAGAGGAAGAAAACAACATTTGAGTCAATATTTCTACTAACTTTTACCCTATTGTTAAGACATTTGTCCATGGTGGATTTAGCATACAGCAAATCCACCAACATGCTAAATTTCGAACATGTTGCCCTCAAGCCATTAAAGCCGGTACTCTGCTATCAAGTCAATGCAAACTTCCCCTTCGAAGGTTTGAATCCATTTAAAATGGACGGGGAGTATAGGTATTAAATACTAGGGGGCTACTAACACTGCTTGCTCTACTCATGAAATTCCCAAAATCGCGTTGCGATTCTTTTGGAGTCAATGCTTGATCCCAAAAGCTCAGATATCATCTTCATGATTCGTCAAAAAATAGCGTCATCGTTCAAAGATCCAGGGACATAAATATTACAGAACTAGTTTTTTTTTCTAATTTAACGATTGAGTCAATGTCGTTTTTAATACTTATAGATTGATTTTACTAAGTAACCCTAAGCGAGATGATAATGATTCTACAAAGTGGACAAAATTTTTTCAATGGAACGACTGAGCCATTTTATTCAAAGTATACTTTAGAAGTAAGAATTCAATAAGAAGTATTCTTTTTCAAGAGTCATGCATTTATCAAAGACTGAAAGAAGTCAGTTTTTTTTGTTAGGCACTATAGCCAATATGAGAAAATTTTCAATCACATGATTTTTATTCGTAATTTTTTAAAGCAAATTTTGCATTGGCACAGCATGATGTAAAACATTAACTTTGTTGAAATGTAAGTAAAGAAATAGCGGCGGAGATTTCAGACTTGAAATCAAATTTAATCACTTAACTGATTTTAAAAAGAAAGCAATAAAATCTTTTAACTCTGACATTATCTTTTATTATTTTTATTTTACTTTATGAATATGAGAGAAATATATTATCCCTTTTAACTTTTATTTTGAAAATACAATATATGTTAATCAGGAATTTAAACTTTTTTCTAATCCTCTAACACTCAATTTTCAAAAATACGAGAGTGCATTGTTTTCAAGGTAAAAAATGAAATATCAAAGTAAAATATAAGTACTTAAATTTTAAAAATATCTGTGAAATATAAACATAAATAGTTTATACTTTATGAAGATCCAAACTTTTGAATAGATTTTATTCAAATTTTGTTCACAAATATTATGAAGCATAACATTTTTAGTTTAGGTTTTAAGACAATTAATCAAATAATTATTTTTTATTAATTGAAAATTGAATTACCACATATAGAAAAGAATGTATCCTTATTGTTCCCATGCTGCAGAATAAAATTTTACACTTTTAAAGTCATTTATTTTCCTCAGAGTTCACTCTTACAATTTTTTAACTATATTCTGTATCATTCTCTAAAATAATTTACTGAAAATTTTTTTATGGCATTCAAAAAACATTTAGTACTATCTGTACAATTTGCGAGAAGCTAATAGATTTAAAAATCGAGTAATACAAATTATTTTCTTATTAGGTTAAAAAATAAAATAGCCAACAATAATAACAAATTTAAGTATTTTTTATGAAAAAATATATTTAGATTAAAAATATTGTGAAGATTATGAAAAATATGCGTTTGTTTACATTCTGTTGAATGTCAATATTAAATATATTCTTACGTCTTCGCCTTCGGTGTTTACAGCACGTAGCTGTCAACAACTGACTCGATGCGTGCTAATTATAAATATGATTATATTTTAAATTTTACGAAGACATAAACAGAAGAAAAATATTGAATGAAAATTTCGAGATAATTAAATGAGTATTTTTTATTAATAAAAAAAAATATTTTCGCACTAAGCAGCAATGGATATAAATCAGTAAATAATAAATCACACTTCCAAGAACCTGATTGGAATAGAAACAATTATTCGCCAATTTTTGTAATTTTAGAATAATTTTACTAGAAAAAATTGATCAATTACTACAAAATACTGATCAATGGGGTTATTAGTACAAATTTTACACATATATTACCTTAAATGTGCTTAAAATAAATAAATTTCTTCTCATCATTATCGATTATTTTGTAAATATACATCTTGGTATTTGAAATATCTTATTTACTGAGATAGTTTGTGTATTTCTAAAACGAACTTTGAGATTTTATTTCAGGAATTTTGCTTTAGAATCAGTAAATACGTGTAAAAACATTCCAAGTAGAAACTCATCTCAAGGCAGAAAGTAGGCGGGAAAACCCTTTTTCGAGTTGAAAAAAACCAGCATGAACCGGTCATACATCAAGGTTATTTGTTTTTCTTGCTTTTATTCGAAATTTTATGCATTATGAATTGATTTCACGTAATCAAGACATCAAAGGCGAATTCTTCAGATGAAGTTCAAAGGATTTCAAAAATAGCATATATAAAATTTATTTGCTAGTTATACATACTAGTTTAAATACTCAAACCACAATCCTGAATTTCTCCCTATGTTTAACTTCAGATGCAATTCCAGAAATTTGGGCTCTAAAAGTATTTTAAGGAAAGTTAATTAAGAATCTGTGGATGATGCAATATTTGTCGAATTATACACAAATCTTTAGACTTTGATAAGCTATTTTTGATTATAATTATTATGTTTACAAAATATTTCACAGTTGATAGAATTTTTGCTACAACATACCTAAATGATATTTTATCATATCATTTACTGCAGTTATATACAAAGAAAAACATCAGGGAACTAGTATAAATAAAAAAATTCCATGAGAAATGAAAGATTATTCCACTTTTGTATTAAAGTAAATAAAAATATATTAATAAAATAAGATCTTATTACCATCACGACTTGCGTATTTTATACATTTTTATTAAATATGTCTTGTTTCATATTTGCGAAATTGGAATCTTTCAATTGATTTTTCTTTCTTTTTCTGAACGCTAAAATGTAAAATTTTATAATTGGCTATTATTTTAATATTTTGGTAGCTTAATTATTAATTGATTAATTTAGTTGAATTTTGATTCCATACTAATGGTGCCACCTGGTAATGAATTTGAATAAAATGCATTTCATGTATCCATAATATTTATCATAGTGAATTGTAAATTTAAAAATAAAGTAAATTATAACTATGTAAAAAATTTTGAACAAAAATACTCATTTGCTTGTTTATTATATTAATAAAAATATATTGTGGAAAAATGATTTATTTAATCTTATTCTCATGTTTGATCATCAATTATATTTAAAAATATAATTTCTTAACATCTCAGTAGAAAAAAAAATATTTCAGTTTTCTCCCCTGAAGTGTTAAAATCGCACAAATAAAAATAAAAAGTTTACTGTTAAACTTTATCTATGACTTTTCCAGAGTAGCGGGTTAAAAAAAGATCAGCAAGTAGATTTGTAATTTTATCAGACAAATTTTGCTTCTTACTAGTTGAGAAATGTAGAAGCACTTCAAAAGATTGTCTGATTTTTTTTTGCACTCACAGTAAAACACGTTTCCAGCGGGTGATATCCTATCTCTGAAACGGTCAAGGATGCATGATCACAAAAAGATACCTCATATGTTCCATGAGAATTATCTTTTCATCTGATAATTTTGAGCACTTCTGAGTACAGAACATTGCCGAAAAACTCGAGGGTTATTTTATATAATGGAAATATATCTATCATTATACAGCAGTATACACTTATCAAATTTTTTTTCAGGCTATTCAATTTTTTACACACCAGCAAATAAATAAAAGAAACATTGATTTCATTGCTAAAATAGTTAAAAATCTATATTATTTCAAAAAGACTTCCAGAAATATTTTTAAAATTTAATCTTAGTCGGTAAAGTCATTTAAAATATGCAAATATCTTACTCCAAACAGCATGGTTCAGATGCTCAGATTTCTTATTTTCAGCTTTTCTCATTTTCCAGATTTTTTAAATTTCCATAAAAGCTGATGATCTTTTATCAGAGATAAAGGTTATTGTACGGGTGTTTAATTTCTTAAATCTAGAATTCCTGACTTTTAAAATATCGGTTTGTTATCGTCCTGAAATTTTATTCCAGAAAAAATATTTAACTTTAAGATCATATAATCTAAATGTTTTTAAATTCACATATTTAGTTCAAACGTGAAACGAAACGTAATATATTTATATTTTCCTTTATTTATTCCTTTGTTTATTTTTGGTTTCGAAAACAACCATTTCAAGGTGTAAAGGCTTTCTGGACAATGTATTGAATATTGTGACATATTAAGAAAGTTTTTCGAAATCCATGAATTCTATTTTTGCTAATATTTTCTTTTCTTCAACATCGGATAATAAGCATTTTTCAGATTTTAATCTAACACCTAAACGATTAAGTGCGAATCTTTTGTCCATATTAAAAGGATTTTTGAGGATATTGAGCCTTCCATTGTTAATAAAGAAATATTAATGCAGTACATAAATACGACCTGAAAGATAAGTTGAGCTTAGCAACTGCTGCTTTCTTTTTATTGTTGAAAAATCAAAAAATACCTGCAAAATACCTGAAAGAATAGCAAGGGGTCTCCTAACGCTGCCTGCCATAAAGGCGTCGGTTTGTAATATACCCGACAAGTTTGATCATAGCTTACTTCAAATGGACGTCATTTTTTGCAAAATGCATTACTTTTCATTTAGTCTAAGACACATATATTTATATTGCGAGCTATATAAAATCATGTCGATTTTTACCTCTCTAATTTTATATATTTCTAAATGAAGTCACACTCACCGTTTCGAAAATCAAATCAAAAAATAAATCGATGCAATAAAATTCATAAACTGAACATTAAAATAGAAATTTGTCTTTTTATAAATCGAGTGAGTTATCTTTGTAATGCAGACTGTTTAACGAACAAATAACTGCAATAATATACAATATGCAAGGTAAAAAATTGATTTTCTAATATTTTGCAAAATGAGTATTCTTTTGTAAGATAGAAAAACAAATCACTTGAATTCAAAAAATTCTGTACATGTGCAGATGATTTTATAATGGAAAACAGATGCAATTAGGAATTTTTAAAATTCAAAAGTGTCGATAAATCGAAAATTACCGAATATTATTTCTCTTAGGAGACAGACTAAAGTTATACTGATTCACACACAGGAAAAAAAACTACCATAATCAACCAAGTTTTGATATTCGCAACATGTGTATCTGTACCGATAAAAAGTTTTACTTTCGTCAGTTTTTAATAATTTAGTGATGACGCGTGAATTTTGTCTATAATTGAATTTGTAATTCTGCTTTAAAACTTACGATTAAAATTTAAGCTTATAAGTATTCAATTTTTATGAAATCCATGCACTTTCAAATCACATAGCCGGTTTAAAAGCAAATATTTCGAAATTAATATCATTTGAACTATTTATAATGTCTAGTAAATCCCAATTTTGAATTTTTTTAAAATCTTTCTTCGAAAGATTGGATATATTTTTTGCAATAAAAATTGTATTCTGTTTAATCATCATTAGAGTATCCTATAATATTTTTGAGGTTTTTTTTAAAAAATATAATTCAAATGAAAAAAAGTATAATTTGATTATTTTTAATCTTAATTTTTCAGATAAATTTTTCTAGTTATTACTTTATAAAAAAATAATTGAGTTTAGCTATATATACATAATCATCTAGTTAGAAAAAGGACCAAAAGTAAAATATTAGCATATAAAAATGTTAGATCAGAAAATACTCATTTTTCCCGTATAAAATGTATTCATTTTTTGAAATACGCCAAATGTATTTATAAACTCGATTTTTATTTTCATTATAGTCCTCCATTTTTTTAAAAAAAATTTTCGTGTTCCGCTACTTTGAAACGTTTGAGCTATTTACTGAATTACCTCAGTTTATTTAAGAAACTTCTACCGAGAGAAATTATCAGGTAAACTCTATTGTGATGTAAATTGGTATTATTAACGATGCTTAAAAGTTTTCTAAGTTTCCTGATGCTTTGCTTTGTATATAAATAGAATTAAAAACTACTTGTTTATAATTGTATTATTTTCAAATAGCTCGTAAATTTGTTTTACTCATTGAATACATTTTTCAAACTATCACACGCAACTATTGTTCAAATTATTTTTTCTCAAACACTCATCTTAATCTCGTACAGAATTTCAATAGAAGTTCCCTGAACGTCTCACATACAAGATTAAAAAGAAATTAATTTTCCTATTCAGAGGATTCTAAAAAGCAATATATTTGTCCAAATGAAAAAATATGAACAACAGATAAATCAAATAATGAACTTTATATTTTTATTGGATTAAAAAATTTCAGTAAAAACTCATCAATAAATGACGTTATAACACTAATGATATTTATTTGCATGTATTGAAAAATGTTAAACACTTCCATTACAGCCCATACATATTAGCCTTCTTTGGATAAAAAGGTATAATCTGCGTGAATATTAGTTACTTCTGTTGGTATCATGTATACGTTGTAGAAAGAACGCCACTGATAAAATTGTTCTACCAGAACCAGCAGAAGTCTGTTGCAGTTTCAAGAGAATTCCAGTGTATGAAACTGGGAAATTTGGGAAATTTGGTATTCTTTCAGATAGAAGACGAATGCAAATACCATCTTCTGACTTCGAAATTGTGACTGCCGTGGTCGCTGAAATCAGAAGTAAGCATCGGATGGTAATATCAATCTGCCAATTATTTACCCTATGTTGGATAAGCCACATTTCATTGTGCGATAAATCTTAAGGCAGAAATTTTTCATTTCTAGCCCTAAAAATCGACCGCATTTATTACAGAAAAGGTACTCTTCAGTTCATAAAACGTTTTCACATCAGTTCCTTGCTAGAAAAGCCTTTGTCGTCGTTTGGTCATAGAGCATTCTGTAGAATGAAGAAACTCAAAATTGTTGAATCTAGGCAGCGGAAAAGCTTCACGATATGAGGAACTATCCTTGCATCCTGGAAAAGTGAGAATTTGGTGTAGTTTTAAGACTACTTTTAACATAGGACTGTATTTTTAAAAAAATGAAATTCAGATACTAATGAAATTCAAATTTGCGCCATCATAAGACAATGGTACTGTAATACGCTTATTGCTTTTGTAATCCAAAAGCTTAACAGCATGGATATCTTCAATACATCAGTTTTATGCAGAACTATATATTTTCTCACATTGATCGTTGTTGTAAAACAACTGCTAAAGCAGCATTTAACAAATGTAGGGGTGATCAGCCACCACAGCCTGCTCTTTCTCCGAATATCATACAACCTCCTGCTACTTTTGGTTATGAAGTTTTCTGAAGGAGAATATCCATCATCAAAAGCCAACATCCATGACAGATCTGAAGAACAGTATTTGTCGCCATATTATTGATACTCTGGCAGAGTTGCACTGGTCAGCCGTGGAAAAATGTGGTTCTGAAATTAGAGCACATTTTTGAGCCTGGAGGGGGACATGCCGAAAGTTTTAATGCTACTTTTTAAATTTTGTTTCATATTATAAAGCCTTCAAATGTTTTTAAGTGTATTATACAGCACCACCTATTTCTTATTTTTGTACTAATTTTTTTATTTAGCAAATGTCAAACGTATCATTTAAATTAGTTGTAGTTTAAATTTTCTCATTTGGGTTAATAGAGCGCATTTTAAAGCCTGGGGCGGAAAAGTTGCTTGCTAAGCCTGCACTATTATTCTTTACGGTAATTCATATTCTTTGTAAAATTCAAAAGTGCAACTATTGGTTGACCTAAATTAGAATTTTTAGAAATATATAGCCATTAAGAGATGTTACAGTTCTATTAAAAAGCATTTCAATGCCCATAAGGAAAAACACACACAATAAAGTCCATTTTAAATAAGTTACAACACAAGCACACACAGTTCAAATTTAATTCCGTACATTCCTTGAAAAACAGATGGCAATGCTTGATAGTAAGTTGATTTGAAGCCGACTAGCCATGAAATTGGTGAGAACAGAAATGAGCAGAAACACTACAGAAATCCTAAAAAACATTTATAAGCACAGTATATGTTCTTATACAGTTTCTCCCATTTTTTTCATATAAATATTTTTAAATAAACGAGGTGTGTGATTTATTATTTATAAAGGGTTATCAAAATATTTTCTGTTTTGTTATTTAAAAAATATATGGATAACAAAGGAGTGTCCTGTGTCATGCTACTGAACACTTCTTAATGAATACGCGTTTTATTTAACCAAAAGATCAAAGTGCCAACATTTAACGTTAATAATCAGTAAACAATGGAAAACTCTGTAATGTGGCTTCATAATTTTCATTCAATACTAAAGAATACATGTAAAACTTATTCACAAACTGGCATTACCAAAAAAAAAAAATTACGTACTTACATTTATAAAATCAAACATTTCATGGTATCCAAATTAATTTCCAGAATTTGTGAAAATACATTTAGTATTTATAAAATACTTAGTGACAAATTTAGAAAATCGCGATACTGACTCGAGAATTGTGAGCTGTTATCTAATAGTCATCATAGATCCCGGCACAGATCTCTCATGTGGGAGTTAGACCACGTTATCAGGAATGGAATTTCAACATCTTTCTTGTACGCCTCACAACCCTCACACTGCTAATTTATTTGATGACTTCCAATGAACATGGCTCGGGATGAATATGCTAGTAAATTTAATTGTAAGATCGTTTTGATTTTTGTAACACAAAAGTGCTTCCTAAAATCAATTTGTTTGCGACGATTATCACTGTTTTCTCAATCAATCTATCAATCAGTCTACTAATTTGAATGGAAATCAAGCATTCAAATAAATGATTATTAATCATATTGTACAATATCGTAATGAACAAATGCTTTTACTCAATACATTCTTTTAAATAAAAATTATGGAATTAATGAAGATTTGGGACTGACAACATTAGAATTATTAATGACATGTCCTTGAAAACTGGATTTGAGTTCTGAGCAACGCCGTAATAATTATCAATTCTTATTATTTATCAGATAATATAACCAATAGAATAAAATTTAAACAGTTCTCATTTCAGTTCCAAATCCACCATTCTCAACTTACAATTCTAATTTACTTGAAAAATGTTTCACTAACTTAAAATCCTATGAAACCAAATATCCTATTGAACCAAAATCAATACATTTGTTTTATATTTTAGAATCAATTTGAGTTTCAGAAATCAGATTCTAAACGACTTCCAACATCAGTGAAGATAACTGATGTTTGAAATTTGTTCTTTACTCAGTTTATTCATCTTAGGCGACTGAATATCAAGAAATTGCACAAGAGATTTGATAAAGGTCTCAAAATATCTTAGAACAGAGAAAGGCGAACAAAAGAGGAATATGCACTTATGCTTTTTAATGAAACTCAGAAAATTTTAGATGGAAATATAAGAAAAATTTCACACATTTCTTAACGAAAGCTATGAAGTTTAATACATATTTTTAAAACACTAATTATAATTTGTTGAAAAAGTGCAGGAAGGTCTTAAAGTTCAGTTTTTTACGAATTAACTGCCGCCGAAAGAAATATTAAATGAAATCAATTAATAATTGGGCAATGTTTTGTCGAAATAGGATGAATAGCACGACCGTATATAAAATATGAAAAAACAAATATTCCTTTTTGTGTATTAGATTTGTATATTCTTTTAGAATCGGAAAACTTGGTGTTCTCTGAGAATGGCAATGAAAGAAACTATTTATTGTATCTCGTGACTCGTTTCATATTCGATCAGAATTCTCAAATTTAATTTTAGAAAATGCGATTGAAATATTTTCTTTTAAAATTGATTAAACATAGAAAATGTATTAATACCATAAAATCGTTAATGTAGTTGAAACGATAATTTTTTAAAATTAAGATGGTGCAAAATTATTTGTAACACAATATTTTTGATAGTTACGGCGAGAAACGCTAAATTTAATAAAAATTTAAAACCCTCATGGTTGGTTTCCCTAAAACTTTCTTGCATAATCTGTAATAAAGTTGTTACCTCTGAGAATGACTTGCACGACATTTACGTACTATAGCTACAAAATATTAACCTTTCACTTGGATTTAGCATTTCTACTGAATCTATTGTCTCCTTGGCGTGTTATTTGGAGATTAATCCTTGGTCAATAGATGCGATTGAAATCTTTAATTTTAGATTGTTGTACTATCCCTCTAACCATCCCGTAGGCATAAACAATAAGCAGACCCAGTTTCATCGCAATTGGATGAACGATTTAGGATGGCATAAGAGACAAACATTCATTTCTATTTATATAGATTGAATTACGAACGATTGTGAATAAGCGAATTTGGCGGGCAATCAGCTTCGGCATGCAATTGAATCAGCAATTTGAATAAGGAATGCCAAAAAATCGAAAAGCATTATGCACTTTATCATACATAATCTCAAATATATTTGCAAGAAAAGAGCAAATACTACTAAATTAATCCCTGATGTAAAGAATAATAGAAATTTGGTTTTAAAAAACAAATGGGATTTTTAGAAATTTCTCCAAGAAAAAAATTTCGAATATTCGTTCCCTTCTTCAAATTGCTACTAAAATCATGACTTCACAGGCTTTCTCACTTATAAGTCGATGGTTTATTTTATTTCTCATCTGTTAATATTTTTTGTCGTTATCTTAATTCGCGATTGAAGTGTTTTAAAGATAATCCGTCCATATTGTAAACAGATTTTGTTGCACATGTAAATATTTTCACAGAAATTAATAATTTTACTTTTTTTTATATTTTCATTTTTTTATTATTCATATCAAGGATTATAACAGTTTTTTCCCTATACATTTGAAAATATTAATCATATTGTATAATATTGTAAAACATTCTTTCAACTAGCTCCAAAAAAAATTTACTAACGATTTTCAATGTTACTTAATTTGTATAGTTAAAATATACGCTTATCAATAATTGTTAGTACATGTTTATATACAGTGAATATCTTATTTATAGTAAATTTTTGATTCAATACCATGTTTCGCTTCGTCCGTTCTCAATTTTTCTCGATTGAAATTCTAATCTCATCCAAGGAAAAAAAATCATCCTTTACTTATCCTCAGACTAAATTCTAAATTATAAAGATGCATATTCGTAGCAGAAATATCAAGAAATAATTAATAATTATAGATAGATAGGGTAAGGAGTTTTCAGTTAGTAAAGCGGTTTCCTTAATAGCTGCTATTGCCTCATAATAGTAGTAACTTAGGCAAATGTTTCAACATTTTTTTCCTACTCTAGATGGAGCAACGATCTACAGTTAAAGAAAAGTTTTTGATATTACGTACTCCTTTTAACATCTGCAATTGAAACAGGCTATTTTACTTCGAAGAATGGCAAATCAATTTTTTTACCTAGCAGATGGCGCCACCGTATATTTTCTTAATTTTTCCAATGAGAAAAAATATTTGGAAATATAAATTTTCAATGACAAAATACTTGGGGAAAACTTTCGAAACGCGAAATGTTCGCTTAAAGTTCATCATAAACGAAACTGAATGCTTAGTAGAAAACAAAAATCCCTCTAGACCCTACCTTTCAAATGACCTTTTGAAATAGATCCTATGCAGAAATCCCGCATAAGATCAATTATTTGAAAGGTTACTTTTCTATGCTTCACAGTAAGTTTTCATTCTCGCTTCTTAAGTTAAAAGATTTTGCTAATATCCGATATGACTTAAAATTAATAATGTAATTACTTGATATTCCTAAATGAGATGTGAGCTTTCTTAGAAGGCAAAATACATTACTTTGGATTACGATTCAAATATTTTTCTTAAAGAAGTAAGGATTTTTCCATGTTTCAAAAAGATCCTGAAAAAGTTCATTTTTCAATGCATTGACATCATTCAAATGTATGACAAAATAAAACGATTCCAATGATTCAAAAATAGCATTTCATAGTTCACAAAATGAACGTGAACCAATCAATGAAAACAATAGAAATTTAAAAAAACAAGCCTTTATTAAAGAGTTTATCATCCAGGGACTAAGGCTACAGAATGGTTCCTTTACACTCAAAGCGCTATTTACATATAGCTTACACTATTTACATATAAGTATAAAATTTTCATTTTAGATAATAAATAAATAAAATTTAAGTATGTTTAATTGAATCAATTCATACTTGTATGTTGCCTCAAACCTAAGACTTCAATTCAATTTTGAAATCCATCTTTCATCTTATTTAGGAGGGAAAGGAAGCATCCTCAAAGCACAACACAAAGCAATATGTAGTTAAATGTTGCATATAAGGGCTCACTTATGTTGTGTAATTAGTTTATAACAATCAATTCCATTTTAATGATTCAATTCAGGTAAAACATTTTCCCAAGATGTAACAATTGCAATACTAAAAATTTGTGTCTAGATTCCATCCTACTTCCTATATTAGTTTGAGTTATATTAACGTCCCGTTACTATTACTATTTAGGAATGGAACCCATCATTTTGAACCCCAGTCAGATGACGAGGACAACAACCGAGCAGACACCTCCTCCTCAAACTTCCACACCACACTAGCGGGATGACGTTTGACCCCTATGTATTAAACTTGCACCAGACCCGCTTATGCTACGGTTCTTCGGTGGAATAAGGTTTTGAAACTATAACCCTCCGGTTCCGAAGCCGAGACCTTGCCACCAGGTCACATATTACCGTTCCCTACCCTATTTCATGTATGGAAAAAACCGAGCAACATTCATTAGTCCGCACCATCGCCCAATCTGAGACGAAAATGTCACGTCATTATAACGTCATATTACGTTATAATGACGTACTTGAACCAATACTATTTCGTACTTCAAAATAGTTTTGGTTCGTATTGCTGATACGGATTGTATATCGTAATTTTTAATTAAATAATATTTGTATTTTGAAAAAAAATTATTTTTTTTCCTTGTTATAAAAAATTAGTATGTTAAGTTGGATAAAATCGACCAAGGCATTTAGGAGAAGTGGGATAGAGATGCATAGACACGATTTTAATTTAAACTGGGGCAATAGGTTGTAAACTTGTGACATAGTAAAAGGCTTCCTTACTTAAATAACAGGAAACTATTTTAAATATTATTAAATGGAAGATTATTAGGAAAAATATAGATAGTAAACATCAATGTATACGTAACTAAGATGTATAACAATATCGCAAAGAATTAAATCGAATTCATTCAGTTTATGCGATCTAGTTATAAGAAGCATCAAATCCAAGCTGCGCCGAAAATCTGAAGGAGAGCAAACATGACATCACATCTCTTGTCTTGCAATGGGCGGCCGTGGGAACCAATGATATTGCTTGATTTTCCTCCATACATGAAATAGGGTAGGGAATAGGAATATGCCACCAGGCCACTGCTGCCTCTCCTACATCTTGGAATTTTATATTTTAAATCTAAAACGAGTTTTAACTCACTAGAGAAAAAGCCGAAATTTAAAATATGTATTAATTTAGTATGCTTGATTAGAAATTCATCATCCCGAATTTCAAACTTTTAAAAGACGTAATTGGGTCGCAATAAAGAGCAAACCGTGCACATTTTTATTCATCACATTCATTCATTTATTTTAAATCATGGGATATAGAGATTTTAAAAATCCTTCACATCTAAGAGTTTATTCATGTTGTGTATCAATTGTGTTAATAAATCATGTTATTCTGAAAATTTGGTTACTGTGGTGACCAAATTATGTTTTAGGTAAACAAGCCAGCCAAGACAAATATTTATATCTCACTGAAACACTACAAAGGGAAAGATAAAAAAGAGGGGATGTTGATAAACAAATCGCAACTAAAGTTACTTTCGTACAGGTGCAAACATATTGACAAAGTATTTGGATATAAAACCAAATTATTTTAAACCTGAGGTACAAAGCGAGGACATAAATGAAAAAATCAGTGTGATTGGTCTCCCAAAAACGTACAATAATAATTTTGTCCTTTTAGAGAATGCCTAACATGACATTGGCTTACAATAGTTGCGAAATATTGATCTTTGGCGTGAATTTAGAGTTTTTACTAAATATATCTTGTTATCTAAATATATCTTGGCGACTTTTTAAAAAATGAAATCCTAGCATGAGGCTAATAGCATCCAAAACTCGAATTGTGTTTTAGACAGGTTTTCTCAACTGAATGAAACTAAAATTTGGCACAAAACTTCGCTTGTAGTCATAAATTATACCTAATTTGATATATGTAAGTCATTGTGCTTTTGAATTATCGCGTTTACTTATTTCTGAAAATATGAACCGATAGACAGTTGGATTTAGCAAAACATTTGACAGGTATCTACTCTATAGATGTTAATTTTGTGTAACAAATTTTATAAGCCTAGCTCTCTTCGCTATGTAGTTATCGTGTTAACTTATATTCAAACTGTCGAACTGACGGACATCTTCTGAACAAATTTTGCTCAAAATTAGATGGAAATTTGCAAATTTAGTGTAAAGTCCGAATATCAAATTTCAACAGTCTAGCTCAAATTGTCTATCGATTGAGTTATCTTGATCACAGACAAATAAACATTTTCCAAAAATGTGCTTTTCGAATTCAGGGAAGTCTAGATTCTGGAGACGCTTCAAAATCTCAATTTCGAATTTGTTGACGATTTCTGTACTTTCTCTGTACTTTGGATACGAGAAAGTAAAAAGAAAATGACCATTAAAAGGATTTGTAAATGGACACTATTTGCTAACTCGTTGAATATATTCAAAATATTTCAGAAACAATTGTGGGAATTGTTATAAAAAAGGTTCGAAATTTATTTTTACTGAGTCTGTTTAGCAGTAGGGTGAATCTGAAGGAACAGGCAGGGAAAGTAATGCTCTAAGCTTCATTAATACAGTTTAGTTATATTAACGTCCAGCTTGGAAAACAACACTAGAGCTATTTTGGGACTGACCTCGTAATTTTGAGCAGCGGTCAGTTGACGAGGTCGCCACCTTATACAGAACCCCTCTCTCTAAACTTTCACATCACATTACCGAGAGGACGTTTAGTCCTCAGGGATGTAACGTGCACCAGACCCGCTTGTACGACGATTCTTAAGCGGAATCGGGTCTTGAACATGAAACCCTCCTATTCCGAATCTAAGATCTTACCACTAGGCCACAGCGGCCCTACATCATTAATATAGGGAACAAAACTGTGGTATTGCAAAAATGAGTACGTTGCATTTAAGTGTAAAGTATGTTTTCTTCCCTTAGATTCTTAGAAATCAAAATGAAGATTTTTTTCTCTTATTTTAATACTTTGATGTAGTCAGTAGATCTTGACATTTTAAAACTCAAATTTGTACGTTCCGTATGTATATTTCAATTCTAACACTCGAATCATGAACATTTAAAGGTATTTAATAAGTAAAAAAAATTTTGCCTAGTATCAATGATTTTTTTTTTTTTTTTTTTGCAAATTCCAGGCTTTTTTAAGATTTTAGTTTGTTTTTTACTTGATTATTATAAGGACTTTATTGTAGATAATATTTATATAAACTCTGCAAATTGCATTTAAAACAGTGTTCAAATCCCTTGATAAAACTATTTCGTTAATCATTGTATATAACAATAAAATGGTAGGAACTCGAATCATAAAAATGACTACTTTTGAAAATTGGTCATGGGATTAATTGATTGGAAAATAAAAATTAAGTATCAGTATAAGGGAATAATATGTACCAATGAAATTTTCATTGACTTTGTCCCAAACAATAATATAAAATAACAAATATTTTAAAAAAGACGCTAACATAAGCCAATCATGCGATTACTACTCAATAAAATTATATATTTTGTGTGAGGGACAAAAAATCAACTTGATATCGGACTTCATACATATAGAATCAATAGGGCATATTTTTATTCACTGAAAAAGTTTCCATTAGCCATTAAAACTGCTTCCAGCTTTATGAATAAGCTAACATATTTAGAATTTCGATCACCTGGAATATTTTTCTTCAAAAAAAGTTTCAAGCACGTAAATTGCATGCAATAAAAACTTTATTACGATGAAAGTTGACATTGATAGAATAATTTAGATCATAGAATATATACAAAGCATATAAAAAATAGTAAATATTTTGGCTATTTTTTGAGACAGGACTGAATTTATTTAGTCAGATTTTTTTTATTAAGCTCTAACCAGAAAACAAAGAAACTTTCAGAAATCTCAAATATCAATTGCCCTTGAAAATGAATGTTTTGATGGAATACAAGTTCATCTTACAAACTGGTTCAGTTTCAGAAATTCGTGTAGCCATAAAAGAAGAATTCATTTAATAAGTCTATTGATTAATTTGCTACAGAATATTCTACATTAAATAATCAATCGAATAATTTCTCTGCGCTTCACATAAGCTCAACAGAGCAGATATAAATGGTTCAAATTTCATCAAATTTCGAAATATATATGCATGTTTTAAAATTGAAAGCTGAAATCTTATTTTTTAAAATAATGCAGCATTCTAATCTCTGTTTTTTAATCTGAAAATATTTTTGAATTCAAATTTTTTTCATCAACTTTATTATTTAGCTTAAAATGTAAGGGTTTTAATATCCTTTTTTTTTTCGTATTTTCATCAATTTCTGGATTAATTCTTAGATTTAATTCAATATTTAAAAGTGATTTGAATTTTTGAAATATATTTTCGATATAACTAAAAAATTAAAGGACCGTAAATAATATTCTTAGTTCTTTTTATAAAATAGAATAAAGCTAGTTTTCTTTCGTCAGAAATATTTTAACATCTTCTAAAAAAGTGGCACCTGAATCAGAATATACCATGAGTTTCTTGAAAAATTGATACGCTCCTAAACATTGACGATTCCGGTAAGTAATTATTTAACTTTAAGTTAAAAATTACAAAATTAGTATTACAACAGTTCATCGAGTTAAAGACATATGTACTAATATTACTATAGTTAATGACTAATGTACTATATTACAAAAGTTAATGACTAATATTCTACATTACAAAAGTTAATGACTAATGTACCATATTAAAATAGTTGACTAATGTATTATATTAAAATAGTTAATGACTAATGTATTATATTACAATAGTTAATGACTAATGTACTATATTACAATAGTTAAAGACTATTGTAATTTAAATGCACAGAAGGGCGTCGTCTGAACTCATTCCACGTAGCTTGTTGATTCCTGCATATTTTCGTACACTGACTATTCCACCAAGATTTTGGGATTCTTGAAATATGGCTACCTTTTCCCATTCTATCAAGTTGAAAAGTAATGTTTGATACAAATGATAGTTATAAAAACCTTCAGAATTAGGCTAACAAGATTTGAAAGGAAAAGTACGATGTAATTGCAATCAGGAGCAGCAAAAACATTTATGAGGAATGCATTTTATATGAAAGTTTATATTAATTCAGAATGAAAACAAATTTCAATATATTTTAACAAGTTGACTGTTAAAGTATTTTGCAAAATTTGATATTTACATTGCCCATTATATGAAGATCGCTCCAATATATTTTCATTGATTTTAATAAATCTATATTGTAAACAAAGTTTTAAATCTTATTCAGAATTTATTAAATATATTGTTTTTATAAGATATTTACAATTTTATGAGATTGTTTAAGATATGTTAAATATTTTTCTATTACGACTCGTATTTAAAGAGGATGAAACCAGTGATTGGTTTTTGTTAATTTAGTTGTAAATATCCGTTAATTATATATATTTTTACAAAACTAAAAATTTCTAGATCTAGTTTTACTCAATTTAGAGAAATTTTACAATAAATAAGGTTTTGCTGATGATATTTCAACAAATCAAAATTTAGTTTGAAAATCTAGCTAATTTTAATAGCTGCAGCCACGATAGAAAAAATTTAAAAAATCTATGTTCAGACATTTTATTTAAAAAAAAGCAGAATTTCCAGTTTGTTACTAAATTGGATGTTTATCATGAGACTTCAATTCACTGCTAATTACTTTAAGAATAAAGAGAATCAACTCAAAAAATATAATAATTGAAATGAAATGTTGAAATCATTTTGAAAACAAAGGCAATTTTGGTGTAATAAAAATTTTAAACAAAAAATATTATCAGTCGACATTAAATGAAACAAGATTTATTAATAAGAATTCATCCCTAAACATAAAAAAGAAATATAAATATCTTACCAATCAAATAACGTTCATTAGCCATATTTTTAGAAAGTAAAATAAGTTGATGTCTTTCATATCACCCTGCAATCAATCAATTTGAAGTCCGAACTCCCAAGATATGATTCCTTAAATTCTCTTCTCCCTAAATTACTGATCGAACTCATATTTAACATGGCATAATCAAATAGCTCATCATCGTCAATAAACATCAAAACAAACCTAATAACAGGCACAAGAGAATATTCCAATTTTTGGTTAAAAACTTTACACACCAACCACCAAATAAATAAATAAAATAAGTGCTGGTGAGCAGGCATAGAGATTAAAGTAGATTAGATATTCGATTTGAATCCCGGAGAGCCAGATGAGAACAAGCTGAAAGATTTTGAAAGATATATTTCCTCGGGTTAAAAAATACTAAAAGAAAATATTTAAGAGAATTTGTGGATCAGCTGCCGCAGAGAAATAGGAAAATGGTCCAAAAATGATATACGTTCATCATAGGAAATGATAATTTGAATCATTGTCACCTTTCAAACATCAAAATATATTGATCCAGTGTCATAAAAATTAATATAAGAATTTGTGTTTGAACCCCGATCCAAATCATGTCCCAGGGCTAAAATATGTCAACTCTACTTTGTTGGGTATTGTGAAAGCAGCTAGTTGAAGGATTTCGAATACTGGAATTTCTTTTCTTACTTCGCTTCTATGTGGTTCGTTAGGATTGACCCAAATTATAATCTGAGTATATTCGCAGTGTCTTTTCGTTGATTTTAGTAGTAAAGTGTCTTCGTCATATCGAAATTGCAAAGCTTATTCACAAAATCTGTTAAGTTATAAGTTGTTTAAGATGCGAAAACACTTTACATTTGACAAACGGTATATCTACATTCAAAATTACGAAGTTTGTTCCACAATAACCCTGGTGGTGTTTTAAAACGGGACGTTAAAGTAACTAAACTAAAGTAAATTATCCATTAATAAGAAATAAACTGGAAATTTAGAGGATGTTATTTCTATTGAGAGACGTACAATCAGAACCGGGTCAGAAGTTAGAATGAAACAATGAAAGCAGAAGGGAGAAGTAAAAACTATGAGAATAATGTCAACAGCTCGTGTGAATCAGTTCATTTTGATGTAATGTTTGCTTTTGTTATTAACCTATAAAAGATGGTGCTTGAGCATAATGCAAACTAGTATTTACGCATCTACATGGAAGTCAATGACTTGTAAGTTTTCATTCGATATATGTTTTATTTTTTCTATACGCAACTATGAAATGATTTGATGTCTGTAAAATAGCTGGAAATACTAAAGAACTTTGTGTAAAAGAAAGCTCGTGACAAAAACAACAGTAAAGACAACAAGTAAAGGATATGCAAGAAGAATTCTCCAAATATTAGACAAATTGCAAGCATACAAAAAAAAAGCAACTGTCTTCTTTTTGAAAAAGTTGTTCACTGAAATGTATTACAAATTATTTCTAACTGCCCGCCTTCGGCAACCAACCGTTCTCCAATCTTAATACTTTTTTAAATGGTCAGTTAAATACTTTCTGTGACTTGTCATTGTCAATTAAATGCTTTCTGTGATTTGCCATTATCAATTAAATACTTCATGCAACTTGTATTTTAATAGCTACTTCATCAAAATATGTTTAAGGTTCAAATTTTAATAGTCATATAGTTCACTCATGCATTTATAAAAGCCGTAAGCCCGTAATGTACTATATGTCTCTCTGATTATCTGACAGACCCAGCAAAATTTCATTATTAAATAAAAGTGGAGATGATTTAGCTGCAATTAATATAAAAACATTTTTAATGAAAATATTCACCTTTTTTTAATGTTAGTATTGAAAACTGAGTCCATCAGCATTTGAGTCTTATGTGTACTACGGAATAATTTACAAATATTCATAAATCAGTCAGTTTTAAAAACTGACTCAGTTGATTGAAATTTAGCCCTTTTTATTTGAAATATTAGTGTCTGAAAAATATCTTGTTAAACATGATTTACAGAGCAGAGGACCTAGATAAAAGCTAAACTTTCTTCATTTATTAAAACATTTATGGATTCATGTTATATTCTATTAACTATTTGCCTCATTTAGACCCTCTTTATAGATGCATTTCTATTATGAAAGTTTTACAAATTAGCCGTTAGAAAATTAAATTGAAAAGATATATATTAAACCTTATTTGTCTTAAATAAAGCTGATTTTTTAAATTAATAATACTGTAAAAGTCATAAAAATCTTTCTTTACATTTTCTTTTTAGAAAAAAAACATTTTTCATATTTATTTCATTTCATACAAACACGTACTGAAAATTAAATTTTTGTATGTTTAATTTGCAATGATAGTTTTTTTTTTGTTTTTTTTTTTTCAGTTTTTATCAATCTGATGGCGACATATTGATAAAAGGTTTTTTTTTTTTTTTCATTTCCCTCTTAACGCACGTGTGCAGCTTAAATTTTATTTTTATTGTTAAAAAATATAAATTATTTTTAGTAAAATTTATTAAAAATAGAAATTAAATTTGCTAGTTAAAATTTTCCGATCATTAATATGATGTAAAAATCAATTTTGTGCTATAATATTTTTGAAAGTTATGGTGGAAAAACGTCGAAACTTCACTTAATTTTTAATTCAAATTCTATTTAAAAATTTGAGAAAATGACTCCTAGGTGCACATTCCCGACCCCCGAGGTATACATGGTAGCTGTAGCTCATTTGGTAGCTGTAGGTCCAACGATATGATCTGTAGAGCATCAACACACACACACATTGCAACACACACGCGCGCGCATTGAGCTTTATTATGAGTATAGATTGAAAACACAATAATTATTGAACATTTTTTTTTTGCATGGTACATTAAAACATTATGTAACATTTTTTTTTTTTTTTGCTTATCTGCAGAAACCCAAATTTTTAATTATTCCTATTTTACTATAATCCACTTTTATATTTGTGAATAATACCAAAATAAAAATTCTATAAATTAATTTTAATTTACGCTGAATTTGTTGCTTTTTTAACTATTCCTTTTCAATTTGCGATTCATGCTATTTTAGGGTTCAGCAGGTATAACTGTAGACTGTAAATGCTTCCATAATCGTATTTATACATTTTTATGCATTTTCTGCCTAATTCTTAATTATACGCAATTCGACTGAAATTCAATGCAGCATTTTCAAGAGCATGCTTTAAAAATATACAAATCAAATTGATAAAAATCAGCAGTAATGTAATAGACAGAAAAAAAATGTGATATTAGATAGCGTGAGACCTGCTATTTTTATTTGTATCGAATCATACTATCTAATAGATTTGCTAGACTTTGATTGTGGCAATTGGTTAGCTTTGGATGTGTTCTGAAATGAAGTTTAGTACAGGTGAGTAGTTCTTTTATTGTTGGTGTCTGGTTTTGGAATTTGATTGGAATTGTTGTTACTACAGAGTGACAAAGATTTAGTTTCTTGAAGGAAATTTCCCTTCACTTTCTACAGGCAGTTTATTCCTCAGGGGGGGGGGGATCTTCAATTATTCTGGATGCTTTCGAGTAATAAAGTTAAATATTTCTCGATAAATTCTTTCTTTAATTAGGGTATTCTTTCTAGAGGGTAATTTCTAAAATTCTTTCCTGGTATTAGATATGTATTAATTATGAATGATACTTATGAGGAATGGTACATTTTGCCTAATAAGGGACATCGCAGAAATGCAGTAATGAAAATCTCTTATTTTTTAGGGAAATATGACAGAAAACCATACATCGATATATACAATACATTCATAATTAAATATTGCAATTTTTCTGGTTTAGTTTAGTTACATTTACGTTCCTTTTTAAAACAACGCTAGGGCTATTTTTGGGGCTCTTCTCGTAATTTTGAACCAATGTCAGATGATGAGGACGACAACTGAGCTGGTACCCCCCTCCCCAAACTTCCACTGTACTTCAACAGGAAGATGGTGGACCCTGCGATTTTAAAATGCCCCACACCCGCTTACACGATGGTTCGGGCCGCGGTAGCCTGGTTGGTAGAGCGTCAGTCTCGTAACCGAAAGGTCGCGAGTTTGTCCTCGTCTTGTCCAAAGACCGCCGTGTTGGCTCATGGCAGTTGGGGCACGTTAAATAGATCGTGACTGCAAAGTCCTCCAAGTTCCCATAACAAACGATACCTCTGTGGGTACTGAATCAGGGATGAGTCGGTCTCTGATTTGGATCAAAATTCTGACTTGCTGGTAGATGAATGAGTGTATGAATGAATTCAACCGTCCCTTAAAAAAGGTTGTGTCGTGTGTGTTCGAGCAAAGTCGTCCTTTCACCTGAACGGTGCTCGTTAACAACGAAAGGCGCACACCTCAGCCTTAATTCGAAAGAGCTCTGCTCATTCGGGCTTGGTATGACCAAGTGGCGTTAGACATCAACAACAACAACGATGGTTCTTCGGTGGAATCGGGTCTCGAACCTTGAACGCTCTTGTTCCAAAGCTGATGCCTTTCCATCAGGCCACCGTGGTCCCCTTAACTTCAAAGGACTGCTAAAAAATACAGCAAAGAACAATTTTGTCCGCTTGAAATTGAAAGTAACAAATGAGTTTATATTCAGTTTGGTTATAAGTGTTTCATATGAGCCCCTCCAGAAACATGAAGGATATCAAGGAGGTGTGATAATACATCCCACACTTTTTTCTGCATGCCTGGTGATTTGAAAGGGGACAGATATGTTTGTAAGGCGATAGTTGATTTTTATTTGTTTTGAGGTTACATTAAATTACAGGCATTTGTTCCGCTGCTACCAACTGATGTTGATGAATTTCAGGTTCGCACATGACAGCGACAGTTAGAGATTTCTGTGGATGAAAAGATTCTGTTTACCGCTGGCCTGCATCGAGCCTTATACCCTAAACAATGTAAAGTTTGATGCAAGATGGTGTGTAGGTCATTCAAGTTCAGTTAAAGATAGCAGAAGTAACAAGATATAGGAGAAAGTCAAAATCGAGTTTCGTTTTAGCAAAAATTAATTTTGAGGACATTAGTAAGGAAATCTCAGCAAGGAGACGAATAAATGGGAAATTCCCATAACTTATATATAAAATTGAATTTTTTGTTAGTACGTACCTTATGCACGGCCGTACCATTAATCCAATTGCGATGAAGCTTGATCAACTTATTGTTTACATTTACGGGACGGTTATAGACATACTAAAATTATCTAAAATAAAAAAAAATCGGAAATCAATTGCATCTAATTACCAAGGATTAAGCTCCAAACAACTTGCCGAGGTGACACAAAAGATTTAGTAGAAATGCTAAGTACAGGTTAAAGGTTAATATTTTGTAGTTATTGTATGCAAATGCAATTCAAGTCATTTTAAAGGTAACAACGTTATTACAAATATTACTAAAAGGTTTTGGTTAGACCTATCCTGGGGGTTTAAAAAATTAATTTAGCATTTTTCGTTGTAACTTCCGAAAATATTACAGTACAAATAATTTTGCACCAAATGAACTGCCAAAAAATCATCTTTTCACTATATTAACGATTTTATAGGATAAATATATTTTCTATGTTGAATTAATTTTAGAAGAAAAGATTTTAATCATATATTCTAACATTAAACTTGAGAATTCTGAACGAATATTAAACAAATCAAGCGACACCGAACTTTACAATTCTAAAAGGATACACAAATCTAATATATAAAAATGAATATTTGTTTATACGCATTTTATATAGTGTCAATTTCATCCTGTTATTTCCTCCTATTTCGATAAAACATTTGCAAATTAGTGATTGCACTTGCGCGAATGTTATAAGCATAATACAATTATTGCATTCAGAATTTAACTCATACATTCAAAATAGAATTATTATCGATACCGAATAAGTTTTATATAATTGAAATTTCCCAGTGCAAAGTGCAATTTGTCTATTTGTTTAGTGAATTGTCAAACGATATTTCGGTTATATATGCTTATATCGTGTTTATTACTTGGTCAAAAAAATATGCCTTAAACTCTTTGTGGTCGTATTAAATTTGGACGTAGTTGCTGTACTGGTCGGAATTAATTTCCGCTGAGCGAAAAGTTATACATAGTATACAAGATTATGAAGGAATTATTTCATTCTTTTGAAATTTTTTGAAAGAATTTATTCATTCTTTTGTAAATTTTGACATTGTAAACACAAAAAGATGTTTTAATTCAATGTACGATTGTAAAAATTGTTTTATAATTCCCCATCGTGTGGATCTTTCAAAACAGTGTCCAATGTGAAGTCCTGATTTTCGATGACATGTGTTCAAAAATAATTCGTTTCGTGTCTTCCGCTCTTAATTTTTCTGTTGGAACAGACAACACTTTACTTTTGAAATCTTGATATCGCCGGAATATATATTATCAGCCATTAACTATTTCCTCTCTATCTAAGGACGAAAGTCATTCAGATCTCGACGATGCCCCATCCCGAAAATCAATTTCATATTAAGTTTCACAGCACACTTATTTCGGTAACTTTCTTTTTGACATTTTAGAGTATTATTTTCGAAATACCTTAAAAGGTGAAAATGCCAAATCAAAAATAATTTGTTAATATTTTTGCGAATTTTACGGAGTATCTCCAAATATTGTCGATTTCTTTACGTACGAGATGCAACTGACTAGCTACAGCGTCTTGCATGGCTTGTCAGAGGCGGCTCTATTAATGTTAGGCTGTATTTTTTTGCTGAGAGCAGACATACGACCGGAATGGTAAAAATGCTTTGATGGTTCAGAGTAGACATACGACGGCAAAGGGTTAAAACCTCCATCACTTAGCTCTCAGCACAGTATGTAGAAATAAGCAAGTTCGAGCTCCTCAAACAAACAAGTAATGAAGTAGACCGTTTGTGAATACAAATTCATCTGCTTCAGAACCTCAAGATCAGTATACAGCAAGAACCAAAAGACAACCTTTTTGTGCTACCCGATTCCTCCCATCAGAATCAGAAGACCAACATGCGGCAAGAATTGAAAGAGAACGTTTACGATCTATTAGATCTCAGCGAATACTACATGTTGATTTAAATATTTTTTCATATCAAAATGATGCTTGCATCCCAGTGTAAATATCGGCAAAATGAATAAGGCCTGTGGATATTGCAGTTCACTTAAGTTCAACAATGAATATGCACGAATGGCAAAGTTAAATTTCCGATATTACATCCGCCACCTGATCTGTAGTTGTCATTGCTTTCAGGCGACTCGCTTGATGCCACACACTTTTTGTATAGCATTTGCAAATCTAAGTCAGCGTTCAAAACGACATCTTTTACAGTTTACAAAGTTTTTCAAGATCAGTATATGCTACTTTTCGAAATTTAAGGACAAAAATATCACCGAGTTTGTTCATTTCTGACTGTTTCGGACGCTGTACATAAATATTTATGAATATATTTTGTAGGTGACGATAATGCATAAGTTATTTAATACTGCGATGCAGCCTCAGTCACCAAATGCCTCATTATATTCTATTCACAAACATTTTTCAACCAATGCAATTCATTGATAAAATTATTCAAAGCTATAATCGACAATTTATCAGAGGATAATTACGCAATTCAAATACGAGCCGACTACACGCCACTCGGACAGAGTCGCCGACTTTTCAACACAATCGCAACGCTGCGATTCTCATGGCTGGAGAAGAATGTGATGCATACGAAATAATTCTTCAGCGACAGATTAATACAATTAAGCATGTTTCTGAATCACATTGATCATACGATGCACTGCAGTATCCCATAGTTTTATGCGAAAGGGCAAGACGGATATCTCTTAAATATAATGCAAACTAATTCAGTAAGGGATAACTGGATTTCTCAATTTTATTTTTTCAAATGAAAGTATTACTTTCTTTTTAACTTTTCATTATTCGTAAATGTAATTTTTGTTTTTAATATCTTTCGTTTTCTTTTTACTTATACGTAAACAACTGAATAAAAAGGTATAATAATAAGACGAACAACTCAATAAAGGTAAAGGATTAATAAAATATTAATCATGCCACATAATAATACCTCAGAATGGAACAAATCCTATTCTGCAATGACAGCAACTATTCCATCAATAAGTATTAGATATGTATGCCAAAAACGAACGCTTGCAATTCATTTGCTTACATCAAAAATCGTTGCGTTCAGAATATTGTATTAATTTAGGCGATGCAATTGCAAACGATGGAAATGTTTCAGATATTGGCAAAATGATCATGCTCACAGCAACGTTCAATGGCAGCCCACGGCGTATGCATGAATATGCCATGGACTGACATTGGACAGGATGCTATGACATATGAGCGTTGATATGGCCGACCTAACTTTTTTGTTATATTTATGTAAAAATCCTCTTTTTGCTACAATTACGTTGCTTCATTGTTCTTTTGTGAAACATTAATCCCCCCCAATTATTTAATGGAACCAGACACTCCGTAAAGAAACTAATCCCGAATGTCGTTGAGAACCTATTCTTAGCAGAAAGTCGAATGGAGAAGATTTGTTCATTCCACGCATTCTCATTATTCTCACCGACGTGCCTTTTGATTTCAAACGACTGCAGTTCGACTTCTATTCTACAAGGCGCAAATTCAATCACTTCAAGTGTTAGGATTGACTTAGAAAATCTATATTTTTCACACTGTCAGTAGTATATTGTATGTTCACGAGTCGGACAGCCAAGAAATTTATTTGCTTTTGCTGTAGATGGAAAATTGCTGTATTGTCTGCCCTATAACACTTGAATAAGAAATTTAAAAAAAATAGAATAAATATTTTTAATATTTCATCCTAGTATATTATTCAATTTCAATTAATGTATTCATTGCCGACAAGAAAATAAATATCATTCTTCCTATCATTCTTGGTTAAACAAGAAAGCTATTTTAAATTTCAAAAGGTATTTCCAGAATTATTTCTTCTGCGGCAACAACGCTACGGGTACCAGCTAATTATCAATAAATATTTAGTTTTGAAATGTACATTTGTATTTACGTTGCTATTTTATGTCTTCACTATTAAATTTACAACATATTCTTTGACCATACATGCTTTTTCATAAAAATTCTTTTCATATTGAATCTTTCTTGATATTTTTTCATACATTTTTTGTTTATATTAATGATCTCAGTCACAATTTATCTCGTAAATATTTTTTTCCTTTGTCTTTAGATTTCATTGTATCAGTTTTTGTGACAATAATTCTTTTATTGAATTTATAAATCCTTTTCTTAAATGTTATTATAATTTCCGATATGAATAATTGATATTCGCTTTAAAATTTATTTTAGAAATAGTATTTGATCAGTATTTCTCTTACTTTTCTTTATATTCATTTTTTAGAAAATAGGACTATTTTTAGTATATGCATCAGAGGTGGAAAGATGGTAAGGACGAAACACAGTTAGGTCAAATCAGTGGCGGATTTCAAACTAGGCAGCTGCCTAAAATTCAGGTCTGAGGATGATAGCAAATAATTTTTTTAAGAATTAAAATTACTATTAGCCTAATTTACAAACACATAAATTTGTAAAAATACAAACTATATGATGTATAAAATATTAAGATAATGTTAATACTTTGAGAACCATTATTGGTCAGGCTCTTATCTATTTCATCGGGCTTACTTAATTATTATAGTATTTAGAAATAGCGAACGTCTACTTAGATAGAATCGTGTACAAACGTATATACTGCACAGCCAAGAGAAAATTATTAAATGAAAACATAGTAATTTTCACAAAGTTAATTAAATTATATGAAAAAATCATAAAGTACTAAATACCAAAATAAATCATTGCATTAAATTAAAATATTTTCGAAACATAAAATAAAATTGATCCACCTATTCAATAGGGATCTCATAATTTGTGTTACTCATTTAATGTAATTCCATATAAATATTTCCTTATGTGCTCCTTAACAATGACTAAAAGCATTCTTCAATTCCCACTGGTCTCTACAAACTCTATCGATTTCTATAAAATAAAGCAAGTTACTGTTCCAGCTATGCGTTGTAAACAGTTTTAAGAATTAAAAATAACAAGTTTCATAATGCTTGATGTTAAATTCAATGTATGTGTAAGAAAGGAAAAGGGATAAAAAACACACTTATACATAATTACACACATAATTTCCCCTGGTATTACTATGGAAAAAGGAGAATTTTTGAATAATTTCTAATTAATTGAATATTTGATTAATTTTGAATCTTTGAAAAATTAATAGCAATCTTTCTCTTAATTTAAATAATAAGTGCCACGCTTTGGTTGAATTTGACCCATTTACTTAAGAGGATATGTAAACATGCATAGCCACAATGACTTTTATTTTTACTAAGACGACACAGCGGGAAAAGAAACAAAATGTAGCATCTTGACTGAATATCAATTGGAATAAAAAGTTGCAGCAGAAATATTAGCAGAGATTAACGAAATAATTCGAAAGCTTCATAAATGACTTTTGTCTGGTCAATCAACAATTTTTTTAAATAATTACTTCGAATTTCTTATTAAAACTTTCTGCAGCGTCATTTATTTGTTTCATTACTTTGCTGTTGTCATTATTTTTTTTGGTCACGTTCATTTCAAAAAGGATTTTATAATTATTAAAATTGCGCTGTATTTGAAGAAGTTGTTACAGATGTTGTTGGTAAGAAAGACATTGTGTGCTTATTGCAACAAAAATAATTTGCCTCCATTCAATAATAACTAATATAAATTTATTTTCAACTTCTTAACCATGTACAGATTCAATACTTTTCAACGATATTAGATTTCGTTTTTACGCAGACCATCTTTCGTTTCCTGCAGTCAACTCAGACATACACATAGAATTGTCTTTCAAACATATATGACGAGCGGCAACCCAACAGTTGGATGTTTTATAAATTATACATAAAAAATCCACAATGAAAATAATCATTGCTATAAAAATATGTTTTTAAAAATAAACGCAATGACAAATAAAAATAACACTTTTTACGAAGGTTATGTTCCTTACAATAAAAATTCGCAATACTTTAGTGTTGTTTGTTTGGTCTTACTTTTATTGTATTGCTAGAAGATATGTCCATTCAGACGAGCTTTTATCCTGTTAACAATATTTCAGATATGATTATCATTAATTAAAGAAAGCTGTATTCGAAAATCTCATGCACATTTAGCAGAGTGAGGAATTTTAGATATTTATTATTTGAACTACACTTTTTATGTGCATATAGTAACATAATTTTTTCCCTTACTGTATTCTCTCTCCAGAAGATTTGCGAATATTCTAAAAAAATAAATCATTAAAATCGATTTAAGTGATCTACTAACAGAAAAAAATGTTATGCTAAATGCAAAGTTAAAAGTATGCTAAAACATATTAGAAATAACCTCCAACTGAAGTGAGAATATTGTCATTCATCAGACCTTAGCTCATTGATCTTTGTAAAAATTCCATACAAAAAAAAGGGGGGGGGGAGGAATTAAAATTTAAAGTTTAAGATTCCATAGCTAATTTATATTCACATTTAGTTTCCTTTGTACACGTACAAAAAAAAGCTATCTGTTATTAGATGCTCAAATAAATGTTGAGAGATCTCAGAGGAAAAATGACGTTGGCAATCATGCAGGTGTCCCAAAAAGATTGAAACGCTATTTAATGCTTTACCTCTTATAAATAAATGGGCAGTGTAAATTCCAAAGGGGTTCAAAATAAGGTACGAAATAAGATCATGTTAACAAAAAAAATTATGTTAATATTCCAAAAGTTACAATTTTTGGATTTTTATGCAACATCTATAAACAAATTTAGTCAATTAGGAAACTTGATTTTTTTAATGCAGAAACATTGTTAAAAAAATGCATATTCGTATCTCTAAAACAGTGAGGTAGACCTAATTGAAAATTGAGAGCACTGCATAGAGACCACATACCTAAATAGAAATAAAACTAGTAACACATAAAAAGATAAAATACATGAAAGTATTTACATTAAAACCTTTTTGCATGTTAAGAGCGGATCGGCGCCACCAGGAAACACTTTGAAAATATTTTGTGAATTGTATTTTTATTTCAGTTATGTTTCTACTGTCTTCTAGAAAATTTGCCTCTTTATGTCAGGGTAATTCTCGTTAAACAATTCCTAGATAGCACAACTTGTCGCACAATATTGTTCAATTTTGTACGACATTGTATATTAACCAATATTCTACAATAGTAAACAATATTCTATAATATTAAACAATATTGTGAATATAGATCAATGTCTTACAATATTAAACAATATTTGTGTGCTACTAGGATGGAGCCTGTGCCTAGATTTTATACTGAGGTCTCTTGAAAATAGAGAAGATCCTTGATGACATATTTAAAAATTATGTGTTATTATATAAAATTTTAAAAAAATGTTGAGCTTGGTACATAAGAAATTTCATTGAAATGTTGTGATTGGGAAATTCTATCAAAGCTCTCCCCCTCATACACACACATAAATAGATTGTACAATAAAATGTTTTTGACATTTCTTCCGAAGATGGGTGGTGGAGTGTTGGAAACAGGTGACCATTGATGATGCATCTTGGAGTCATTTACTTTCGTAAGAAAAAAAAATTGCCAATACCGGTTCCAGAGGTAATACTTCGGAAACTGGTTCTTTGATTTTGCCAATTATTTTAAATATTTAGATCGAGAAACTGATCACCATTTTTTTAAAATCATTAATCGTCGTTTAGTCGTATGATTCTTGTTAATTCGACACTGTATAAAAATTATTACCAATAGTTATTAATTATATTTCAATTATAAATTAAATTCTTAATTACCTTTACTTAAATACGAAAATAATCGTGTACTATTTGACGATAAATTAGAGAAACGCTGTTCGCCCCTCTCCTTCGACTGAGTTGTCTTGTTACACTATTGGAAAATTTCTGTCTCCACCTCTGGAGATCACTGTTTCTCAATTCTACTTCCCGAATTTTTTACACAGATTGTTTTAAGAGTTCTGTTCTTTTACAAATATTTTCAACGACCAGTTGGGACGAAAATATATATTCATACAAAAGTTGTATCGCAAAATATTACTTCACAACTACTAAGAATACAATTACTTAAATAAATATATCGAGTTTATTCTTTTAATAATTTACAATAGATGTCACGGAGCTACAAAATATATCATTCTTAAAAAAGCTTTCCTTCGAACAACGCACTTTTTTAGGATAAATCTAAAGAAGATATGATTTAGGAATTTTGTAAACATAATTAGCACACATTGTGAGGCCCTTTTAATGAACTCATCAATTTATTTCCCATTTTAAGACATTTTTAACTGAAACAACATTTTAATAATTTATTTTAGGTTATTTTTTCATTTTAATACTTTTGAGAAAAGTGTATAAATGTTTTCATTTATTTTTCATGACTCATGATTGCACAGCAGCCACGTTTGTATATAATTATATTTAAATAAACTCTTGTTGTTTACAAATAGTGTAATAATTAAGTGAATATAAGGAAACAGGTAAGAACCTGAACAATCCCTTTCAACAAATTATTAATATTATCCAAATATTTTATACTCCCTCTGTCCCAAATTAGTTGCTACATTTGAATACTTTTGTACTGATTATTGATTCTGATGATTTTATGATTTTGTTTGAACATTTTTCAGAGATTTCAGGGTGCTGTGCTATCAATCAACAACATTTACTTACCAAGCATTCGCTGCTTAAATCAGTACCAAGTTAGTTTAAAAAATCCAAGTTTTGAGCACTCTTAAGAAACACCCCATTTTGTAAGGACTCTTCCCACAATCGCATAAAACTATATTCTATAATAGCTAATGAATCATGAATTCATTAAGAAGAAAATGATCTTTCTTGCACAACGGTGGTAGAGTCCTCACAAAATTGGGCGTGCCTTAAGAAAGTGCAAACCCTGTAAATTTGCTTCGAAAAATTTGTCTCAAAATAAGTGCTACATTTGTGGAAAGTAAAAAATGAGATTGAAAATACCAAGTTGTGATTATTTTAATTGCAAATTAAGCAATTTTAATTGATATTTAAGGAATTTCTTGCACTTAATATAGCTTCGGGTTTACATGCCAGGTTTCGCGGAAGAAGATTTTGACGACGAAGTTTTTCCTTATTGAGATGGGTTATTTTGTAAGAGTTGCCTCCGCCTGACATCATACTGTTTTCCATACATGTTTGTAAAGTTAAAAATACATTATCAAGCTTTTCTACTTCTATATTTTGGAAAGCGACTTCAACAGCATCAATTAAGTTGTCAATATTCTTTGTGGGCATCTGATGTTGCAATGACTGTATTGCGTTAAAAAACCCGAGATCAAGTACATTGAAATCTGGACTATTTGGAGGTTGACATTGTAGTTGCAAATTCCATCCATCTTTTGAACATTCTTCTGTGATACTGGGATCATCCATTGCCAAATGAGGCTTGGCATTGTCCTGTTGTATGTATATAGGACTCGATTTTTAACTACTGAGAAATTTTTCACGTATAGCCCGCAGAACTTTTTCTATAATCATTTTTCGGGTTTCTTCTTTATTAACAATTTCTTCAACTTTTGTCACAGCAGTTCCTTTTGGACGATTTTTTGAGTTTCTTTTTGCATTTTCTGAATAAACAAAAGTCCATATTCTCATTTTTCCGTCAAACATTTCATTTCTATTCGAGTCCCATCTTGGTCTTGCCACCACATAAACATTACTTTGGTAATAAACCTTTTGCTTTTGTAATGCCTCAAAGGTTCAGGTTCATCCAGGGTGATGTAAAAGGAATTACTGGTTTTCGTAATATAAAACCATTTTTCATCGATATGAACCCGATCCAATATTTCCGAAAAGCATCCATTAGTTTTAACATGCTGTAAGCAAAATCGAATTCTGTCGAGCTTATTTTTGTCTGTCAGACTTCGCTTAATGGTGGATAAAATACGCTTCAAAACTTTTCCCTCCTTTAGAATCCTGTGTATTGTTGATTTGGGAATACTAACAGCACACGATAAACTCCGCAGTGATTGTCTACGTTTTAATGGGACATCTTTGATTTTGCCTAATTGCTGAGAAAAATCTTTTTTTTTTTTTTCCTTCCGCATTTACCAATTTTTTGTGAACTTACATTGTATATTTCATCTCCATTTATTTTTGATGTCTTTGCCTGCTTCCACAAACGGGATATTGTACTACGATGAACATTAAATTTAATCGCTGCAGCATTTATAGCACCATGGCTTAGTTTGTCATTTTTCAAATGTTGCAGTAAAAATTGAAATACAGCGTTACGCTTCTTATCATTCATTTCCTACTTTAGGGTATTATCTGAATTACTATTCATAATTTACAATTATCGTCGCATTACTTCTCATTCATATAATTTTACATTCGAGTTAACATTTATTCTAACACCTAGTATACCGTCTTATATTCATTATAGTATTATAATTTTACTGGTAGCTATTTACTAAACTGCATCAGAAGTTATTTATGACTCCACCTACTTGAAATGTAGCAACTAATCTGGGACAAAATTTTCGACTTAAATGTAGCAACTAATTTGGGACGGAGGGAGTAATTAATAAAGTTTGAATTATTCAAATTTATTTATTTGGTGGGGAATATTCTTAATATTTATAATTGTTTGCGAACCCTTTTTAGACTAGAGGCCATAGGCACTAGCTAGCTACCTGATTTGTTGGAAATCCACCAGTTCCCCTGAATATTAGAAACTAAAACTTAAAGTAGATATTAGTTACATACCAGATTTTAAAAAAATCGATAAAAGTAGATTATCATCTGATTTTAACTTTAAAGATGAAAACCAAAGAAACTGGAAAATATCCCTGCTGGCATAATATACCTAAGAACATAGTTACGTATCCTCACGATATTGTCCAGCATTCAGAATATCGTATAACATTTTGTTATATGATATTCTAGATATAACAGAGGTAGTAATCGGGTAAAAGAACTTATTTTTTAAATTATGAAGTATTTCAGGGTGTATTTTCCTCAAATCATATTTAGCTATAAATAGCATAAAAAATAAATTATTATTAATAATTTATTATTGTTAATTAATATCAATTCATTATTAGTATAAAATAAATTAATACAGTAAAATATATATTATAGTAATAATGTAATAAAACTTATTCATATTTTATTAATATAAATTATTATTATTAAATAATAATTTATTAATTTATTATTAATATAATAATAATAATTTATTCATTTTAATTTAAAAATCTCCACACAGATTTAAGTTGGAGTGTGTTTTCTCAGTAACTTTTCAGATATGCTACTAGAAAGGGAAATAGACTTGATGCATTCAATTTTCATTTTGTTTTCTTTTTCGAACTCAAGGAACTGATATGCAAATAATTATTGGAAAGCTGTGTTTGAATTTATTTATTTGAATTTATTCTGAATTAAAACACACACACAATTTATATATATAAATATAAATATATTTATATATATATATATATATATATATAATGGGTGTGCGCGTGTAATGATATTTTAAGCTCAAATTTAATTCCAAATTAATTTCTAAAGTTTTATGTAAATTTAGTCCATAGTGACTTCATTCTAAAAATATTCTCTTATTTTCTGATCCGATTTCACATTATCTACTTAATTAATTCAAGAAATGCTTTGTAACAGTGCTTAGTCGATGATTCCCACCCTTTCGAGTGATTGATAAAAGTTGCTGATGTAAAATTTTAATAAAAAGATCCCTGCTTTGAGATTTACACGTACAGAAATCCCTATAAGAAATTTAATAGTCTATAAGCACTGTAAACAAGATTTTACCTATCAAAATATAGTAAATAAGACCAAGGATAAAATGTTCAAGGGCTTTCCCTCATTCCTTTGTCTGTCGTTCTGTGTTATGTGCGTGCTCCCCGCTTGTATATAAACATGCCTGCGTCTTCGTGATGAAATAAAATGGTCCAAAAGCATCGAAAATATCTTCACTGTACTCGAACCTGCCATATGCTCTGAAAATTTTAAATCTTTACATTAAGTTGAGTCGACAAGGATAGTTTCCTGTGCAAAATTTTCAAAAGAACTAACTTTACATAGATAACTCATTTTGAAAAGAACTATCTTTGAGCTAACGTCATATGAACTGTCCCCGGAAAATCTGAGGGAAACAAAATGAATGATACAATGGATCCCCGCCGTTGCTCTGGTTTCTTGCTTTTTCGACCACGCTGTCTCCGCATGCAGCCGATGCAATGTTGTCTAATGTTCATAGTCCATGGCCCAGTAAAATTACCGTCGAATTCCTCGGCTGTTCATAGCTATTCATCCATAACCTGCGGCCTCATACAACACTCTGGTTCTGCTGCTCCCGGGAGAGAGAGAGAATAAAACGACTTTTGAAAATGCATATATATATATATATATATATATATATATTATATATTATATAATATTCGTTGTTGGGTTTTGTAAAACATTTATTTTATCAAAAGCATTTCTTAAACTAGCCTTTGGTAGCTAAGTCAGGATGATAAGGTCTACGTTTTGGGACTGGAGGGTTTTAAATCTTAAACGCATTGCTACCGAAGATACGCTGTGTATGTTAGCGTGATGAACACTAAATTTGACACCGAGGATCAAATGTATACTCGATGGTGTAGTGCGAACATTTGGACAGGAGGTGCTGTTTCACATTCGATCTTATTATTTAATAGCATTTCAAAATGCTGTAGTCTGACACAAAACCAGATCTCATGTTATTTTAAAGCGGGATGTTAACTAATATATCCTACCCTTAATCTACCTTATTCCTTTAACAGATAGGAAACATCTCCATTCTGAAATAAATAAATAAAATCATGAACTATTTGAGCATTTCTTTGTTAAATTTGAATTTCTTTGCTCAAGAATTAACTTTAAAGTCTAACTCACGATTCTCAAAGGTTTATTATACCAATTTGTTATAATTCAGTATACTACTAACACATCATAGACTGTACATGACAGCATATAAAATGAACTAAAAATAGTTTCAAAAGATTAGGAGTATATATATTCCAAAATAATAATAATAGTAAGCAGAGAACTTAATTTAAGACATATTTTTATTACTTAAGAAGGGAAGTGATTGATTAATTGAAAGAGGTCGAGAATGTGTTTTTTGGCAACAGAAGCAAGTAGTTATCCCCTAATTCCAAAAGAGTTCATTCAGTAAATGTTCAAAGGCTTCATAGATTGGAGAAGAATCTGGAGATATTGCTTATTAGAAATATCTTTTTGAAGGAGCGTTTTGATGGAAGAACAAGGATTTTGAGTTCTGAAAGAAGATTTGTCCTATAATTTGTGTATTTTGAACAAAACAAGATGATGTATTCAGTGTTATTTTCGAGATTAAAAACTTGGCATAGAGGTTGATTTTGAAGTACAAATCTATTCAACAGAGCTGGAGTTATAATCATAAGGGTTAAAAGTCGTGCAGTGATGATATCTTCTCTTCTATTTTTGAGCCATGGATGAAGGGAAAACATTGTGGGAACATCGCCAATATGTTCTTGATGTTTTCTATTTTGGAAAATGGGATTCGTTTTTTGAAGTAAGATTTCCTGATAGTGAGAAATTAAATCTTCTGAAGCTATCCATTCAAAGAGTGAAAGAGAGGGAAAAAAAAGCAATAAGGAGAAGGGGAAAAAACATACTTCGTAATTATGGTCTTAGTTACTTAGTGCCTCACAAGTACCACACACCTAGATCAATTAGTCGTCATCTGACCGCTGTTCAAAATTACGAAGTCCGTCCCAAAATAGTCTTAGTGTCCCATGCTTAGTATTGACGGGACGTTAATATAACTAATCTCACCTACCGCACTTAGAATAACGAAAATAATTTGTAAATTTCGTGGATTTCTCATATAATAGGCACGCTCTTATTTGTTTGGCAATAAGCAAAACAATTTCCATAGGATAACAATACATTTTAAAATTGACGTCTAGATTGATAGCTGACGAGTCAGAATAACAGCTCTAGTGCGCATTAAACGTTGTATTCTATTAACGTACAAAATTCTATGCTGAATAATTAAAGAATAATTGAGGGTGACTATTTCGAACATCGAATCTAACGATACTTCAATTTATTGTGCTTAACGCACGTTTTATTATAACGGACTGACAGTCATTGCTTTGTTTAGACTTTACCCGTCCACGCGATTGGCAACAGTACTTGATTTCTCTGAGTTCCGAATCTAGTTTTCCGACGCTACCCTGTGTCACGGCTGTATTTTCTTGGTATGCTAGATTATTTATGTTTTTTCATTGTTATTTAGATTGATATTTAATCCTTAAATTCTTATAAACCATGTTATTTTAGTAATTGCTGGTTTTTAAAAGTTGGTACATCGATTTGGAAGGCATTTAGTTAGCAGCGTTCTGTTCATCCATATTTCGAAAATGGCTTCCATTACATTCAACTGTTGGTGGTCTTGGCTATTTTATTATAAATCATCAATAATGCTAATTTATTTGGTGTAAATATTTTATTTTAATTAATTTTTATTAGTGTTTGCTTTCTGTAGAACAAATTGACGTATTATATATATATATATATATGTAATTTAAATACAAATCGATAGTTAGATGCTGTTTGATGTTAACGGTTTCGCAACCGGCATCTTGCCGAAATTTAAATATTAAGGTTTGTTAGACTGATTTTTGAATTTATATAGAATTTTGACTATCTTATCTGTCAAATATATCATAACAGAATGTCATTACTTTGTTAATATTGCTAAGACAAAGACTTTTAAAATGTTGCATATGTTACTTTTTTTTCTTCTAGAAAATTCAATAAAAAAAATCCCAAAATTAGATTAGAACATTTTTATGCTTATTAATAATGTATTTTGTATATAACATAAATTTCTTAATGATATTTCTAATGTGTGTGTGTTTTTACTATCTTTGAATTAGGATCAATTTCGATTTTGCATTGTTATGAATACTGAAAATATTGACAACAGATGTTTTGCGAAATCAACTTTATACTTTAAAATATATATTTCTATATATTTTAGATGCTGCATTTTTTCATCTATAGAAATTTCGATTATAATTTTGACTTCAAAATAATAGTTTTGGTTTTAAGAAAAACTGCCTATTAGGTTACTAGAAGCAAACTTATTTTGAATGGCTTCATTTATTTTTTATTATAATTGTTGCCTCGTTAAGTTCAATCTAATTTGAGAGTATGAACATTATTTTTGATAAAATTACCTATTTTTAAATGCTTCACCAAATTGAAATTTATAAATGTGTGGTATGTTATTCATTAAAATGGCCAAAAGTTAAAAGTAATAGTTAATACAATTAGTTTTAAAATCACCCCATATATGGTAGTTTACAACTTTACATTTAAATTAATTTATTGTATAATTTTTGTTTGCAGTTAAGTTTTATGTTCCAATTGATGTATACTAATAAAAATTACTGCAGCTATTTTTCTGGATTTTGGCATTTATATAATTAAAAATGTGAATATTGGAAAATATATAAAAAATATAGATGAGATGAACTTTAATTTTTTAATTTTTTTTTTTTTCAGTTAAACTAGTAGGATAATTTTATTAAATTTCTTATACTTGCTCTGTTTATAATTTCAAAACTTTCCAGGTCATTCAAAATTTTATAAAATTCTTACAATCCACATGTATGACTTAAACAAGATTTTTTTAATATATATATTTTATAATTTATCTTTTTGAAAAAATCTCTAATAAAATACTTGTACATTTTTCATTTATATGTTTTCATACATTTAACTTTTTCATCCTTTTCTCTATCTTAAAAATGCATTTTTAGTTTAGACTAGAAATATCCTTTTTTTTTTTTTTAACTACCAAGAAGTTATTTATTTCAGAGATCTGAGTTTTGTGACTTGCTACCTAACGTCACTTTGCAATTTTATATTAAAATATTTCAGTTATATGTATAGTGGACTCTGAATGATAATGTAAGAGTGAAATTATTTTATAATAATTTTCTTAACATATTAAACTTCACATGTAACATTAATGCTATTTTGACTTATATTTTTCACTTTTGTATATGTACACATAAAGACATCAAGATTAACATCTATAAAATTACTAAATTTTCTTAAGTCTGATGAATTTCTAATTTTAATTTATCCTAACAATTATATATTTGTAGAAATGTTACATTATTCATAGTGGTCTTAGCATATGTTACATGAATGTTGAAGCTACTAAATGTCTCGTTCCCTTGTTGATTTAAATACCTGTCTCTCCTTATATACACTGAAATCCCCACAGGTTATATTGAACTATTAATTTTTAGTTTATTATTCTTTCTTTTGAAAAGATGTTTTAAATTTGACTTTATAAAATTTATTTTAAACTTTTGGGCACTTATTTATTTCTGTTAAAATTCATTACTAGCTTTCTGAATTGTTCAAGTGCCAAGCCTAGATGGCTTTATATACAGTAAAGTTGTTACTATACTTTAAGAATTCCATACAGAAGATTTTAGCTCTTGTTATTTATAGATCCTGGTTTGTTGGGGATATATTGCAATGGACTTCGTTTAGCAGAACTTTTAGTTTGCGATGTTTTACTAGGACCATAAATTTCACCCTGTATCATTATTATTGCTTCTTTGAAATCTGTGAAGGCTAATAATGTTTGATTTATAGGAAGTAGAAAAGTGAAATTATTAAGTGGGAAGCATTTTTAGTTAAATATTTCTGAAACTTCTGCCGCAAAATTTGAATCTGACTAAAGTCAGTTTCCTGTTCTTAGATCCAATTTATTATAAGTTATTGAATGGGACAAAATAACTCACTTATAATATTTTCATCACTCAAAAATTTATATATGCAATTGTATTGAGAGTTAAAACTTGTAATTTATGAAACCTTGATTTAGAAATGGATTTAAAAAAAAATCTTAGCAGTTTTTTAGAAGAAAGTATTTTTAACTTAATTTTCTGAAGAAAAATTACAATTGAGTTACTAAACTCTTTAATGCACTCACTTAACCTTGTTTTATCCTGGAAAAAGTTAAAAAGATAAGTATGCATTTTTTAACAAAAGTATAAGGAAACTTCAGTAGAATAGTAATTTTCCAATTGCAGTTATTTTGAATTATTGATTTTTTTTTCTTAACAGTTTCCAAACATAAGTTAATTTTTTAATTCTTTAATAGTATATAAAAGGATTATATATATTCTTTTGTTATAAAAATAATTATTTGAAAAAAAATTAATTTGATATCTGGGATTATATATGTGTGTGTGTGTGTGTGAAAAGTGAGTAAAGATGAGTAATGGTCAAAATGATGTGTATTAGAAAAGTAATTTCTATTTTTTAAGGATATTTTATTCATTTACATCCTAAGATATGTGGAGATTAATGTTTACAAATCCAATGAAATTTTTAAAATTTAAGTTTGTCATGTACTGTATCTTAATTTTGTAATTTGATTAATTTTTAATTTTTCTTAAACAATCTTGTTGGATTTTTAAGCAAACTAACAAGGAAAGAAAAAAGTTCTTGAAACTACTGACATAAAACAAATTTTATAATATTATTTTAATCATATCAATTCATTTGCCATGTATTAATTAAGGGAAGAATTTTTTAACATTAAATACAGCCACTTCTCAAAGGAGTAAATTTCTTATGAATTATGTAGTCGATGAAGTTTGAGAAAGTTATTTCACTAAAAGTAAAATTGCATATTGTTCTATAAATTTATATAAGAAACCATGTTCTAAGTTGATTTATCAGGTATAACTTGAAAATTGCACAAAGCAGGTTGCATTTTGCAATTAACGTTTATTTGAAATCTTAACATTTAAAAAGAAAAACGGGGATAAATCTTAGATGTCACTTTTTTTTTTACTTCTATTTGTAGAAATTATTTTTTGTATCTCGTTTAAAATTAAATATTTGATCGGTATTAATTAAGCATTCAAAATGCTTTTTACAAATTCCATTTTAGGCTGAAATCGATTCTAAAAAAATATAATTAATAAAAATCTATTATGCAAGTTTAGAAATAAAACTTTTAGTTGGTATGCATGATGATATTAACATGGATTGGCTAAAGTTAATTTTCATTATGCTTTTATAGCCCATTCTTTCATCTGATCTTAATATTTAAAATTAATAATGTATCTTTTTGTAAATGAAGCATATTTCTTTATGCCTTATGATATCAGTTTTTATCTTTCTTAACTCAATTGCAGTTTTTTTATATGCTTAAAAGTGTCAACTCTATTTGGTGTAATTTTAATTATTATTTTCTGAATAATACTAACAATTAGAGCTTTTTCCCCTCTCAATTTGAATTTTATTAACATATGAGTTGGCAAAATTCTGATGGTATACAATCTACACCATTGACTACTTTTTTTTTTTTTTTTTGAGATGTGCGCTGGAATGCAATAATTAAAATTCAGTTGTACATTCAAAAATTATTTCATTTTGGTTAATGAACAATGATTAATAGTTGAATAAAATTTTCTAACATATGCTTGCATATATAATGCTTTTTAATTAATTACAAATTTTCTTCTAAATGTCATAATATTTCAGCCATAAAGAATTCATTGAGATACAATTGGAAAAGCAGTTATTAAAAAACATATTTTAACATATATACCCATGTTTTGAACATTGGCATGTGCGTAGAATGATTTTTAAAGTAAGAAGTCTTTTCTAAAAAGTATTGTAAGAATAAGTAAATCTATATTTTACCCATAGTTTACATTTTATGTTTTCTAAAATATGAAGCTTAAACATACTGCTTTGTAAATTCAGAAATATTTTTACGTTTTCAAAAAGTACTTTTATTATTCATTCAGAATAAAATGAATTTTTAATATAAATTTCAAGACAATTTATCCATGTTATTGAAGAACTTGTTTTATGTAATGATTTTTTTTTACAAGTGGGGGGGGGGAAACGTTGAGATTTTCTAGAGAATACAGAAACTGGGTTTTGTTCCGATTCTGTACCATGATAATTTTTCACCTTTCATCAATATATGACAAATCTGAGCTATTGGCATTTTCATTATCAGTAGAAACTCTACAAGAAGATCTTAGCTGTAGATATTCATATATCATAGCTATAATGTTCAATGAATCTAAAACACTAGTACATGCAGTGGTCAGTTTGATTTCTACTATTCTAATCTTGTAGCTCCCCTATGAAGGTTTTGAAAGTAACTGGTCTAATCTTTTCTTAAACAAAGAAGAAAGGATGGGATCGAAAATACCCTGTGCATGTGCTGACAGTTTAATGGAACACTAGTTTGTTAGGTTTTTTGGTTAATTTTTTACCCTCTAGATGGTAGAAATATTTGTTGTAATCCTTAAATAGCATAATAAGTGTGAAAATATCAATTATTGATAAACAAAAAGAAACAATTTTAAAATGGTTTTACAGCAATTTGTTGTGAAACATTTTCTTGTCGAGGGATGACACTTTACTATTTTTGCAATCTTTAATTTACCATTTGTCAAATTCTGAAAGAAAAGTCCATAACTGACTTGTAGTCATAGTTTATGAAACTCTTATTTTAAATGCTTGAATATATCAGTAAAGCATATTGTGTAGATCTCTGAAAAAAATTTTTTTTGAATATGTATTTGTATAAGTTATCTGCTGTGGGTAAATAAGAATTTCTTTTTTAAACTCTTAAAGTGGAGGCAACCGGTAGGAAAATTAAGAATGAATACTGTCTTGTTAATAATTTTTTTGAAAAAAAAGTTGTAAAGGCCACAGATAAATTGCTTTTCTTTCTTTTCTTTTTTTTGTGTGATATTAGTGGAAAGTTGATTTTCTTTCTCTCTCTCTTTTTGTCTTGTCCTGGATGAAAATTTTTTCTTCTTTGTAACAATAAGTACTTAAAGTGCTTATTTCAGAGTTTTTCAGCTTATTTAGGTAAGGGCTATCAAGAGTGTATAATTGTCAAATAAAGCTAATGTGCTTATTATAGATGAAATTACAGATTTCATGTGTACGAGCACAAGAAGATAAAATGAGTGTTTTCTTTCTTATTTTCTTGCACACTTTAGGGTTATGAAATGTTCTATGGTGATTGAGAAAGATGGCGGAAGATACAAAATTCATACTTCATATCTTGGTGGTACTAATCTATTTTTATTTCAAGATTACATATCTAGCTCATGCTTGAGTTGTTGCATTTATACATAAAGAAATGCTTACCAATATACTGTTGACTCAGTGATGGATTTGGTCCAATATTTGATATTTGTCTATAATTTGATTAATAAAACCACAGTGTGAAGTTTCATTCATCTGTTTCATCACCTTGTGATTTTGAGTAAAGTATGAACATTATTTTAGATAAAATTACCTATTTTTAAATGCGTCACCAAATTGAAATTTATAAATGTGTGGTATGTTATTCATTAAAATGGCCTAAAGTTAAAAGTAATAGTTAATACAATTAGTTTTAAAATCACCCCATATATGGTAGTTTACAACTTTACATTTAAATTAATTTATTGTATAATTTTTGTTTGCAGTTAAGTTTTATGTTCATGTGAATATTGGAAAATTATTAATTTGTGAAAACTTTCTTTATTAAAAAGTTTATAGTATCAGATAATCTAAATCTAATGTAATAAACTTCACTTTTTATAGCCTCTTTAGAACTCCAGTGAGTGTTTTTTTACACTCAAGGAAATTAAGAACTTGCCTTTTTATTGCTTGTCAAAGAAATAGTCAAAAAGTATACTTTAGTTGTGTTCAGGATTTGTGGAAATGAAGATGAAAATAAGAGAGGCATAATTAATTCTTTTTGTGAAGTAGAAGCACTGAATTAGGCTTTTTTTTATGAGTTCCAATCTTATTAAAAAAACATCCTCTATTCATAAAATATGAACTTGCAAATATGGAGTATGCATGTTCCTTATTTAAACATGGGTAATATAATAATTATTTCTTGTTTTAAAAAAGTACTAGCCGCCTTTGGCGACCAGCTGGTTCGCCATGAGTAATGGGTTCTAACATTTTCAATTAAATCACATATTCATTAGCCTTGAAGTAACTCCGGGCATTGATTGGCCTGAAATTAATATTTTATTTAAGATGATGGACGGAAAGTTCTAAAAGAAAGCTTTTCCTAATAATATTCTTTAATTTTATAAATCAGTCAGTTTTAATGATTGATTTAGAAGACTGATTGATGTAGCAACTTTTATTTAAAATATTAATAAAAATATTTTGTAAAATATGTGTTACAGAGCTAAGTATGAAGAAATCTAAAAGCCATTATTCATAAATGCATTGTTTAACCCAAACTACATAAAATGTAATTATTTATTTCATTTAGATCAAATTAATAGTATTAAACAATATATATACCTATTAATAATATTTTACAAATTGGCCATTGGAAAGGAATTTGAATGCATATCCTGTATAAATTCAATCCTGTATAAATAGAGATAATTTATTCAATTAATGATTTAAATATTGCAAACTATCATAGAATCATTTGCCTTGCATTTTTTAAAGAAAATATCACATTTTATATTTATTTTATTTATTCAATCACGTGCTAAAAGTTGCATTTCTTCCGATTTAATTTGCGATGATAGTTTTATTTTTTTTATTTGAACTTCCGTCAAAATGATAAAATAATGGCAACACGGTGATAAAATCTAATTTTTTCAATTTGATGTGCTCTTGCGGATTTTATAGAAGCCTTAGCTTTGCCTTTATTTTTTTAGAAAATATCACATTTTATAATGAAAAAAAATATAGAATTAATGATACAGATATTGCAAACGATAATAGAAATATCCCATTAAATCGGATTCCAATGCATATCCAGTCTAAATTCGATCAGGTTTACAGTGAAGAAGATTTATTGAAGTAATTATTTAGATATTGCAAACGATCATACAATCCTTTGCTTTGCATTTATTTTTGTAGAAAATATCACATTTTATATTTCTTTTATTTTATCTAGTCACGTGTTAAAAGTGGCATTTCTTTAGATTTATTTTGCAATGATATTTTTTTTATTTGAACTTCCGGCATTCTTTTATTTTATCCCATCACGTGATAAAAACATGGTTAAAATATTTCTTTAAAAATTCGATAAAAATAGAAGCTTACGTTATAAATTAAAAAATCTGATACCGTTAGAAAGCTAATTTTTTTATCTTTAAATTGATATAAAAATCATGTTTGTGCAACAATATTTTTGGAAGTTATAACGGAAAAACGTCGAAATTTCCCTTAAATTTTAATTAATTCAAATTCTAATTAAAAATTCGAAAAAAGGGCTCCGAGGTGCACATTCCCGACCTCCAAGGTATACATGTACCAAATTTGGTAGCTGTTGGTCCAACGATCTGGCCTGTAGAGCGCCAACACACACACACGCACACACACACACACATTGAGCTTTATTATAAGTATAGATTAATCATTTAGGGTAAAAGCATAATATGACAAATTAAGGGTATGAAATTTATCATGGTTTACAAATAATATTTTTGGACAATATTTCATCATGTAGATCAGTTGCTAATTTTTTGGTGTACTTGAAGCAAAAGTCCTATTTGATATTCAGATCAGTCGTATATAGTATATTTTAAAAAATATTTCAAAGAGTATATTTTAAAAAATAATTTATCAGATCATCTGGGTCTGAATTAGTTTGTGAGGATTTTTTAGAATTAAAATCTTAGCTTTGTTCAATGTATTGGCATTAAAGAATATTTAAAATAAAATTTTCAAGGATCATTCATTTATATTATAAATTGCTAATCAACTAATCTCTCTGCTTAGTGAATGTTTCCATATCTACTATAATGCATTAATCCGTGTGATAGATCAGGACCAAATGTCCATGGTACATGATTATATTTCATTACCAGATGTAAGCAGACTTGGAATTGAATTGGTAACCTATTGTATTTGCTGCCATGCTGAATCAATTTTTATGACAAAATCTTGTCAAACTTTGTCTTTTCCTGTAACATTTCAATCAAGCAATGCTTTTGTGTTTATGCTGTGTTTAAATACAAATTTAAAAATGTATCATCAGTTAAATACACTTGCCTTTTTTTTTTTTTGATGAATTAATCCATCTTGAAATTATATATTTTTTAACAATTTGGTAGGGCTTGCACATACTTTTAAATTATAATGACTAAACAAAACTTTAAATCATGCTCAAGAATTCATTGCATCAAATTCAATACTATCTTTTAGTGTTTTTTTTTTTTTTTTTTTTTCCTTTATTAAAATTTGTTAGAGTGTGATATTTTTTTGTCTTAAGTTTCCCAAGAAAATGAATCTGAAATTCACGAGGGGAAAAAATTGCTAATAACATTCTTTTAAAAAATTGTTTTTAAGAAATTATTTTTTTATGTACTTATTTTTGCATATTATATTTACTTAATGTTTTATGCATTTAATTTTAAAAATTATCTATTTTTATATTTTTTAGGTATTTTATGTAAGAAATCATTAGCTTTCATATGATGGTATTTATTGCTGCTTAGTCATCTGAAGATTAAAGTCAAAGCTTTCTGGTATTAAACTGACAAGATGGCTTTAGGTTCATATTGCAAAGCACTTGGGATTGATGAGGAAGTTCTAAATGGACAAAAAATAAAGGTATGTGAAGGTAAAAGTATTTCAAATGGTGTAATGTGGGAATTAAAAAAGTATAAAACTTCTAAGAAATTGGCCACAAGAGATCTCATTGAATGGTTGATTAAAATATTCCAAGTAAAATGTGAAAATTCAGAAGAACTTCAAGAAAAATTAGACAAGAAATTTGAAACCCTTGTAAGTTTCCGAAGTACCATCACTAGGGCTCCTCATAAGTATCGTGGTGAATTGGAGAGATTGATGAATTCTGCTTTTGATTTTCCTGAAGAAATGGGTATGGATCCTGTTCCACCTTTTGAGCCTACTGTGTGTGCAAATCTTGGTCCTAAATTGTTGAAAGTATTAAAGGAAAAAGGTGGGGATGATGATGATTCTGTTGACATGTCAGGTCATTCTGATGATGATGATGAACAAGCCAAAAAACGAAAAGCTAGGGAAGAGATAATACAGTTGAAGAAGGATTTGGGTACTGCACGAAAGGTCATAATTTCTCTTAATGATAAATTGAATGATCTGAATAAGCGTTGCCAAATTCTAAATGATTTAAGTAAAACTAGTGTATCAGAACGTAGGCGAATTGAGCATGATATTGCCAAGTTGAAAAATGAGTGGAATGCTATAATGGTAACTTGGCATGATTTAATGGAGCGTTTGAATCATGTGAATAATAACAAAGGAAATTATTTGGATGTAGGTTACATGGTTCGCCGTAATAAAACTAAGCAGGGTATATTTGACGAGTTGAGTTTTGAATTTGAAAAGACTTTGGAGGATTTCAAATATAAATTAACTTATATGATTGAAAAGGAACGAAGGAAGAAAAAAGTAGTATCTCGTGAATATCGTCAAAAAAGCACAAAGGATAGAAAGAGAGCTAGGCAGGAGAGTGATGATGGGGCTGAAGATGCTAAAAAACCATGCTTATCCGAAGAAGCTTTAAAGCAACCACCTCCACCTGCTGCCACTTCTATTAGTGTGGATGAATTTTTGAAATCTGAAAAAGTTGACGAATTTAAAGGAGGTAAATTTGTCAATGCATTGAAAGCTATTTACATTGAATTAACTTCAATGCCATTCCCATGTAATGATGTCCATGAAATTATTTATTCGATACTTGATGAGCTTGAGCCTTTGAATACTGATAAAATTCCAACACAATCATTTGCTGGAAATATATATATGGAAGCACACATGGCAGTTTCTTTGCAGGCGTTTTCAGATCTTCTGAACATGAATAAAATATCTATTTGTAATGATGGTGTAACTAAATTTTCCCTGCAAGATGCTACTTATGATGTTACTTTAGCCAATGAGACTAATTTGAAACTGGGCGTTAAGGATATATCTAAAGGCAGTCCCGATACTTCATTGTGTCTTTTAAAAGATTTATTCTCTGAAATTTTGAATTGCAAAGTAGATGGAAGTCAGGCTGCTGAAGCTTTTCTTAAAAAAGCTAAAACTTTGATTCCAGAGTATGAATTCTTTGATAAAAAAATAATAGAGATTCTTTTCTTGTACAAGCAGCAGCTCTTTCCTCTTATTCCACCAGATTTAGATAGCTTGTCTGATGTTTTTCGAAATAAAGTGCATCTTTTCAATAATTTTTGCACTGGTTTGTACTTCCTATTTGGATTAGCCAAATTAACTGATTTTACAGTTTTAGCTTGGGAAAGTATGTCATTTGGACCAAGTGTTGGCAACTGGGAAAATGGTCTCAGAACAAGTAAAACTGTGCAACAGATTTATTCATTCTGTAACATTGTCAATCCTGAATCCACTGAAAAAATCGGTATTGAGTTCAGAGAATTTCTTCAAAAAACAAAGAAGCTTGAATCACAACCACTGGCTCCTTGTAAAGGAAATCTTTTTAATGTGATTTTCCACAACAGTGCAGGCATTTGGTTCTATCATGAAACTAATATATTGACGGAGTTTTTTGAGGCAATGAAGCAGAAAGAAGTTTCAGTTGATGACCTCTCTAATCTTCTGAATGAGAAACATAGTTATCCATTTGCAAAAGCTTTAGGGCTCTTGGGCAAATTGGTAGCAGTTCCATTGTGGACTGTTCTGGAAGATGATGATGTAAAGATTGGATTAAGATACAACTCATTGTTGAAAAAAGTGGAAAGCTGGTCCAAAGATGCTTCTAAGTTTATGAGAGGACAAGAACGCTTATTTGATGATGTACCTGTGTCTCATGATGCTGTTTATGTCAGTTTAATTAAAGATAATGAGTCAAGCGATGCATTAACCAAAGAGTTGCTAGAATTACTATTTACTGCTTTCGTGCCATACATAAAATATTTCTTATCTGGCCCTGCAGCTTTGGAGAATAGTGGAGAAAATTCAATGGAAGTTGATGCTGATGGTAAGAAAACAATCCATGAAGACTTTGGAGCTTTTGACAGAATTACAATTAATATCCATTCTGTTGCAACTTATGCTCAGGATGCTCTTGTCTTATACAGTAAAACAAGAAATGGAGAATGGCAGGATAAGCTATGCAATAAGGAAAACCTGAAAGTATTTGAATTTGTCGAGAAGAATTGTAATGAACATTTGAAAACGCTATATCAGAGAAAGATAGTATTGGATGGTAAATCAAATACAGGGGAATTGGACCAGAAAAGTAAGTGGAAGCTTATTGAAAAGAAGTACAAGCTTATTGATGATCTAATGAAATGGGGTGGCCTGTGGAAAAATGAAAAAGAAATGGAATCCCAAATTAAAGAAATGAAAGAAAGTGATATGTTAAATGCCTTAAGAGCTCAAATTCGCTTCAGAAGACATGTACTGGGTGAAGAACATGAAAATAATTTATTGGATTTGGCATCTGAAGGGGAATGTTTTACTGCTGCCAAATTATGTGAGCATCTGAAGACTATTTTGGACAAAGAATGCCAATTAACTGAGAGCAATCTTGAACTTGCCACAGCTACTGATGATAAAGAGGTTAAAGAACAAGTGAAAAAGCTTTGTGACAATGCGCCAGAATTGAAACACATTACCGAACCTGGAAAAAGCTGTGTGCCAAAAGAAAACTTCCACTGGCTTCTTGGAAAACTGGTTAAACATACTTTTGCTGTTGAGCAAGAAAAGGAAACTTGCACCGGTGTGTGCTTTGCAAGAAAGAATGATGTATGTGGAGCATGTTCATACTTTATCCGTTATAAAGAAAAAGGTGTCTTCCGAGTTCCTGATGCCAGAATAGCAGAAGATTTAAAGAACCAGAGTCTTAAAGTAATTGATCCTTCCGTGAATGATTTAGTTGGATCAAGGCTTAGCCGGGCATTTATAAAAGATGATGGAGACCTGGAGTGGCTTGATTGCAAAGTTGTTGGCGTTACCAATCGAGGTTCAGACTTTGTTGTAGAATTTGACTTTTATGGTGCTCATATGCCAATTACTGAATGGAATGCTGTACCAGAGTTGGAAACTTTTACTTTTGCTACACGTCTTTTGGAGGAGTACCGAACTGGTCATCTGCGGTTACTGTAATTTTTCTTAACTTTCACATCGGAGAGTTAAGTGCCTAACACCATCTACATGGAGGAAGAGTGGTACATTGTGTGAAAAGTTTATTTTGCTTTAGTTTTAAATGACTGTACAGTGTTTTGCTGTTTTATGCATCATCGTATACCTATATTTAGGTATATCATATGACATCTTCATAAACCATTTTGAATTTATTGCATATAATATATGCACATTTGGTCATTTATAATGCTTATCATTTTTTCACAAACAATTCATGCATACTTATATACTTTTATTTTATATTCATTGGATTGAATAAGTTAACCCTACCCCTTTCATTTGGCTTATTCTCAATTTTTGTATAAAATCTATCCCTAAACAGTTTACTTCATAATTACACAATTTACATCTGTATACTTGTATATTAACAAATCATGTTATTGGTATAAATACTGATATTTAAAATTTCCAAAACCATGCAGTATCATTTTTAAGTCAGTATTTCTTTCTAAATAGCTTTTATGTATTCTATCAACAGGACCTGCTTTTAGGTCTTTTTAAAATGAATGAATATATGTTAATTTTTAAAATAAATTTTTAGATTAATATACTTTAGATTAATTTTCCAATGAATTATAAGTTTGTATTTACTAATCATAAAATTGATTTGCTTATATGGAATATTTTATAAGTTGCAGAATAGTGTTTTTTTTGTCAAATTTTATAAGTTATCTTTAACCATTTTATTTCATGAAATACGTAATTTTAAGCTTAATGCAAGTTGTAGAAAGCATGTTTTTCAGATTTGTTTGCTTTAATTTTTTTAAAAATCTCGCCATAAAGTATGAACAAATGTCTTAGAAATGCATATATTCATTAGAGAGAATTTCTTATCTAAGTCTCACTACTGTCTTAGAGATATCTTGCTTTACTTATTTTGATGATAAAAACCAAGTTAATTTTGTTGATTAAAGTGTACTTTTAAACTTGTTTCTTGCATTTTAAACACATGAACATCTGCTTTAGAGCTCTGAAGCAGCCTATCATAGCCTATTTTATCTCCTGGCTATTAATTTGTCCATGTTTTAAATAGGCACACAAGTTTTTAACTTTTGTATCATCAATGTTTTTATGAAGCTGCATTTTATTAGAGTGAGATAAGTATTTCAGATTTTAAAAGCTTATTTCATATCATTGTCAATTCTATTGTATTCACAGTGTTGTATTATGGTATGAGGTATTTGCAATGTTATGTCATTTGAGATGACATTTATAACTGTCTCCATTTCTATAAACAAAGGTTTTAAAAATATATCTGCTGTATGTGTATAGTGAATGATCAATTTGCATATTATACTTATATTTTAAATCAGATGGAAAGTTATTAGATGTTTAAGCAAGCTATTAAGGTGAACTACTTTACTGTATTTTTGGAGTGTTCAACCTTTTATCCAATTTTACTTTTGAAAGTAATTCAGTTTTTGTTTAATATTTCTTTATATTGTGTATGTAAAACTTTTATTTTCTTATTTGTGGTATGTTGTAATTTTAAACATGATAAAAATGATTTATTAACTGGGTAATATTTTGGGTAATTTTTTCATTATTTTTAATGGGAAATGTGCAGTGTTTAAAAATTAATATATAATGCAAGCTGTTTGGTAAATGTGTTTGTGAGAAATGTACAGGAGTAAAATGCTTTTGGGAAAATTGATAGTTTTAGTTGTATTTGTTACATGGAATCTTCTGTGAAAATATTTCTATACTCAAATATAAAACCCTATACTTAAACATCAATATTTTATGTAGTTGATAAGTATTGTCATTTGTGTAGATTTCATTGTGATTTTAATGAATGTTGGTACCACAGGTGATGGTAATCTAAAGCATATTCATTAAAATGGTAAAATTTGGAATTTATGTCATCGTGTTTTAGTAATTGCATTTGTGTCTTAAAAATTATGTGCTAGATATAATCTCATTTTTTTTTTTTTGAAAGTTCAGTTTATGTATTCATATGAGGAATTGGGCCAAATGGTTATATTGTAGAAACTTCCCATTCCTGTGTAGTTTTGATGTAACATTTTCATCTGATAAATAAATGTCATTATGCTCATAAAAGGTTTTTATTCATATAAAAAAATTATTTTTAGGAGTTCTTCAGTTCATTATTTCTGTAACATATGAATTTTAATGTTATTTTTAATTTACTTTGTCAAAAATATTATGAAACATTTTTATTGAGGAAAATAATAGTGGATTTACTCTCTAAAAATTTTGTTATTGATGTCTAAATTGCTTTACAGTGATTTATTTAGTTTTTATCCTATCAGTACTACTTTGGGTAGGTATTCATATGAAGAGTACAGTTTTATGCTGAGAAATTATGAGGGGGAAAAATTTACGTTCAACTATTCTGTTCCTAGTCTTCTATATTGAAAGTATGGTCCAAAAAGTAGGTTGGTGTAATTTTTAAAATTTACAATCTAATGGGATGTTGTATAAGAATATTGCTAAAATTTTGAACTAGAATTAATATTAATCTAAAATATCATAATAAACTTTAATTGGAGGACCAAAAGTTCGCTTAATAAATAATATTGATTTAAACCACTCTCTAAAGATTATTTTTCATTCAAATCCATAAAACTAATAAGCATTTCTGACCATTTTATTATAAGAACTGAAGTTAAATGATGCTTAACACATAACCATGACATTCATTCTGTTAAAATAACAATGTACTATTTAAAACTTGGTGGCTGAAGTGAGTGCATTTTTTAAAATTATCTTTATGGAAATAGGTTTTGGGTAGTCTTCTAATTAAAAATTATCTTCTTAAAAAATTAAATTAACTTCTGAAATTTAAATGAGCACCATTCTTTTTTCCCCCCAAACAATTTTTTATAAATTTTGATTTTTGAAAAGTTTTAAGGATAATTACCAATGTTTAGTTTTTGAAACATTTTCTGATTTTTTAAAAATATATTTAAATAATAATAAAAATGCTGGAAGTAAAAATACATTTCTTGTTCTCATTTTCTCCACTCTAAGTTGAACTCATTGGCAGCTTCATGTTTAGTCAAGAATGTTAATACTCAAACTTGCTGTTTTAATACTGATTCCTGGTTGTTTTCACTCATATTTGAGTCCTATATTATTGTAGTGAGTGAAATAGTTTCAAAAAAGTATTAATTTTTTTTAGGTAACATTTACAAATGACATCAAAAAGTGAAATACCTATTTATAACAAAATCTGACCGACAAGCCAAAAATATACTGTAAATTTGTCATCACAAAGAGAAGTCCCAGGCATTTTATAAGAAAGATGAATTACATTTAAATACTTGCATTGTTGCTCATTGTTACGCTAGAGATGCACTTCTTATTTGTGAAAGGGCTATGATACATACTAGATCAAAAAGCATGTTATAGATTAAATACAAGGATAAAAAAAACTAAGGAGGAAACTAAAGCATAGTTGATTCTATTAGATTTTTCTGAACTGAATATCTGGTATTTTGACTACATTAAGAGAAAAGATTTTTCTCTTTCTAAGACAAATAGATTTGCTTGGTAAAATTGGAAATATTGATCTGAACTTATTTTCGTACTTAGCGAAACATTTTAAAATTCTATTCATCCTTTTTAAATATAAGAATGAATATGCATAATGATTACCATGAACTCTATAATTTTACTGTAGTATTGTTTTTATTGGAGATGAATAGGTTAGTATATGATGCAGATTTGTTTCTGAAAATACTTTACAAAAATTAGATTAAACAATTTAAAGCAGCCAATACATTGATTTGCAGATATCAAAATTATTAGATAATAGCTTATCAGATAATATAAAAAAGTATGGATTTTGTGTGTTTGAGTAGCTAGTAATTTATTTCAGGCAAAATGAGAATCTCTTGTATTGATATGATAGTTGAATGGAAAAGAAATTCATTTGTAAAAGTTGAAAGATTTTTTTTTCTCTATAGTTTCAGTTGGAGTAAATTAATTAAACACATTAATTTTGAAACGCGGTTAGATGACGAGGACGACAACTGGCACCCCTCTTTTCACACCATACCAGCGGGGGGTGGGGACGTTTGACGGTTTTTCGCTGGAATCGGGCCTCGAACCTGAAACCCTGTGGTTCCAAAACCGAGACATTATCACCGAGGGCTGTTCTAAGGCACGGGAAAAACTTTCTAGAGAAATTCACTGGACTTTCGCAAAACGTCATTATAAATCGCACTTTAAATCAATTGCAAATAGAAGATTGTAGTCACACTCATAAAGGACTAAACTTTTTGATTATAAACGTATTTGCATTTCAAAAAAAAAAAAAAAAATCATTGGCAGCTGTAAAATTTCACAGAAAAAAAAGTGAGCTCAGTAAAAGAATAAATGGGTAATGCATGAAGAAAGAGGAAGTTTAACTTATAAATGTGGACAATTTTAGACTGTTTTATGAAGAGGAAATGCTTATTTACATAAATGTAAAATCCTTTTTCTCAAAAGAATTTCTTCGATAGAAGTTGTAAACCATTAACATGATATTTGCAGAATTAATCAGTATTTTTAATGAAGTTTTCAGGAAATGTTCTTTATACTATTGTCTATGAAATGAACTAAATTTTGATGTACAATAAATAGTTTTTTACTTATAGCTGTGTTTGTTAGAAAATAGTTGAACATTTAAGAAAACTACATTGCAGCATAAAAACCTTCATAACATTTTTGCATTTTAATTAATCTTTTAGATTATGTATGCTATGTGTAAAGAAAATTTTAATTACTGAATTAGAATTTTGTATAGAGTGTGTTAACCATTTTTGTTAAATTTTGCTAAAATTTACATTGAATTTGTCAATTTTAAAAAAATAGGACCATCAAAGAAATTTTTTAACAAAATTTTGTTTTTATGCCCAATTTAATTAGAAAACACCAATTAAAGCTTGAAAAATAGTTTAAAAAATGTCTCGAACGTAGGCAGTTAGTCACCTTAATTGAAATTTTCTGGCACCGAATATGTAATTTTTAGAAAGACGAATGTATAATTTGGATATATTTAAAAATCAAAATTGAATTTTTACTTCCTGTTTTGGTAAGAATTCCTAATTTCATAAAAATTAGTCGATATAATTTTAATAATATTAACCGGCGAGCCTAATTTATTAATGTAAAATCAACCTTGATGAATATATCTTATCAGAAAAGATACCGTATTACCATACTATTTTTATCACAATATTTCAAATTATATTCAAGCAATAATGATAGAGAATTTTGAGAGGTTTGCTGTGCTTAAAGGTAGCGAAATTAATTGTCGATACTAATATAGTTCGAAAACTTTGTTCTGTAAACTAAAACATATACTTTTACTTTGCTCATTCCAACTATAAATCTTACTGAATTTATTTTCTTCCGTTGTTTGGATGATAAATGCATTAGTGAGAACCATATCGAGCATCATGGCGAAAAATCACGTGATTATGCTGTCAAACCATATAGCTAAATAACGACTTTTAGGAGCCACACAAGAAAAATATTTATATAGTTAGAACTATTAATGATAATCACATATATTTTTTGTAATTAAACTGACATCGTACTTATTTTGGTTTTTCCAATATGAAGATCAAATTACAAGGAAGAAACTCCTATTACAGCACCTAGGGAAATTAGAAAATCAAGCCGTTGCAATAACAACGTAGACTCTGATAGCCGTCACCACTAGCAGTATTTGTGCAGCTCTCAGATAGAGATGCAATCTGTCGCTGGGGATAGACCCAAGGAGCAACACCACCATTTCTATACCTACCGGGGAAGTGTGAACCAAACTCTATACTAGAATTTTCTCATCTGATATGCTGGGTCCCTGGTGGAAATAAGTTTTACATACAGCATTTTAGATCATGGGACAAAAGAAGTGATCATACTTCGATAGCTAACTTGAGGATTTATATATAAAAAAATGGAACGTTCTGGTTTTGATGCATATTAATTTATAAAATGCCAAAAAATATAAAATTGCCAAAAATTCAAAATGCTCAAATTTGGTTTAGATGTTTTATTTGAAGTTCTTGTTGGTTCAACAATTTTTTTTTCTTGAATGGCTTTTGACTAAAACAATTATCAATGTCTTATTTTTAAAAACTCAAACTTTTTATGGTTTTTATTTGTATTAATATCCAAGCATACCTTTTGAACTAAATTCCGAGATGATATATTTAAGGGAAATTAGTTAATAAAAAGGGCGATTTTATATGTGTATAAGTAATTGTTCATTAAATGATGTTAGAATTTTGTTGTGATATTTTAGTTTAAAAACTGGACGGTGTTTTCTTTAATCTCCTTGGAATAGACAAAAATGCTGGCAAAAGTTGAATTGAAAAATATTTATCTACAATGAAATGAACTTATCACATATAACATTAGAACGAATTTTACTTACAAGAACATATTTATGCATAAAAAGTATCTTTATGGTTAACAATCGTATATGAAATAAGAAGTAATCTATACATTCCTTTATTAATACCAAAAAATTTTACATCCATTTTTTAAAAACCAAATACATGTTTATAAATTATTTCAATCTATTTACACAATGCTTATAACAAATTTACATAGTTTAAATTCTCTAACCATATGATTCTGTATTTAAGCAAATAATACTAATGCACACTTGGAAGTTACATTGACTCAATGATATTCTTGCACTAAAACATACATAAATGATTATTATTACAATTAAATTATTACAATTTTTTACAATTAAAACATATACATGAAATTTTTTTAAAGCTTCTAAATGCTAGTTGCAATGTCGCCGTATAATTTTATTATAACTTTGTATGTTAATTATGAACTTGCCATACACCTTAACTAACTGTAATAATAAATTGGTGTTTAAGCATATGCCGGAGCAAAAATGCTTAGTATTATATATTCTTATGCTTGCTTCTATAAGCCATATATTACCTTTTAAGCAAATATAAATAATGCCACTTTCAAATAAAGTTAATTAAAAATCCTGAAAACCAAAACATCGAAATTATTTTGCATTAAATACTCAGGCACGTGATGAACACTAGTTTTTAGGGGTCGGGAAAGGTGAAAATTGCTTACTTTAATGATGCTCTTTGGACTTAAGACATTATAAAAAATGGCCATTTATTATTAACGTACAGTGAACAAAAATGTAACTTTCGATTATTTTCATTATAAGACTGTAGTGCTGTTCCATGTAAGATGAAAGGACTTGGAAAGTAAAAAGGGAATGGATAAACTAAAGTTTGACACAATTATAATTATGTAAAAAATAAAATGAATGAAAATAATTTTTTAAAAAGCCAATCAAGTTAAATTCATTTTTTTTTTGTAATTAAATATATTATCTAGAGCCTTTCTTTACTAGTAATCAAAATTTTGATCAACGCCTTCACTTTATGGAGCTCTAATTCACGTCATTTCTTTACAACATAACTATTGCCAAACTAATCATTATATTTGAAAGAAATCAAAAACATTAATTAATCCAATACATCCATAGCTCGTGACAATTCCAGTATGCTGGAAACTCAATTCAGTCTTCTAAACTTTCTTTCATAAGATGCTGAAGATAAAAGTGATATCAGAATGAAGCAAATAATTTTGAGAGCTGAGTATAAATATTTTGTTATTTAAATGCTGCTTTTGAAATATTTATAAACTTCAAGCATTTCCCACTTTAATCTAAAAGTATTTTTAACTAAGCAAGTATTTTCTCAGCGAATAAGCATTCGTTCAAGGTCAAAGTTTTTACCAGTGTGTTATATATAATATTTCTATAGAGCAAGAAGAATTGTGGAATTTCCTTCATACAATATTGTTAAAATAGATTTTGCAGATTAATATCTTAATTTTCTACGATTATTCATAGAAATACGATGCCCAATAATTACGATAGAATTCATCGTGATTATTGGGGCAAATATTTATAAAGATCATTATCTGAGAAAATAACATCAATTTTTCATGGAAAGGCCCCTCTTGAAATTCTGAAACTAGATATTATTTTTTAGTTTAAGCTCTATCCTAGTATTTTTTAAGTAATGAACATAATCTAAATTAAAATGAAATATTTGATTGAGGGTTGCCTTTAAGAGAAATAGCTATAAAATATACATATAAGCAATGTATGTAAAACATTTAAAGTAGTTATAAAATTTAATTATAATTATATTATTGAAAGGTGAAGCAAACTATGAAGCATTTTTACCAACAAAATCTAAATATTATAATATAAAACTTTGCAAGCGTTATTCATTTGTGATCTGTTCAGTCATCTACAATAAATATTAGATACTGATTTATAAACAAATTTGAACGAATGTGAATCTTGGTAATAATACTCTGAAAATCAAACGATTTTTGATTTTAATTTTGATAAGTTCAAACATATGGTCCATCTAACACATGGTCAAAGGATCAGAACACTCCAAAGTAGTGGAACCCTTAGGTAGGCTCTAATTCCCAAGTGGGAAACATAAAGAACTAAATTATTCTTTCTTCTTAAAACCTTCTAAGAGGGCATCGAATCTTATATTATAAGAAAATAATGCACAGAAATAGAATATATTTTGACTTCAATTTTCTAACGAATATATATTTCTAAGTTACATTGAATTAGATATAAAATGAGAAAAAAGCTAAAATCTATTGTTGTATCGCCAAACAATGGAATGAAGATATTTCTGCTGAAGAACAGAGTTTCTTTTATATTAGAAGATACAACGGTGCATTTATTTCATTCCTTTCTATGTTTAAGTTTACAAGCTTTTTCCTATTTTCCCAAAATAATTTTCCTCCATCGATTTGTTTCTAGATTCAGCAGATGTTTTGTCTTTAAAGCAATAAATATCTGCCCAAACTGCGAATTTTAAAGCATTTATATTTCACAAAATAATAACACCGGACTGCGACACCAAGTTATGTCAAAGACACTTTTGTAGGAATTATTTGAAAATTGTAAACAAAATTAACAGTACAATTATTGTCTGCACAGATTTCTACTTTAGAACATTACGAATAAACAAATATTTAATGTTACAAGATTAATTCCTGTGTATTGTGATTAATTTTAATTCAATGTACCAAACATGGAGTTTTTTTCTTTCACATCGAAATCACAAGAAATATTCACATAAAAAAATCAGCATTTTTTAAAGGGGGGAAAAAAAAAAAAAAGTGGCTTTAACACAATATGTTTACAGTCGTTGTGAAGAACCTTAAATTTTCTCATGCTGCTTTTGGATCCTTGAAAAACAGGAAAACTTATTTTCTGTACGAAAAAACAAGGTATAGTTATTTAAATTCTTCTAGAAAGAAACCCTTCATAGATCATTCATAGCACATGTATTAATACATACTCTTTATGTTTGTTTTATATGCATTAATCATTAATTAATATATTCATAAGAAATCTTGAGGGGCGGGAAAAACATTTTACGATTTAGTATATTAGCTGAGAAAGGGGTTTCATCACAATATGTATCTTTAAATTATTTTTTAAATAAAAAATTCCTTAATTTGATATAAAAATAAGGATGCAATTCTTTACACTATAATAGAGAAGCAAATATGAATGCTATTGAAGTAATTTCGTTTAATTATTATAAGTAAATTATTTTAAATAAGCGGTTACTAGCATTTATTAACGTCAACTGAATAAACGTTTAAAATCTTTACATTTAAATTTTTGGTCTGATATACTTATTTCAATGAATTTCTTCCTTTTCAATTTTTACTATAAATTTTTCTGTTAGCATTAAAAAAAAAATTCAGAAAGTAACTTGAAAAACTGTTAAGTTCGGTGAATTACATTCAAAAACTAAAACAATCTCATTTTTAAAATTTTGAAGTAATTTATTTAAATTATGCAAAGTTGTTAATGCTAATAATTACAAGAATAAAAAAAAATTAACTGCCACAATTTTATGTCGCTGACATGAAAAACAATCTATTCCTTTAAAAAAAAGTTTGGAGCGTTTTTCTTTATTAAGAACATGCATTCCGTGTCTTAAAATAGAGTATTTTAACAAGAAAGGTTAATCATTTTTCGGTAACACTTTTTTTGGTGTGTTTAATCCGAGAAAAACATATCTTGATTTATATTTTGAGGGGTATTCTTTCTTTTAAATAAAAGGTTAACACTCCTCTGACAAAATCTTGAAAGTTATGCTCATTTGAAAAACCATTGTAACAACTCTGTAAAACTATTCCTTTCCGTTCCCTACCATCTGAAATCGGGTAATTAGCCTTTGGATTTCAGCATTTGGAATAAAGGTATAATGAGAACTAGGTCGAAAAATTTCTCTATTTGAGTGCTTTTTAGGAGTTGCTAGATAAGAGAAATCTTAGTAAATTTGCTGAATGCACTTTTTGTGTGGAAATTGTAAGATTTCACAATCAGTGATGATAGGATGTAAGGTGATCTTAACAGATTTAGAATAGGGGTAGGGAATGTAGTTGTTTTGACATCATAAGAGTCCGATCCGATAAATATTCCGATTTATTACGAAGGACAAATTACTTTTTTGGTTTCTAACAATGTAAAACTCTTTTTTCGGTCCAGAAGCAAATATGATGTTAGAAATGCATATTGCGAATTATGTAAGCACTTCTACAGTGACTCTGCTTTGAAAATTGAGAGTTAAATCGTCATTAATATTACGATGAAAATTGGCTAATTTGAACATTTTTAATCAGTTGAATGAATTTTTTTTCCTTCTCTATTTCAAACAAACATGCACGCGCACACACACACATTCCAGAATTGTTTTGGTTACATTCTTCTGTACGTTACGTTGTGCCCTCTATGATCATGAATTAATAACATTTTAATATTCACAATTCACTCGAGAAATTAATTGTGCTGCATTTTATTTAATCAAAAAAGCAAAACCGTATATTTTTCACAATTTTTAAAATTTAAGTATTACAAAAAATACATTTATATGAATTATTTCAAAACCATGAAAATATAATTTTATATAGTATTGCTCCTTTTATTAAAATTGTAATCCGTTTATTATGTTTTATCAAAACTTAAATATTAAGATCGAATCTTACTTTGACGTATTCTCTTTCGAAATTCATCTTTAGGTAGGCTTAACTTTTTTTTTTTTTTGAATATATCAATTTTTTTTTCGCTTCGTCAATTTCGAATAAGTCTTCCATAATTGTGCGTTGCTTTTGTTGAATTAATAGTTTGCTTATAAAAACATGAATTATTTAAAGAGGTTGCATAGTGAGAAAGTGCTGCTAAAATTAAGTACTTTAAGCACCTTGACCAAAAAAATTATGCACCTTTGTACATGAAGGCATATGTAAACCTGCGTATTTTCTAATCCTAGATTATTTTCTGCTTTATAATAATGCATAATTTTTATTGTGTTATGTTAAAAAATTAATTTTAAATGTGCATTTTTTAAAATTTTAATATTTATTTCTGTATTTTCATAATACAGATTTTGGGTTTCGACAAAAACAAAAAAGGATAATAAAAATGAAAAAAACTATCATTCCAAAAAATTTAAGTCAACTTTTATAAGATTAACAATCAAGATCTATGATATTTTTTAATATTTCTTAAACAAAGTAACAGCTTACTTAGATGGATATATCATTTCTAAAATTGCCATCATTGATGTAGAAGCACAACATGGCCAAAAGTTTGTATTTGATTTTTATTTGTGCAACAGCAAATAAGATTCGACATAAATGGGATAGAAAGTGTAAATTTCCTCCTGCACACGCTTCATTTAGAAATTTTAGCTGTAATCCTATTAAGCCAAGAACTAGGCATTTTGGAATGGTTACCATTATAAGAATGGCAAAATTACCACAAAAATTGATGATAGTGCAATGCCAAATTCTAAATAAGTTTTTTAAAATCCTTTTTCTTAAAAGAATAGGATAACGGCGTCCAGAAATGTTCAGGCTATAAAAAACTGTCTTATTACTTTTAACTTCTAAAGTTTAGTAAATTATTATTATTATTATTTAATGTTTAAAGTACATGACTACGTTCGGAATGATTTTTTTTTTTTTGAAAAGCGTTCAAATATAGTTTTATTTTAAATATCCAATAAACAAATGTTTATGACTATTATCGATTTAGGGCATTCATTGAATGCGGGAAAAAAAAAGAATATCTTATTTGCACTTCTTGAGAAAATTAAGCACTTTTAAGGACCTTTCTTCTAAAATTAAGTATTTTTCATGACGCTACGCACCCTGTTAAAAATATAAAAAGATAGTTCTGAAAATATTTGCAGATTTAAATTACTCCAGTTAATTTCAATTATAATAATAAAACAAAAAAAATAATTGACAACATTGTACAAAACCTATTTTAATGTCATTTCAAAATTTTAAAAATGGTCTTTTTTTATGATAGCAATTTAATTTTTGTGCAAATTTTCCTTGAATTTCGGCAATTAATTTTTTTGTACACTTTAAAACAACAGATTTTACTGATAAATTTAGTTTAAACAATTTTCCTTATTCATCAAGTGCGTGCTTTTCTTCCATTATTGAAAGCCAAGGAAAAATAATTTTCAATTTAGAAGGTAGATGAACTGGACAATTACATTTTTGATAGCATTATTATGCCTTAGGACTTGATACCATTGGAATGGTCCATATACACAATGAATAGAACATGTTACAGATTATTAAAATACGTCACATGTCATAATCTTTTTTTAATTTAATTTTTTTTATAAAATACAGTTAGAAAACTATTAAAAGCAAGTTTGATTTGTTTTAAGCAAACTGAAATCAGCATTAAATAATTAATTTTTTCAAGAAAGGATTATCAGTATCATTCCTGGGATTTGTTTTCCCATTTTACATTTCGTTAATAATGACTTATATTTGCTCCATGATCAAAAAGATAAAGCACAAGTTTATAAATACATACAAACTATTCTCTTAAAACCCTAAATAAATAAAAGCTGCATTACAAAATGTAAAGGAACGGAAAATTTCTAGAACTTATATTTAATATCAGAACAATAAAAATTGATTTTTTCAAATATGAGACAGTATGAAATAAAATTTACAAGACATAATATCAATGTTTCAATACCAAGTTTCCCACTCTTATTTAAGAGGGAGGGGAAATTGAAGGACTTTCAAGGATTTATTATAGAAACTTCAAGATATATTATAGAATTTCTATATCTGAAATAAAAATTTTAAATTAATTTAGGTACAGAAATGCAGATAAAAAATTTAAAATAAATATATTTTTACTATTTATTTTTAAATGTATGATTATATTCTAGTTTACCAATTCTAAATGCCTAAGGAAAGGACACTTGTTAATACTCATATTCAATTAATAAGTAAAAACTGGCAGCTCAAAGTGGATTCTCAGCACACAATGTAAGCATTCTCACTGTCAGCCACCACATAGCAGCTACTAGTTGCTAATTTTACATAAACTACTAAAATTTGCTGAATCTAATTTTACTTTTGGCCGAAGCTTGGTATTATGAACAAGAAAATGTAAAACAGATAAAAATTTAAAAAGTCTCTATTTACAATTAAACAAATGAATCAGAAACAACATGTGATTAAAATATTTGCATGTTACATTTTGAATTATCTAGTTAAAGCAATAATTCCTGAAACAATTTGATTCTGCTATGCATTAAATATTTCTATTATCTTCTACCTTTTCAATTAGTTTGTTTGCAAATTCGCAAGGGTGAAAACCCTTTCAATTTTTGTCTTAAATTATTAGTTTATTTACAATACATTCTTTCCCTTGCATGTTTCCTCAATCAGCGGGTGTAATCGTTGCTTGCGCCTTTTTTGGCATATTTAGAGCAAACATTTTTCTTCATGTATAAGATCTTTCGCAAATTGAAAATTCTCTATTCCACCACATTTCCTCCTTCAGTTCTGCTGAAATCAAATGTTTTGCATTAGATGCTTGTTCTATAATTTTTCAACCCCAATATTGTTTTCATTTAATTCCTTTTCAATTACGATTTGATTATGGGATTGGATCATCAAAATTTTAATCACTTCTGGTAATTTTTGATAAGAATTGTTTAATATTTTTTTGAAAATTAATCAATTCGATTTTTGCATACTTCAAACTCATCAAGTTCTACTAAACTGAAAGCCATGCCATTCTAAAAGTTGCTAAATTCTAATAGAATTCGTGTTTATGAACTGTTTTTTTTTCCTATTATACAATAAGGCCAAGTAAATGAAATAAAATCGGTATCATAGGATTCCTTCACATATCTACAAATTTTATAGAGGAATGATTCTCAAGACTATTAAAACATGATGCTATTAAGCATATAAAATGTTAAAGCTTTAATGAATATGCCTTATATTACCATCAGCTATAACAACATTGATTAGAATCATATCCAATGAAATCTATATAATGACAAAACTTTTCTACATAAAATACAATTTTCATGAGAATGGAAATGAAGAGAAAGTACATCTATGAACTTTAAAATTTGAAGAATTTCAGAAGAAAGCCAATTCAAAAACCTATTTTAGAGAATCCATGGAATGCAGAACTATATGAGCTATTCTCTAATTATTTTCATTGCTAATGTATTTTACAATGATTCTCTAAATTTATATTTTCAGAAAACAATGCTCTACATATATGACAAACAAAAGAAGTTTTAATTCATATGATAAAAAATAAAATTATTTTTTTAAAGCCAGTTAACTGACGATATGCCTAGCCACATTTATTCCAAATAACATTTTCATTTTTATGAAAAAAAAAATAATTCTCAAATACTTTTTGCGAGTAAATCGATTATAACACATATTACAAACAAAGGTCTTTTCATTTGTATATGCCGGTAAGTTATTTTCATTTCGATATCCTTTACAACATACATTTCAAATAAAGGATTTTTCTTTTGTGTACATGCGATGTTTTTTTTAATTGTTTCGTAGAAAAATTTCCCATATATATCACAAAACATGCTTTTGATTATTATGCTTTCTAAACTGTTTTTAAAAATATAAATTTATCTACTATCGTTTCAAGCAGAATTCCCTACTGCATGCATCACAAAAAAGGTTTATCATTTGTATGAGCATACTACGCAATTAAAATTTGTTTTTACGCAATTTAAACTTGTTTTTTAGAGATGTGTTTGTCCACAAACACATATATAAACAAAAATAAGTCCCCACATATTCCAAGCCTGAAAAGCCTTTCATTTGTATGTACATTGTAGTGCACAGTCAACGAATATTTAAGAGAAAACATTTGTAATGTACGGCACACGAAAAAGAAATTTTACCCGTAAGAGATTACAGTGAGCTTTTAGCTTCATTTGACAAGAAAATTCAGCAGGTCATATTTCACACAGGCAAGATTTTCCATTTGTATGGCACACATTATGAACATTCTATACCGATCGGTATTGTGTTATCTTGCTTGGTTATTAGCTAAAACGCAAATTGAATCTACATAAAAACACTAAACAATTTTCCATGTTTTATACTTATAACGAGACATCTTCTTGTAAAATGAGAAGCTGAGTGAAATGAAATTTTAGTTCATATATATATATAAAGCAGAAACAGAGAACGAGCGTTATTTTCTAAATTCAAATACATTATGATTAAAAGCTTGTTTTTCATTTTCAGATTGAAGCAATTAAGGGGGGGAAGAATGGTGAAATATTACAAAATAAATAAAAAATTAATGCAATTTATTACTTTTTAAAGATTTTTTTAACAACCTGATAAATATCAAAAGTATCTGCAATTGATTAATAGAGTTCAGGAAATGTAGATGACTAAAATGTGAAATAATAGCCGAATGTGAAGTCTACAAACTCACGTCAAATTTTTCATATCTGTAGTAACATAATACGCACGAATAAATTTTGTAAATAAGAGAGCTTTCAGACGTTTTAAGTAGAACAAAGGTGTCAAAATCATAGCCTAAAGAATTATAACAGCATGTAGCAGTTTTTTTTTTATAAATTTCAAAGCTTAATTTTTTAAAATTCCCAATTCTTTATATATAGGTTTTCCCTTAATAAGTAATTGGGGAAATTGTCAATGTAAAGGGTAAGGATCTTCATTCAGTCAATGTAAAGGGTAAGGATAACAGAGATCCAATGCTGTTTTTATTTGAAGCAGAAATAAATTTATAAACTGATGCTCAGAATCAACATTTACATAGATTATCCAATTTCGAAAACTATACGATTTCCAAACTAATATATAATTATTTAAAGTCAAATATATAAGTGTAAACAAATGTGGGACTGAGCGCTCACAGAAACAGTTTTCTTCTAAATTTTGTTTGAATTTCGTAATATTTCATAACGTTAAGGGAAATTTCAAAAATAAATAGCTACTAACATTTGGACAACAGAATGAGAAACAGATTGAAAACTGGAAACAAGATGGTCTTCAGCACAGAAGGCTAGAATATTAAACGTAATAAGCGTCATGTAAACTTAAGGAAACGACTTATGAACATTATAATCATTGATATAAAAGAAAGCTATCTAAGAGTATGACAGACAATATAGTTCGATATTTTTTCGGTAAAGAATACAAAGGCTTCTCAAGTTTCCACTATTACGTACAAATGCGTCCATTTAAAATAATGCAGATAATATCGTTTTTAAACCAGATATCAATTAGGACAATTTTATTTTCTGGCGAAGTTTGGCATTGCCTAATTACTTTTTTCTCTCTCTAGGAACCTGGTGTGTTTCCTTCAACATTCAAGTAAAAGATCCATATTATAGAGGATATTTGTTCGTATGAGCAGGCATCAAGCTGGATTGGCAAATTGGATCGTCTGTCTTTTATAAGGACTCCTTGCCTGCAGTGAAGGGAAGGATGAAATCTTGGAATTCTTTGTTCAACTCTGTAGGGGCCTGGTTTCTTTATAATGAGTCACTCAGAATTTGTCTTATCTATAGATTAATGGAAAATATGGAATTTTATCAAGTGGGTAGGTTAATCAAATTTCCAGATATTGAACATTCTTATGACCTCATAAAGAACATTCTGGATGCTTTTGGAAGAAAAACTATAATTCCTCCCACCTCTTTTTTTCTTTTTCTTTCAGTGCTATCCACAATGTGATAGTAGACTTCCTGCAGGAATGAGGCTGATTGCCACAGGATATGTATACTATTTCATTTCCAGCAAAAATTTAGCATTGTAAGAGCAGTGTAAATGCAAGATAGTTCTATTTATATATTTAATCTAAAATAAGCATTATACTCATTGTTTTGAACAGCTTTTGCAGATGAACCTTAAGCGTAATCTTCTGGGTGTATTAAAGTTTTTACATAGTCTTTTTTTGTATTATATCATTTTATATGTATATCTAAATTTATTGAAATGTGTCCGGAGTGCTGGAGATAATTTAACAAAAATGGGAACTATTTTAATTTTTAAACACCATTATACTTCAAACCATTATTAACAAACAAAATGTTCATAAATTTATAGAACATTGTAACAATTACAACAACACACACGACCAATTTAAATTTTGTTAGAACAAGAATTCATGCCATTTTCCTTGAAAAATCAACTAATTTAGTTAATTATCATAAAGATTTCGAAATTTAATGCAGGAGACAATTATTAATGAGCCGTTGTTTGGATATATAAAAATGCACAATGTAATTTAGAAAATATTTTGAGATAATTTGAACGTTTAGTTCTAAATATATCCAATTAAATTAAGATAGACGAATAAGATTCCATTATTTATGTTTATAAATTCTTATAAAATAAACAACATAGAACAGCCTAATGGAAGGGGAAATAATCGTTCTATTTTAAAAGAAAAATATGACGGAAAAGTATTTAAATCATATAATATGCAAAAGTATAATTATTTTTTTTAAAAAAAAGCAGCTTTGAAGAATTCAAATAAACAGATAATAGTATAGAAAATTAGCAAAACACTTTGAAATCTGGCAATGTTAAAAATATTTTGCTAAAATTACACCACCGAAATGATTTCTCTGCCTTTTTCTGTGAAATTATGTACCAAGTGAGGAAGGTTTGAAGGTTTAAAAAGGTAAGGGGTAAGTTTAAACAATTCTAAACATTAATATCACAATAAATTAAAATTGATTTTCGGAAGATAAATATCAGCTAGCATAAAAACACATAAGTATAATGAAATATCTTTAGGTAAAACCTTTAAACGTTTGATCAAATGGTATTCTTATAATATGAATTTTACATATATACCACCTTTTGAAGTGATTTAAAAATTAGTTCAAAATCATTTTACCAATATACAGAGGATAAAAATAACACACATTCTAAGGATATCAATTTAATAAGAAGAGAACAAACTTTGAACTGAGAAATTAGACACACCATAAAAAAAAGTGGAATATTAATTTTTCTATAAAAAAGAGTCAGGCGGGAAAAAGTAGAATTATTTGTTGTGTTCTGCACACTATGAAGTAACATTATACAGTAAAATCTCGTTACAACGAATTCCGTTACAACGAAAAATTCCGTTATAACGAAATTTACAGAAGTCCCTACCGAAAACCTATTAAAAAAATGTTAAATGAATCTCGATATAACGAAATTATCAAATTAAGAAAATCTCGTTATAACGAACTACTCAGACCTTCTTCGAGTTTCTTTCAACTTATTTCCGAGGTGGTTCCACACCATCTCCGAGGAAACAGATATTCCGAAGCAGGTGCTGCGATTTACTGCTCCCCGGGTCGAAAGGGTACGCAGCTGCGTGATAAAAGTTGGTGGCGGGTAGTGTAACTAACAAACAAAAACAGATTTTTCCGAGAAGTAAACAAAAAATTGTCGTGGTGCGAAAACAAAACTGAATGATTATTGGTTCCATTCTCATTTTTTTTTAAAAGCCTCTAGCCTTTCGTGTAGTGTAGATTGTCAGACGGGAGTGAGAAGTGTTACGAAAAGTAAGGTTTCTGCGTACTCTACAGCTCGATAAGTGATGGCTCCTTCTGTGAAAGGGAAACAGTTTTCTTTGGAAGAAAAGAAAAACATCATATCCGAGGTAGACAATGGAATTAAAAAAAGGCGAGGTGGCTAAAAAGTATGGCATTTCTCTATCAACATTGTCAACTTTTTTAAAAGATCGTGAAAACATTTTAAGCAACCGCAAACTTCTGTTCTTGGCCCTCAAAGAAAAAGGTTGCGTAAAGCTCAATTTGAAGATATTGATAAGGCAGTTTTCAAATGGTTTCAAGATGTTCGGTCCATAAATGTTCCACTGACCGGACCTTTAATCCGAGAAAAAGCCTTAGAATTTGCTAAGATGCTGGGTGTAGAAAACTTCAGTGCTAGTTTTGGATGGTTGATTCGCTTTCGAGAGCGGTACGGAGTGGTTATGAAATCCATATCTGGGGAGGCGAATGACGCGCCGATGGAATCGGTCAACGAATGGAGAAAAGGAGAAGTGGCAGCCCTCATAAAAAAAATACAGCCCAAATGATGTGTTCAATGCTGATGAAGCTGGAGTTTTTTTTTCAGCTTGAGCCGAGAAAAACATTGGCTTTAAAAGGTGACAAATGTGTTGGTGGGAAGGCTTCAAAGCAACGAATCACTGCCCTCTTTTGCTGTAACAAATCCGGAACAGAGAAGCGAAAATTTTTCATCATTGGCAAATCCGCAAAACCTCGATGTTTTAAAAACTGTAAATCATTACCATGCATTTACAAATGAAACAGAAAAGCATGGATGACGCAATCTATTTTTAATGAATGGCTCATCGATTTTGATAAAGATATGAAAAAGAAGAGGAGGAAAATCCTTCTTCTCATCGACAACTGTACTCCCCATAATAATCCACCAAAATTGGATAACATCCATATGGAATATTTCCCGCCTAATTGCACATCAAAGCTTCAACCTCTTGACCAAGGTATCATCCGAGCAGTAAAATCCCGTTACAGAACCTTTTTACTGCGTCAAATTTTGTGCGATTTGGAGAAAAACGTGGATAAAAAAGGCAACATTAAGGAAGCTATTGAATGGATATGTGGATCTTGGGATGACATCAGTCAATCCACAATAGGACACTGTTGGAAACATTCAACCCATTCAGTAGACGATGATTCAGCTCCAGAGGATGCCGATTTAGAAGAGAATCCAAAGGAAACTGAGCATTCGGAGTTAGAAGAAATTTGGAACGCCACAAAAAAAGAAAACTTCGATTTCAGATGAGGTTGATTTGAACGATTATCTCGGTGCAGATGACAACGTCCTAACATGTTATGAACTGACAGAAGAAGACATCGTTCAATCCATTAAAGACGACAGGAGTGATGCTGATGACGAAAGCAGTGAAAATGAAGAAACTGTGGTAGAAGACAATGCGCCAATTGTTACTTCAACAGAAGCGTTAGCGAGTTTGGAGACATTGCGATTATTTATTAATTCACAAAGTAATGTGCCGGACTTGATTTTTTCAAGCATTCACCATCTTCAAAACTACTTAGTTTCTAATGTGATGACTAACCTTGTACAGAAAAAGATCCTGGACTTTCTAAAATAAAATTTTATTTCTTTGCAATCTGTTTTTTAAAGGTGATTGCTTCCCTAGAGGTAAGTCAATTTTTTTTCATATTTTAGATGATAATAGCATCCATGTTCTTGAAAAGCAGTTTTTCATGGTTGGTTTTGATAATTTCTTAATCTAATTGTTTCTTATGTTCAATTTTGAAAATTCCGTTACAACGAAATATCCGTTATAACGAAAAAATTTTACGGTCCCGTGAAGTTCGTTGTAACGAGATTTTACTGTATTTCACAAATAAAAAGATTTTTTTCACATATAAAAATAGATGCATGATATGCTGTGAAAATTATTTAATCTGAAAATGATAAAATAAACTACAGGCTTTAACAAGTAGTCATCTCCTGCTATTTTGTGAAATTATTACACGTATGTAAAACATTTTTTTAAATGTGTGGCGGCAAGCAATAATTAACAATGAAATAAATTATCACAAGTAAATATTTATAGTTGGATATTTGTTAACATTCGACTGTTTAAAGATGGGAAAAACAAAACAAAACAGGGCAATGTAAGGCAAAAAGTTAAAAACTGATACATATCATTTTTCTTATTTTTAATATACACCAAAATGTCTTGATAAAAAATCAAATATTCTTCTATTTCTGCTTTGTTCCTTAAATTATACCATTTTAAAACTTTTTAATCAACTTTTAAATTCAGCTGTTTTTGAAATGTAACAATGTAGGTTAGTCTGAAAGGTAATGTCTAAATTCAGATAACATAAAGATACTACAATTATCAGAATATTAACAGCAACATTCAGTCAAATTAACAGATTGACAAAGACAATTTTCTAAATTTAATATGACACTTTCTAATGAAATAAGATTTATCAAAATTTTCATTCCCTTCTAAGATGTGATTCATGGCAAAACTCTAAGAGTACTCTTCCTGCATATTGGCTTATTGAACTCGAATTACACAGTCAGTGCGGGGAAAATAAATTCCTTTATTGCGATTTATTTTTTATTTTGAAATTTGTTTCTCAATAATTTAATTAAAAAACTAAATATCAATAAGGTTATGGCGTCGTAGAATATTCACAATGCTTGATACATAATTTTAGGAAACAATGTTTTATATTCCCTCTCCAATATCATGACAGGCTTATTGAGATGAAAATAATCCTTTTCAATTAATAAACAAAGTAATATTTTTATTATTATGTAATACATGCATTTTGTATGCATTTAAAAGATATAGATTTAAAAATATTACTTCTAACAAATTTTGCAGTTTCAAACAATTATTTTAAGGCTTATTTATTATATTGCAAATTAATCTGAAAAAGGAATTTTAATAATTTTTTTAAACAGTCTGTGGATGCAGGAGCAAAATTAGTTATGGGCATTACACATGTTTTGCTCAAGTGTTTGAAAAATGAGATCGATTTGAAGAACGATTATACTACAAGAAGTTAGTTGCATTTTCAAATCCTAAAAAATATCATTCCGAAATATGAATTTAAAAAAGAAAAATCAGCCATACATACATTACATATTGGCTTTATTAAAATTACTTGTTTCTTTATCTCAATATCTAAAAGTTCAAATTATTAACTGAAAAATGCATCCTTGTTCAATATTGTATTCCTGATTTCAAAACTCCCAGCGCAATATAATCCGAAGTTTAGAAGCATTAAATATGAAAGAATCAATCTGAACGGATTTTTAAAAAATTGAAATTCCATTCCTATGAGCCATGGTTATACTTTTTATATTCACTTATCAAGAATCAATGTATTTAAAAAGGTGACATAGTTTTTTCAGAATGGAATTCTTGTAGTAAATATGATGAGGCTTGCCTTCAAATCTCTATCAGAACACTGTCTTATTCTGTTCTGCAAGAGAATGCTATAAGAAATAAATGCCATACAACCAATGGATTTCAGGTATTAAATAGCGTTTTGTTGTATAACATATGAGAATAAAATTACTTCAATGTTTGTATTAAACCAATTGATTTAAAGTTCTTTCAAAGATAAAAGTAGAAAAGGGCTAAAATAAACCGATTTCACAATTTTTAAGATACTAAATACATAATTGGAAATGAAACTTCTTATAATATAGACACATATGATAATATGATCAAGTAGTGACATATCGAGTTCTATTCAGTAGTACTTTCTAACACTCCAAAAGGTTAATAATTTTGATACAGTAACTTAAAAAGAAATCAATTAATCTAAAGCTGCTAAATTTGCAAGTTAAATTCGATTCTTGATTTAAAAAAGTATTAGATTTGATAACTGCCTTTAATCATTTCAAAATCGAAACTGTAGCATATTTAAATACTATGCATTTCTATTTACCCAAATTATTGACTTAGTTAATAACAGGTAACAATAGTATATTAACAATATTTAAAGTATTAAAAACAGAATAAAATCAAACATTAAAAAGTGGTTCAGTTAAAGCATTTTCGGATCATAAAAATCTACAGTAGAATCCTAACATTTAGGTGGCATGGAAACAGAAAAATCACTGTTTCCATGCCTGGCATGTTAAGTATGATTTTTATTTCTGGTTCTTAAAAGTCTGACTTGGACATTGTCATTTTCAAAATCTTAAGAAAATATGGCAATAATTACACTGATCTGCAAAAAGGAATTTGGAATATTATATATATATAACTTGCACTTTCAATAGAGATTAACACTTTCACTCTTTAGAATTGGTGTACAAGGTATTCTAAATGCCTATCATTGCACACAAATGCGTCCTTTTCGATGATCCTAGTTTGTGATTCGTCTTCCCATATCAGCTAATTCGGCTTCCCCAGGTACGTCTTAGATCTTCACAAAATATCAAAATGAAACAGAACCCTTTTAATGGTCTCTGGTACAGTACAGTGACAATTAATTGTGGCCGGATACATCTCGCCTTTACCATTTCTAGATAGCTTGAATGTATCAAACTTTCATGGCATATTTCAAAATGTAAATATTGACAATGACACAGGATACACTCTCTCTATAATACTTGCAGACATAATTCAGAGAAGAAATAAAGACGATCAAGAATATAACGGATATCAATTTACCTATTTTCACAAAAATTCTACATATCTTACTTTAAGATCTACTATAATAAATATTAAATGAGTAATCAATAAAAGTAACACTTGTCACTTAAATTATTAGTCAATAAAAGCTTTATTGTTTATGAAAAATGTTCTTAAAAATATCATCAGAGTCTAGGACCAATAAGCGTTTTGGAGATCATTTTCATAATGTTCAATGGTTATTCCCATCTCGTTCCGCCCATTCTCACAGCTTAGAGAGGTACTGTGCATACATCTTTGATGATTTAAGAATATGAACAAAAATTTCAATTCCTCCTGGAAAGATACATTAAACAATCATTGTAATGTAGTTTTTGAGTATGAGTGTCTTTTTTAAAATGAACATATGACATGCTACTATGCAATAAGATTTACTATCATATTTCTAGTTCAAATGAATAATATCTTTATTCTCAAGGTTTAAGTTTATGTTGCTTGGTATTACATAAGAATTTCAAATTTTTTCATAGGACCAGTTTTTGAAATTTTGAATTCTATAAAAGGTCAGTGTTAATCATTATTCACCAGTTTCACTTTAAATAAATAAATGGAGCATTTTCAACAAATGAGACTTTTGTCTTTGCTTATCCATCATAAAAATTTCATAAATATATCAAAATATATTAAAATAATTCAGTTTATTTTGTTCCTTATATTGTTAAACAAATATGCAAACACAGCAAAGACAAGAAAATAGAGGCTCAGTAAATATACTACAGATTAAGAAATGAATTATTGAAACTATTCCTAGATATACAACAGATTAATTTATATGCCAAGGATCGATGTAATTAATACGGGTTTTATGTTAGTTGGTTCTTTAATTGGCTTATATAAACACACTGGTAGCTAAAATTTTCCATATTTAATTAAAGATGCAAACATTTCATGATTTTATTTAAATTTATATCAACATCATGATGCAAAATGAGCATTCAAGTGATTTATTTACTTTTAAACAAAAACTGTGTCTCTGTTTGATAAGATATAATTTTTATTAGTTGTTTAATACATATATCTTAAATAATTTTTTTAAATAAATTGAAATATGCATAAAATCCCTATTCACCACAAAGTATCCCACAGGGCTAACAGAAGTGAGTAAATATTGAACAGATAACAAAAAGAAAATAAGAAAATTTAAGTTAAAAAATAAGAAAATTTAGCAGATGTCGATAATAAATTTACAAAAATTTTCATAAGTACTTCTGGTGGAAACAAGTTGATGAAAATCTGAGGACAAATTTATATTAATGGCTTGGGGAGCCAGTCTGGTTCTGTCTTGCTCCGACAAACAGATAAAGGATTTAGGAATGTTAACAATAAAAATACATGATAGGAAGAAAGTAAATACATTTTTAGATTTAAATCAAAAAATTTAAATTGAATTAATATCAGTACATAGAAAAATCAATATTCTCTCGTGTTACCTCCATACATCTCAAGATCATTCTCCAGGGATGATTAGTATGTAGATATAATTAAAAAACCGCAACCATTTGTCTCTGAAATCAAAATTAAATAAACCAATTAAATTTAAGTTTTATATTTAAACCCATAATAAAAAATCTAACGAGATACTTTTTAGAGATCGAATTTATGGAACAGTGCATAAAAAATATTATTTAAGCTAAATTTTGATACTCAAACAATCTGAAAATGTTTTAATGTTAATGAAGTAAGTAATTTAGATCCTTCATTTAACAATGGGGAAATTGCACTTGGGAAGTATAGACTGTCTTGGATGTTTAACCCAGAAAATTGATTATATAATACTCCAATCAGAACCTTAAAAATCATTATGAATAATTTTTAAAGCTCTCTAAAAGTCAAGACAAACAACGTGAGCAGAAAACTAGACATGACTAGCTATGACATAACAATTCATGTTATCTGAATTTTCAGTATTAGCTTTTCTATTATTCTGTCTGCCTTTAACATTTGTCATTGATTTCATCTGTAATTTACCTTATTTTTTGAACTCAACCCTTTTGTAAAAGATAATTTGTACTGTTTCTTTGGCAGTTAAAAATGCCAGGGACAATATTGGGTTTTAACAGAAACTTTACATTATTTGCCAGTTTCCATGACAATAATATTCTATGTAACTGCGTTAAACATGAAAAAGTTGCAACTACGGTGGAAAATACTTAACTCAAAATTTAAATGAATGAAATATATCGCTAGGTTAAAAGAATTGCATCTTAAGTTATTCAAGCATAAATGAACACAGTATTTTCAATGTTATCAAATCTTTATATATACACTGATGGAAAAAAAAATCCCGACACTAGGAAGGAGCTGTGCTAGATAAACGAAATTTGGTAGGCGTGTTTATATATCTGAAAGATGACGTCGATTCAGATTTCGAGCTACGCGTGTAAGTATGGCGCTAGTAGCGACACTATGAACATGCAAATGAGGTTTGCTTTAAATAAGCGCTGTAAGGTTCGTGATCGTTATTTACAGTTGAGATTTGACGTAGTGGGTTAATGTTAGTCAAGGATGCCTCTGAGAAGACGAAGTAGCCATTATCAACAGCTCACTGAGTTTGAACGAGGTCGTGTTGTAGGGCTACGAGAAGGTGGGTTTTCTTTCCGCGTTATTGCTGAAAGACTTGGCAGGAATGTATCCACTGTGCATGATTATTGTTAGCAGTGGTCAAGGGAAGGTACTGCCTCAAGAAGACCAGGTTCCGGGCGGCCACGTGGTACTACTGAGAGGGAAGACCGTCGTATTTGGCGTATGGCTGTGGCTAATCGTACTGCGTCTGCAGCTGAAATTCGAGCTGCAGTTGGCACCACAGTGACACAACGAACTGTTACAAATCAGTTACTTCAAGGACAGCTCCGAGCCAGACGCCCTGTACAATGCATTCCACTGACTCCAAACCAATGCCGTTTGCGACGTGAGTGGTGTCAAGCTAGAGCTCATTGGAGGACGGAGTGGAGATTTGTTGTGTTTTCTGACGAAAGCCGGTTCTGCCTTGGTCGCAGTGATAGCCGTTTGTTGGTTAGAAGGAGGCCAGGTGAATGCCTGTTTGTGACCTGTCTGCGGCCTAGACACACAGGGCCTACTCATGGAGTTATGGTTTGGGGAGCAATTTCGTATGACAGCAGGAGCACTCTCGTGGTTATCACACGCACCCTGACTGCAAATTTGTACGTCAGTCTAGTGATACAACCTGTTGTGCTGCCATTCATGAACAGCATTCAAGGGGATGTTTTCCAACAGGATAATGCTCGCCCTCATACCGCTGTTCTAACCCAACATGCTCTACAGAGTGTCGACATGTTGCCTTGGCCTGCTAGATCACCAGATCTTTCTCCAATCGAGCACGTATGGGACATCATTGGACGACAACTCCAGCGTCATCCACAACCAGCATTAACCGTCCCGGCATTGACCGCCCAAGTGCAACAGGCATGGAACTCCATCCCACAAACTGATATCCGATACCTGTACGACACAATGCATGCACGTTTGCAAGCTTGCATTCAAAATTCTGGCGGTTACACCGGTTACTAATGTACCAACATTTCACATTTGAAATGGCTCTACCTGTGATCTTGAAACTTTAATCAATTAAATATGTTACCTAGACAAATGTATTCCTAAAATTTCATTACTGTACAATAATTTTTTCTTGGTGTTGGGATTTTTTTTTCCCATTAGTGTATATATATATATATATATATGAAGCTTTAACACATATTGATGTGATCACAAAAATACTCCATGCAAAATTTTCCACTTTGAAGGATATACTCTGGTCACAATTGAGAAACTGAGTTAACAGCTATAGTGATTAACTGAAATTTCAAAAACTGCCAGATTTTCAAACAGTTTTATGAGCTAACTGATGAACTTTATAAATTTTATGTTATCATTCACATTAACTTAAACAGGAGAATGTTATTATCTATTATGTTAAATGATGGAAGTTTGGATGGATGGATGGTAAATTAAATAACAATAATTGAAGTTTCTCAGCGAATTATAAAAACACATCTAAGTCAAACACAAAATTGAATACAAATGTATTGTTGCAGGTACTTTTACCTTTGAAACAAAGCAAAATTACTACTTTAAGAAATGCATAATTACATCCATCAAGAAAAAAAGTTTTAGCAATAATCTAAATCCTTCAATCGCATAAAATTAATTGCATGCCAAATATAATTCTAAACATTCACACACTCCTAATAACATGCTTAGGGAAAAAAAAACCCTCTAGCATCCATAAGTTGTAAAATATCGAAAGCGATTTCATTTTTGGTGATAAGAATGTACCCTGAATTGGCCTCCCACATGAAGGAGCCTGGGTGCCTTATTTGGAGCCATTAATTTTTTGTACAGTAAAAAAATAAAAATAAGAACATGAGCATATTTACTATTGTGTGTTTACTTAATGTATGATTTGGTTTTTGCTATTACTTACTTCAGAAAGATAACCTTTTTCGATGCTTAATATAGTAAGTCCATTTAAGCGTTCTGTACAGATGCTTGCTGAAAGAGTTCTTAGTATTCTCTGGAGTAGCTGGGAACCTAAAGAAACGTTTTAACACAGTTAATGCATTTAGAAATAATACATTATAATTATTATTTAAAAAGCACTGCAGCAAGTCTTGTTAGTTACTAACATTTTTATTATTAATCAAATTCTGTAGCCTACTTTCTTGCTGGAACACATTTTCATCCATATCTTCCTTATAAAACTTTGTAAAGTTTTGAAAAAAATTTCTAATTCCTGCATTTCCAAATTAATGATTGAATGAATTAATTTAGAAAAAATGAATTAATTTGAAATACTTTAAAATTTATCTTTTCTCTATACAATAGCAGTATCAACTACAGTGTTAAAAAAATAACATTTAAATTCCTGTGTCAGATTTTTTATATCTTTATCTTTTACATATTTCGGAAAATAACCTTTTTCTATTTAGAATTCTTTTTGAGATATATGTTCAAAAGATATATGTATATTATATTTGAGATTACAAACACAAAATATCGAGTCTTGCTTTTTTAAAGCAAATTAACCAGCTGAGAAGCCGTATTTCATGATTCTTCGCAAAACCTGTGTTGTTTAAGTCCGGTTTTAATATGACATTCTAAACTTATCAGTTATAATAATGGGCCATAAATCTGAATCACTTAATCATATTTGTTATTGTCATTATTGTATTTATTTTCTAATTCGGTCATATTTTTATAAACAGACAGGTATTCAACTAATTTCCATTAAAAAATTGTGTACTTTATGCTGAACGTTCTTCGAAGGTGGAAACTTGAATTGTATCTTTTAAAGTCGATGTCCATTACCAGAATTACTTCATAGAAAAGAAACAAAAAACTGTTTTTGTTGTTTCTAATCCTAGGTTGTATAGCTGCACTATAACACTTCCATGAAACCAAAAATCTCTAAAAGTCTAAGTTAACAGATCACTTAAAATTTCAAAAATAGTAAAATTTAAACATTTAAGAATATGATTGGGGGAGGCTTGATCTGCCTTGTACCAAGGACATTCAGCAAAGATCATCTGGCCTTGCTGGAAGGTGCGGGATTTGGTGTGTCCGCTCAAAGTGAACCATTTGCTGTTATCTACAGACATCCAGACGGTGACACCAACCAGAACTTTTACCAAAGTACCAAGAATGAACAGGTAAGAATCTTAAAAGGGCACCTAACTTCATCTTTTTGATAGAGGAGATTTCAAAATAGATTAGTGTTGGGTCACAATGAAATATGCCAGCTGAGGCTGTCTTAGCTATGAGCTATCCCATTACCACTTAAACCAGTATGTGAGAGGACCTCCTAAAAGTGTACAGAGTAGGTGTTTTTTTTTTCACTTGTGACTTTTTGAAATTTAGTCATTCTTTTTTTGACACTCCTTACTACGCACATGATTCGATCTAGCAATACTGAACATTATATAGTATGAATTTTCAAAATATTATATATCTAATTTAGTAGGTGATGTAAATGACCGTAAATCAACTTTCCTTAGTTATAGGTTACACACTTGCACTAGACTGTAATATATATGCATGTATTCTCAAGCTGCCGATTTTTTCAGTTAAATTTCATCCTCTTTCCCACCATTCCGTTATTACTGTTCAGAATATTATTTTAATTATGTTGAGGGGCACTCAAACTTTGGGCCCCGATGCATAGCATCCGACGTGCCCCCGAGATGGCTGGCCTAGAATACACCTGATTTATGAAACGGTTTTTAGGCATTAAACACATGTATATTTTTGATAGTTACAATACTTGCTTTTACTATCTAATACTATAATACGAGGAATGGTTGCCAAGTCGAAAATCGCCCCAGAATTAATAAACTCTGGTAAACTTGGGATTCTGGGGTTTTTGGCCACGAGGAATCGATTGGCGCCGGTTTTGAAGCGCTGCGGTCGAGCAGTTCGGAGTTACAGATAGGATATTTTCAAACTTTATTAGTTCGCCATAATGGCTACTTAAATTTTCAAGCGGTAACGTGCTGCCATCTATAGCCAATATGGCGAACTAATAAAGTTTTATATTTATGCTGTTATAGGTTTATAATATGTTTCTTATGTATGTATATATGTTTGGTTTTTCTAAATAAATTTGTCAAAAATATTGAGCTTCAACACACTTCAATCTTTACCTTTACTTTACCTTTGTATAGAATAGTTCCCTTTCCAAACTCTAACTTTGTTTAGAATAGTTTACAATGGTGCACTTTAACCGGTTATCTTTTTACCAATGGTTTCACAAATTTTCTTATGGCATGTATTGTTTTGATAAATCAACCCGCTGGTCGGTCACCCGCTGGTTTGATTAAAATTTACTTTTTAAATCTAGTTATATCATAAACAAAAACATATTAATAGTTAGACATTTCAACGTCTAAAATATGAAACATTTCTGTTTTCTTATGAAATGCACAATGAAAAATATAGTTTTAAAAATTATATAAGTTTTCTAAATATTTCACACAGAATTATTAAATATCACAAGACAAATCCTATCCTGAAATAAAAATTAATGCTTAAAATGAAAAAAAGATAAACAAAAAATTACATAGTAGAAAATAGACAATTAACTTAATGACATGAAGTTTTAGATAACTTTAAACAATGAAAACTAATGCTGAAATGTTTTTTAAAAAATATTTTCGAATATTTATTAAAGTTACAAGAAATTTGCAGAACAAGTAAATTTAAAACATTGAAATGAAAATTCAAGGAATTTAAAATAAAATTCTAAGGAGTTTTCATCAAAAAAATATTCAGAATTTTTTTTTTCTTCTTTTTTTTTTTTATAAAATCTAAAATTACTATAAGGAGACATCAGAAAAATATGTTTTTTGGAATTCAGATAATTCGATACATTATAACTTCAAACGTTTCAATAGGATTTAAATGAATTCGAACAGCTGTTTGTTTGAAAATTTTCATTCATTTAAGAAAGTATAAAACAACTAAGTATTGCCTCGATTTTATAATGAAAATATTTTAGATAAAATGCATACAATATAATTGATCCAATAAATAAAGCTCTACTTACATGAATAATAATGAACAAAAATTATTAATAGAAATGGAACGGATCTTGGAATAAGAATGGAATAATACCTTGGAACGGACATTTCAAATTGATCATTCTACCAAAAATGTAGAGGCATTTTTTGTTCCGTGTTCATTGTCTGGAAATTCAGAAGAAACGGGTACCTAATTAGTATGAATATGAAGTCAATAAATTTTTGTCTCCATAAATACCAAGATAAAGTTAAATTACCTCATGGAATTAATTGATATATTATAGCCCCTTTTCTGAAACGATCTGAGGATGTCCAAGAATATTCTCCCCTCCACTTCCTTCAATATTTTAAAAAAGAACCTAAGCGTTTCAGAGAAGGGAATGGATAATCATCAGATCTCTATTATCTTATTTGAATTGGTATCAGACCATGAAAAGGAATATATTCTTTTTTTAACTGCAGCCTTTTTAATTGTTATGAATTTGTTAAAGGAGCGTAAAATGGAATTAATTAATTCCACACCAGGGTACGTAGTGAGAAACTGCAGCATAAATAAAGTATTGTTAAGCACTTTGGCCCCCAAAGTTAAGTACCTTTGTAAAGTATGCATGTATGTATTTTCTATGCATAGTATATATTTATATTTTGTTTTATAATAATGCACAGTTCTATTTAAAAAAATCTTAAAAATTAATTTTAAATGCTAATTTTTTTAATGTAATATTTTTTCTGCATTTGTAAAAAACATCCTCTATTGTAAAATTATGCCTTTTTGAATTTGACAAAAATATAAAAATGGAAAACACCTATTAATACTAAAAATAAAATTAAGTCAACTTTTATAAGATTAAAAATAAAGATCAGCGAGCATTTTTTAACATTTCTTAAAATTAAAATAAAATATTAGATAAAACATTCTGAAAATGTTGATAGTGATGTAGAAACTCGGCACGACCACAAATTTTGCATTTGATTTTTATATAAGCAACAACGATTACGATCCAACTTGTCTGGGATGGAAAGATAAATTTCTCCCTGCACCGCTACAATCAATTAAGTAATTTTATTTGCAATCTTAGAAAGCTAAGAACTAAAGCATTCTTATGGTTATTATAATACAACTGGAAAAACTGCCATGAAATTGATGACAGAACAATGCCATGCTCTAAATAAATTTTTAAAATCAATTTTAAAAGAAAATATTAGCAGCATTCACAAATGATGAGATTAAAAGGAGATTGCTTTATCGACTCATGTCTACAGTGTAGTAAAAGTCGTTTTTTGAACTTATAACACATCTAAAATTTAAAGAAAACTTGTTTTTAACCTACAAGAAAAAACTCTTAAATAAAAAAATTTACAAAAACGAAACAAAACATTTATATTTTATGAAAAAATGAAAATGCTATAACAAGTTTAAGCTTTCATAAACAAAGAAAAAAAAAATCAGATCAATAGTTAAGCTCGTTGCACACACAGCGTTTTTTAATTCTGTCAGTATTTTGCCGAGGCCACTCCCAGAAATCGAATGCTTACACACACGGCTTTTAAATTCTGAATTCTTAATACCAAGCATTTCTGGTAGCGTTTCTGCCTTTAAATATATCAAGAGTTTTATCCCACAAAACAGGCCTTTCTTGGACTAAAGTAATTAAAATTTCATTATCAATATTTAATTCACTCATGTTCATAAAAGACGAATACGTCTTTCAACTCACTCAACTTTATAATGAATGAAAACTTACTAATGCTAAAATAAAAATTATGTTTCATGCAGGAAGGTCAACTCTCTGTGAAAAAGCCACTCTAGACATAACAAAAACGCAGCGAGTGTAGTCTTGCATCTGATTATCCGAAAGCGCTAGTGACAGTGGGCGTCTGCACAAAGTTCGATAAAAGACGGATTGACCGAATGTTTATTTTTCTGTCTAGTATGTAAGCTCTAGTATAATTCAATATACTACTGTTGTTATGTCGGCATCGGGAAAATAAGCGATCAGAGAAAAGCGCTGTGTGTGTAGAAGCCTTAGAAGCAAAACGGACATTAATCAGCCCTAACGACTTTCCAAAACTTTCTCGCAAACTGTTAGGTAATGTCGTGTGGCATAGGTGTACAATAGTCACAGAACTTTAGTACTATGCTTGAATTAAATATTTTTACTGATTCTATCTATATGTGATCGTTGGCAAGCGTTTTAGAATTAATCTCTGCCAAGCGGTTGAAATTATCCGATAAAGCGAGTTTGAGTTTTGAACGCATTCTTCCTAATTGGTTAAAACAAAAATCTGACTCAAAAGCACATTTGTAGACATACAATTTCGTATTAAATTTGATGCATTTAAGTCACTACATTTTTGAGTTATCGCGTTTACATATATCTGAAAGTACAGACCGACATGTGGTGAAACCTTTGTTGGATTTGGCTGAAAATTTAACAGATATTTATACAATAGGTATTAAATCTGTGTACCAAATTTTAACTATTTAGTCCTCTTCGTTTTGTAGTTACCATAACTTATATTCGAACAGTCGGGCAGACAAACAGATTTCCTCAAAATGAATGTAGCTGAAAATTTGATTGAAATCTACAAGTATGATGTGAAGACCATATACGAAATCTCATCCATCTAACGCAAAATGTTTTTCGCAGACAGACATTTTTTGAAAAAGTGTTTACGAATTCAAGAAGGTATGAAACGTGGACATTCATTAGAATTTCGAGTACGAATATTTTGACGATTGCAATATTTTTCACTAAATTTTGTATAATAATTGATATAAATTGTATAATATAAATGTGCAATTTATGTAATTTAACATAAGTAAATATGCTATTTGAAGAATTAAAAAAGTCGTTATTGAAACCAGAGCGAGATAAAATAACTTTAAAATTTTTAAATTTAAATAAAAAGTAAAGAAAGCATCCTTCCTGCTTTTACTACAATTTTAACAACTCTGGAATAATATGATTCAATGATTTGAAGCAATATCATTTTGAATTTCATTATAATAAAATTTTTTGTTATAAAATGTATCTAAAACTAATTTCTCAGATAAATTACATTCAAAAACAATTTTTCATTGTTTGTTTATTTTTAAACTTTATTTATTTACATTATTTTTAAACTTTAAAACGGTGTTAAAATAATTTTTATGCGACAAATGCTTTGATGTCATGATGAAAACACATTACAATTTTATTTTTTAATTAAAATTCGAATTAAAAGCTTGAGAAATCAGTTTTCAGTGTGCCTCTAAAATCCAAAAATAACTTCCCAAATTTCATGCGCCTAACTTCAATGATTTTATACTGGGCGTTGCTCAGGACAAGATTTTATATATAAAGAGAGAATTCAGTGGAGAAAAAAAAAAACCTTTAACATTTATAAAAGAAAAAAATCATTATATAATGAAAGAATCTAAATCTGAAAACAAATTCTTTTAAAATATTTAAGTGACAGATCCAGCAGTTTCTTTCTTGATCAAAACAAATTTGGCCAACAAATAAAAAAGTGTTTAAATGGATGGAGACAGAGAAAAAATACCGCGGGTGATATCACGATCATTGAAAATTTAAAGTGACACCATAGTGGATTTTACGCAATTGACCAACGTAATTTCATGCCACAATTACTTACAATTCAATATAGTACAGTTGAATACCTGTTGTAGGTCGTACAAGCAATTGCTCCTAAGCGACATATTAATGATAATGATGATTGAATATGTTAGTGTTTTTAAAGCAGCATTTCCCATGTTTGATATACCGTTTTGACGCATCAAATTTATACTGCTATTTTAATTTTTTCCATTGATCAGAGCATACCACACATTCTTCTTCAAAAATATATAAAAGTTTAAATATATAACTTGCCAGGCAAATAAATTCTTCAACATCTAAAACATCGAAAATTGAAATTTTTTTCGATTCGCAATAAGTATGGCTTAGTACGCATTTCGTACTTCCCCTTCCGGATAACTATTCCAGTTTTTCAATACATGACAATGCACATTGTTGTAGAAAAAGGGAGAGAAAAAAAATAATTAAGGGTATCTTAATATGTGCTAGAACCCTTGGATTATTTCTTCGAATTCTTCCGTTTTGTTGGTTTCCTCTATTTACATACGGTAAAAAAGTCTTTACGACCATGGTTTCCAATTATATTTTATCTTGTGGGACAACAAAACAAAATGAAAAACTTCCTCGTCTTCACGAGAAAATTAAGCACCTTTTATGGACCTTTTCTGAAAATAAGCGTTTTTAAGGGGCTAAAAAAATGGTTTTTAAATGTAAGCACTTTTCATGAAGCTACGCACCCTGCTCGATTATGCGACTCTTGATAATGGCGTACTTGTTCCTCATAGGTATATAATAGATTGCTTCCTAGTTCAAATATTTGCTGTCCTTAAGATTTCTGCAAAGACGGAGTTGTGATTTAAACCATGTTTAATATTTTGTCTAAATTATTTCTAGCCAGATCCTAAAAAGGGACACTGACAAATTGTCCTGGGAAAGCATTCCTACTACAATTGGAGCCCACATGTTGGATGTCACGACAAAAAGTTTATTCAATACCTACAAATACAAGATGCTCAAAAAAATTGTCATATCACTTCATCAAGTTGAAAGAGCGTACGATAGTGCAGCAAGACGCAACGATGATATAAATTCCAATAAAAGGAGAATCGAAAGCAAAAATTCTCAACTTTAGTAACAACACTTATTGCAAATAAGGATCTTTCATTTTATGCAGAAAAAGCAGCAAGAGAAACAGACAAAAAATTTCAAGAATCAAAAAAGTTAAAGCACTTTACCTACGCATGATATCCAGAATGCAAGGAAACAATTAACGAGATTTACGATAAATTAAACAAACAAAACTCACATGATAACACCTTTTACAAGCGGTGCGGCGATCAGCTTCGGGCTGTTTAGTGTCTACTTAGTTAATTTTTAATGGTTGATTAAATTAAAAACAATTGCTTACCAATGGTCCTCTCCGTCCATATTTCTTATCCATGTAAATGAGATCAATCTTCTCCATAGAGTAAATTTATAAGTATTTAGTAAATTTATCTGGAATGCTAGGATATCATTCTGCCAAAGTTGGTTGCTGGTGATATACACTATCTCGTTGTTAAGAGCATTAAAATTGAAAAGATTTGTTATATCCTGAAGTCTATGTAATGAAAATATTCAAATAAAATAAATTAATAACTATTTCAAATCAATAAAAAAAAAACAGATAAATAGAATGCGGAATTAATGTTCTTCCCATTTTTTTAAAGCGCGATTGTGAATAATTTGAAATTGCTCAAAGATATAATTTTAAAACTATATAATTAAGTACAGATTTATTTTCACTCTCATATTAAGTAAATTTTTTAATATGAAAGTGAAAATAAGTCGCATTATATGATAAACACTTGATTTATGTTAATAAAAACTTAACGTCACACACACGCAAAAAAGACGAGCTAATGTGATTAATTTAATTTCTGATGACATTAAACACAACACAACGCTTTTTTAAAAAGACGGAACAAAAATGAATGAGTTCCCAAGGCTTATCAATGAACATTAATACAGATATTGGTAATTTCATAAAAGAATTTTTTTCCCTCAAATGTAAGTTTATAACTAGGTTTTGTCCTTTTATCATTATCTTGCATTTTGAAACTTTAATTTTCTTTAAAAATTGGTTAGTAGATGCGTGAATAAATATTATTTAATCCGCAGATTTCTAATCCTTCAGAAACAGGAATTTGAATTTTCTTTGAACTATTAAGTAGGCGTTCTTCGCAAAGTTCGAAATCGGTGTTTTGATCTAGTTCGAATTTCACATAATTGATTCTATAAAGTGACGAAAAATGAAGATATATCAGAGGTATTTAATACAAGTTATTAAATCTTGAGTCTTTAAAGTTTTGTTACATACGATCTTTTTTGCCTAATTTGTAACAACAGATTACATTGTTACCCTAAAATTGAAACTGTTTTGACTGTTTCAACAAATATTTAATCACAAGATTTTCTTCCATTGTTGAAAACTAAAGAAGGGGGATTCTGTTTAATATTGGTTCAGTTTTTTACAAGACAAATCAATATCTACAATATTTCAAAATTTAGAAGATACACTGATGGAAAAAAATCCCAACACCAAGAAAAAATTATTGTACAGTAATGAAATTTTAGGAATACATTTGTCTAGGTAACATATTTGATTAAAGTTTCAAGATCACAGGTAGAGCCATTTCAAATGTGAAATGTTGGTACATTAGTAACCTGTGTAACCGCCAAATTTTGAATGCAAGCATGCAAACGCGTATGCATTGTGTCGTACAGGTGTCGGATATCAGTTTGTGGGATGGAGTTCCATGCCTGTTGCACTTGGGCGGTCAATGCAGGGACGGTTAATGCTGGTTGTGGATGACACTGGAGTTATCGTCCATTGATGTCCCATACGTACTCCTGATGTCCCATCTTTCTCCAATCGAGCACGTATGATGTCCCATACGTGCTCGATTGGAGAAAGATCTGGTGATCTAGCAGGCCAAGGCAACATGTGGACACTCTGTAGAGAATGTTGGGTGAGAACAGCGGTACGAGGGCGAGCGTTATCCTGTTGGAAAACACCCCCTTGAATGCTGTTCATGAATGGCAGCACAACAGGTTGTATCACTAGACTGACGTACAAATTTGCAGTCAGGGTGCGTGGGATAACCACGAGAGTGCTCCTGCTGTCATACGAAATTGCTCCCCAAACCATAACTCCATGAGTAGGCCCTGTGTGTCTAGGCCACAAACAGGTCACTAGCAGGCGTTCCCCTGGCCTCCTTCTAACCAACAAAGGGCTAACACTGCGACCAAGGCAGAACCGGCTTTCATCAGAAAACACAACAGATCTCCACTCCGCCCTCCAATGAGCTCTAGCTTGACACTACTCACGTCGCAAACGGCAGTGGTTTGGTGTCAGTGGAATGCACTGTACAGGGCGTCTGGCTTGGAGCTGTCCTTGAAGTAACCGATTTGTAACAGTTCGTTGTGTCACTGTGGTGCCAACTGCAGCTCGAATTTCAGCTACAGACGCAGTACGATTAGCCACAGCCATACGCCGAATACGACGGTCTTCCCTCTCAGTAGTACCACGTGGCCGCCCGGAACCTGGTCTTCTTGAGGCAGTACCTTCCCTTGACCACTGCCGCCAATACTCATGCACAGTGGATACATTCCTGCCAAGTCTTTCAGCAATATCGCGGAAAGAAAACCCACCTTCTCGTAGCCCTACAACACGACCTCGTTCAAACTCAGTGAGCTGTTGATAATGGCTTCTTCGTCTTCTCAGAGGCATCCTTGACTAACATTAACCCACTACGTCAAATCTCAACTGTAAATAACGATCACGAATCTTACAGCGCTTATTTAAAGCAAACCTCATTTGCATGTTCATAGTGTCGCTACTAGAGCCACACTTACGCGCGTAGCTCGAAATTTGAATCGACGTCATCTTTCAGATGTATAAACACGCCTACCAAATTTCGTTTATCTAGCACAGCTCCTTCCTAGTGTTGGGATTTTTTTTCCCATCAGTGTACATGAAAGCTCCTTGCGTTTTTAATAGTGTTATGATTTTATGTGACTTCTCCATTAGAAAGATTCAAGTATATAACAAAATGTTGTTAGCTTTAATAGATAATAAATTGACAGAATCATGGATATGAATTTGTGACTAAGTAATTTAAGTGAAATTAAATATAACCAGTATCCCTGCTGCTCATTACAAGGGACTATTTAGTTAATTTTTATATAACAGATTTAGAATAGATTAGATTAACTTAAACTTATTGATGCTTATTTTTATATACTTATTTATTAACTAATAAATCCGATGTTTATCGGGATAAAAGTATTTTTCTCTTTTGTATTAATAAAATGTAAATATGTAACTGTCACTAAACATTTATTTAGACTTTACTTATCTTTCCGTATTTGTAAGCAGAATTTTAAAAACTTGAGGCATGGCAAAAGCTATAGTTATCAAATTAGATCGCCTGTGTTTAATTATGTGGAATAAACATTGTTTAAAACAAGGTAAAACTACATAAAATAATAGTTTTTGATAGAAATACTAATTCAACAAAGCTAAATATACTTTTAAAACCCATAGCATTTTTATACGAAAAATACTATTGAACAAAATAATTTAATATATCAGAAATTGTACATACATCGTTCGGTTCGGACTGCATGCATTGTTGATAATTCTGTTTGATATATAAAAATTGAAAGACAGCACTGTAGTTGTAAATGGGATCTTTTTTCTTCTTCTTTTTTTGGCAAATAATACTTTCAAATTTTATTTACCACTGCATGTAGCCGCCTTCACAACGGATTATGCATTGCTTGCCTGAGATTATAGACAATAAGGATAATATAATATAGCATGAGGAATAGGGACAAGTCTGTTCTGTATGCTTTGTACTGTATTTTTCTCAAAAGCTAAGTAAGATTTGTATGAAGAATATTTCAATTTATTGGATGCATCCGCTCACTTTTAATAATTGACGCAAATAGCACCGCTTGCCCTAAATATAAATCAGGAAAAGTGAAAGGTCTGAAAAAAACCTTTTAAAAATTAGTGAATGAAGTTGGTCAATACATGATTATGTTAGAAAACATATTCAGTTGTCAGAAACAGCATTTGTGGGAATATTATGTTCATACAGAAAGATTAAATCGTTCTGGTATAATATTAATTTGTTCACAATAAATTATTTCTGGATTATAATACTGAGCCAAAAATTTATAACTAGTTTAAAATAACTAAACATTAATAACACAAAAGTATACTTTCGTTTTCGTAACGCATGGTATGAGCGGTCTGACGTTCGATTGAAAGGACATAAAACGAAATTGTTTTCTCTACACAAATCAAATGGTATCCCCCTCCCATTTCACATATTTTCCCTTTGCCCAGCACTGAAGATAAAGTAGAAGGGTAAAGATAGATGGCACATTTAGAATTTTGCAGACGAAAAACGAGAATTTTGGCTTCGTCAGACTTTCATGGATTCAGCTGAATTTGAACTAGGAAAATCAATGTAAAGCTATGGCAAAATGAACTTCAATTTCAGTTTTCAAACAGTGTTTGAAAACTTTGTTAGAATCTCAACCAGGCACTGGTATAGTTTAAGAAAGCACAAAAACAGATGGTGCATAAGTATTACAAATTTATATAGCGTTAGAAGAAAATTTTGCTGAAATAGTTTTTATTCAACCCATGTTAAATTCAATGAGAGAAAATGAAAGTTGGTGCTACTCAAAAGTTAAAGTGAAGCATTAGCTTGAATAATTAGAAAATAAATTTTAGAAAGTGGATAAATGGAAATAACTATACATGGTAGTCAAATTCTTTCACTAATTATATAAAATTATTAAAAAACATTGTAATTTGGCACATAGTTATTTCAATAAATTATGAAGATGCTTATAATGTTTTAAATAAAAGCATTTACATCACTAAATTTCAATGAGCATTCTAGGTAGCTCAATGCTTCAAGTTCTTGCCACATAATGTTCAACATTTTGACTATCACACTATATACAGTATCCGAGAACCAAATTTCAATATCTTAAACTGGCATTGCAAATATTGTGTGCTTAATGTTGAAAGCCAAAACTGACATCGAACAGTAACGATTGATTCGAATTCATGAAAGCAAAGAACACCCTGAACTTTTCCCATCATTGACACTATTTTGATTACAATCGAATGTACTAGATTTGAAATTGTTGCACAATCTGGGTAAAAAAAAATTAAGGACACAACTATTCTACTGTAATAATTTTTTGTAATCAGGAATATACTGTATAACCATCTTATACACATGGAAAATAATACACAAACAAAGAGAAAATCTAAATACAAATACAACGACAAACAAGTCAAAACTAAATCGGAGTAAACAAGAAAAAACCCTAAAAATACTGAATAAAAAGAGGATAAAATATATTAAAAAAAAAAAAAAGACAGGAGGAATGACCAAAGAAGCTGCAATTTAAGGAATGGTATGGAAATCAATATTTTGGAGCAGTGTTATTCTTGTTTTATAATACATGTAACTATAATTATTGATGAACTGATCAAATTAAGAATACATGATCTTAAAACAGATTACTAGTTTTTTCCAAAGCAGTTATAATAACTATAACAGCTCAGATAAGATATAATTCTCTCCCCCCCCCTTTTTTTTCTTTTTCAACTTTGCTCAATATTTTTATGTTGTGTATATATAGCATATCTTTCAGAGTGGCAAGTACCATTTATTGAAATCAAGTTTGATAAGGGATTGGTTGAATTGTTAAAAACATATTACCATATTTTAAATTAATTTAAAATTATAAAAGTTTTTTTAAAAGGTACAGATCGAAGTTTTTAGACTGAATGGGATTAATATATAAATCAATTACACTAAATTATTAATATATAAATAATTTAGCATAATCAAAATGACTGTTCTTGCCTGATTGCAAGTAATCTAGAAGTAAATGCACACAGTTTGTAAAATATTCTAAATGGAAATTTTTATAGATATCTAAATTGATTCTGGACCTAAGTTTTAATAAAAACAACATCTTTGTTATTTTTATAGTTATAATTATTAAAACTGGGTTTTAATAATTTTCGAATTCTTAAGAGTTTGAAAGTTAAGATTACATAGGGCATTTAGAAACATACCTAGGGGCAGATAATGATCAAACAGCAGTAAAATCAATAAAAAGTATTTGGGAAAATAAATTTTCAAATGCTTATTTACTTCAGAAACTTGATACAAAAATTAAACCATAAGTTTGTAAACCTAACTTTAATTCACACTTAATTACAAAAGAGACAATTTTTGAAAATGCAGAATTTGAGGGGGAAAAATCCAGTTGGACATGTAGCTGGTTTAGCATTGCAAAGAGATGAATGAAGCTCACAGGAAACAAGAGACCATTGTGAGACAATGAAAGGATTAACCAAGGATTGAAAGTTAAAAATTTGCAACCAAATAAAATCTTAATATAAAAACCGTTTATTCAAATTAGAAAACCAACTTAAGTGTGTTCGAAGTCGAGAGAACGAAATCAAACACATGGGTTGTCAAGGAGCTACATTTTTGGCTTGCATCTCTAATTTGGCGACTTTTCCCCTTTCACTTTTATTTTTGCATATTTATTTACTTGCGATAAATTTTAAAGAACATAAGTCAGAAATCACTCAAAAAATTCAAGGAATTCGAGTGCGGGTTAATTATCACAGAATCTATTGTTTTCTACAGCATTGTCTAAATCCATACTTGTTTTTCTACTATATAGGGTTACATGCTCGATGCATTTTTTTTTCCATTTTGAAAGTCAATTCTGCTGATACTCTGAAAATCACAATTCTGGAAAGATATGAATAACTATTTTGTGTGCTGAATAAAATCCAACATTTTGTATTATAATTGTAAGACGTAATGCAAAAAATAATTATTTGTTCAACAATTCAAGACAGTTAAAGTCTTCACTGATAACAGAAAATGACCAACGATAATATATTGAATTTGAAAAGTTGAATCATTATTTTATTACTAAGTCATTTTTAACAGAATTGAGAATTAATAGTTGAAAAACGTTAATCTTGTTTGTTTGTAGCTAAATAAGAAATATGGAGATTAGTTCAAAAGTATTTTATCAATCTATGGTAAATAAATAAATAAAGGACACATTTTCAATACATTTCAGAGATAAAACATAATACACCTTTATAAAAAAATAAGGTATTTCAGAAAATAAGATACACAAGGTTAATTTTTTTTTTTGAAAAATGGCTATATAAGTAGCTAAAAAAAAACAACAAATAATTTCATTACACGTAACATAGAGCATCATTTCGTTAGAGCTGTTTTATGAAGTATAGTTATATTCAGGAATTCTTAATTATCACAGGACGTCTCAAAAGGTGAAACAAACGTTTACTTCATTAAATATTCCAATTAAAGTTTTATTAGCCCATTAGTTGTCACAATTCCCATTTGAGGATTTTGGAATTTTACATACACCACTCAGCTCCAAAAATATATTAGCCACGCTTGACAGTTTACTTCTCATGAAAGGATTTGATCCGGTTTTAAGTAGAACTCTATAATAAAACTCATTTCATCTCATTTTACTGGGGTTGCCATTCAAATTCGTTTGTTGGAAAAAAAGTCCATTTGTTTCCACTGTTCGTATATTTAAGATACGAGGAAATCCGAAAATAGTATTCATGTGCTAGTCATAATTCAATATGATTTTAAGGAGTGGAGAAACCAAGGAAAGGAAGCAATAATTTAATATTATATGAAATATCATATTAAAAGTAGGTTTACATTTACATTAAAAAAAGACAATTTCTCATTTAATATCGAATCATTTAATGATAAAAAAAATACACACACATATAAAACTAATTTCAATTAATAACTAAAGTTTTATCTTAATTTAGCCCATATCAAAAAGATTCTAAATTATTCTCTTATTTTCTAATCCTTTTTATTTAATTAATTCAAGAGAAGCGTTGTTAAATGCTTAGGTTGGCAATTCACACGTTCCTCGTGAAGAGATAGAAAAATGTCCAACAAGCACATTCATTTTTAAAAGATACTTGTGTTCCCTTATCAGAATCGACAACTGTGAAAAATCCCTATCAGGGTCTTAATGGTGCATTGGCACTGTGGTAAAGGTTTTTGCTTTCAATATCTCATGGTACATAAGACCAGGTATAATTTATTTCTCGGCTCTTGCCTAATCTGTTGGTGTGCGCGGACGCACCTTCTTGTAAGTAAATTATGCTTTCTTGGGATGGCGATCAGCATTTTTTAAATGGGGGGGGGGAGACCCAACTCTTCTAGAAATTCGGTAATGTTGAATATTAATGCTTCTCTCTTAATTGTATACCAGGCATTTCATTATGGTTATACTGCATCATTAATATGATTTTTAATCTTATGAGACAATCATATTAATAATTTGTAATCTTGTAAAATTATAATAATATAAAATTGAATATAATTCAACATGGACTAGAATGTTCTGTTCTTAAAAAGTGTGACATCTAATATTAAAAACTGTAAAATATTCGGTACGAAAAAATGACTAGGATCAGCATTCCTTTTCAGAATTAAAAAAGTCAGTGGAATTAACTAGTGTGTTTAAGAAGAGAAGTTTCAATTCTTAACTTCTGACAGATGTATCAAGATGGTTATATTGTTATTACACAGAAGATAGAAAAATAAATTCTTTTACACAGTTCATTAAAAAAAACAGCAGTAGTCTGAGTTCTTTGGTAGTTTCTCAATAACCTCTTTAAAATACACATTTTAAAAGTTATTGAGAGATAATGGCAGAGAAAATTTTTCATAAATCCTTAAGAAAAATACAATATTTTTTATTCTATACTTACTATTATAAGAATATAATTTATTAGAGTATATCTTCCATAATTGCAAATACTATAATCTCATTTTATGATAATGGAATAAATATTCTTCAAACAATAAAAATGTAATAAGTTAAAAAATATCACCATTAATAAACACTGCAATTATGAAGATTAATCTTCTATAGCCTCTTCCCAATTCTTTTGGAATTTTATTTCTTCATATTTATTGAATTTGGAATTGATTCTAAAATTAAAAAAAAAAAAAAAAGAAATCATTCCAATGAATCATATATAATGAAATCTATCCATAGATACAACAAATCTATAGCTACATAAATAAAATGTAAATTATACAATTTACTTTAATTAATATTTTTATTTTTTATAAGATGAATTACACAGCAAAAATTGTAGACACACTTTCTAATAACAAAACATATTATTTAAAAGAAAGAGTTTAAGTAATTGACTAGTTGCACAAGGGTATATTAAATACATATGTTATTAAATAAAAAAAAACTTGCATTTTAACATTTCAAAGGTTATAGTTTTAAGAATGCAAATATAACTAGGCACAACATATATTTCTGACTTTATAATTTCTGAGGAAATGGCAGTCATGTTTAGAAATGAATATGAAATAATCAAATATTTCATTCAAATATTACAAAGAAAAGTTTTCTGGTATTTTTTTAATTTATACTTTTTTTTCAGATATTTTTATTAGAAAAGATCTAACTGTATGTTAATGTATGCTGCTCTATGGCATAACATTACAAGCAACAAATGCAAGATATGAAATGGCTTTTAATATAAAATGAAAGTTGTCCTAGAAATTTTGTAAAACATCTCACTTTGAAAGCAGGTAATTATTTTTTTAAAACAAGTTTTGCATCAATGCATTTCCATTCCAATAAAAATTGTAAATATCTGCCCAAGTTGGTTCTTGAAATTTTTAATTTATTAGTCGTTTTTAAATGATGATTCTTAAGGCCAATTTTATAATATTGACTACAATACACAATAGTATTATTTTTCATGGCTTTTAAAAGCAAAATAGAAACATTTAAACTACAAGAAATTTGAATTTCACATACTGCAAACTAAAACTAGAATTTTAAAATCAATTTTTTTTGTATATATTAAAAATAATGAAGAGCTAAGAAATATGCATTTGATATTTTCATGAGGTAGAACATATCTTTTAGAAAAATAACATTTTTTTCGTCTTTACTTTTTTCCTATTGGAAGACACTCTACTTAGCATAAAATTTCCTACTTTATTTTAAAATTATATAAATAAAACTTTAAGACTTTTTTCGAACATATATACATTCTTGCTGGTTTCTTTTTTTTCCAGGTTCTTTACATATAACTCCACATCAAATTTGGTTGTTAAATAAGGATGATATTTTTTTTAATAAAAACTTATTTTGATTCTTAGACCTAATTGATAAAACTGTGAGATTCTGAAAAAAATTTTAGGTGGTTGCACGTGCTAAACAATTTCAAATACAACAAAAAACATTCAGAATCTTAATAAACCAGGATAAATAGACAATTATCTAATTAAATCTTTAAAATTAAATGTTTTATAAAAACTTTTAAAGAAAAATAAGAAGCAACAATTTCTTTACAGAGTATTATAAACAAACCTCTGGAAAAAATAATCATGTGTAGAAATGCAATAATGATCTGAAGCCACTTAAAAAGGAACTTACGGTATTTCCATGAATATATAAATTACAACAGAGGAGAAACTGTCCCTTCCCAACTTATAAAAGAAAAAGAAGTGAAAGATATGATAGTAAATTTATTTATTATGATTCAATTCACCATGTTAGCAAAAAATGTATACCAGTTAATATTTAATTACGACGTAATTGGAGTATATTTTAAATAATAATTATTTGTATTAATATAAAATACAGAATAAAACTAATATTTGTCATAAACACTGAAGCAAAGTTATTTAAAATATTTTTTCTGGAAGCTTCCAATTTAAAATCTTCCAAATGCAATTTCATTACATATCCAAAAATTAGGTTATTACACAACAATTAGCCATACTAAAAAATATTGCATAACAACTTCATATATATCAACTCATTGAAAGAAAAAAGGTTAAAAAAGGTAAGCAAACATATCTAAGATACCAAAATTCGTAAATTTTGTTAATTATGCGTATGGATAATGGAAAACAATTTTTCGAAACAATTTCTGTGAGGACGAATATCTACGTGATTATGCAGCTCTCTTCCCAATCACTTACTCTTTTTCTCCCTGCAGAGCCCTTGGATATATAACTGTGTAGTCACAATACTGAAATGAAAATGCTGTGTGGTCTTTGATTTGTTTTCCTCATATTATATGGACTAAAACATGGGTCTCCAAACTTTGAAGCCTTCGGGCAATAATGACTTTTTCAGTATGTTCCAAGGGCCAAAACAGTTTTAATTTTTCTGCCCTTAACTATATTTCTAGACTAGAAAGTCGCAAAGTGCGCGACCTAAGCAAACTTACGCTTTTTTTGCATTTCAATTACTATTGTGTATTGTGACACTTCTTCCGATATGTGTATAACGATCACTTCGAAATGGCAGTAATTGCATATAAAAAGGCTAGCGGCGCAACCGCGAGTCAGTCTGCGTAGGAAAGGCAAAGGAAGCAAAACTGTCTATTGTGAAATAAAGTAGCACCCATGCATAAAAGTATTTTGATTTGACTTAGTTTTTATGTGTGATTTGTTAGTATGGAAAAGAAGCGAAAAATCGACAGTGAATGCAAAACGTTCAAAGATAAATGGAACTTTCAGTATTTTGTGATTGAGTCCAGTAATAAGGCGCTATGGTTAATTTGTAATGAAACCATAGCTGTTCTCAAAGACTATAACATTAAACGACACTATGAATCGAAACATCTTTAAGATGACTCCAAGTATACAGGAAGTTTGCGGACGGAAAAATTTGAAGCTTTGAAGAGCGGACTCAAATCGCAGCAATCTTTGTTTACCAGAGCGAATACTGAACAAGAGTCTGTAACTCGCGCCAGCTTTCGTGTGGCTCTTGAAATCGCAAAACGTGGCAAACCATTCACCGATGGAGAAATGATAAAAGAATGCTTGATTGCAGTAGACGAAGAAATATGCCCCGAAAAGGTAAATTTATTTAAAAGTGTCAGTTTGTCAGCAAACACCGTGGCTCGGAGGGTGCAAGACATCGCAGAAAATATATCATCTCAACTGTCTGACAAAAATAGACATCGTGAGTGGTTTTCTCTAGCATTGGATGAGTCAACGGATGTGTCAGATACTGTTCAGGTGTTGATTTTTATTCGCGGAGTAGATAAAAGCTATGAAGTGTATGAAGAACTTCTTGATATTGATAGTATTCACGGCACAACTGGGGCAAATATTTTTAAGGGAGTTGAAAATGCCATTAATAAAAAGAACCTTCGATGGAGAAATTTGAAATCTATTACAACTGATGGAGGCAAAAATATGTGTGGTAAAAATAAAGGAGTAGTTGCACTTGTGTCAAAGGCTGTAGAAAATGATGGTGGTTCAAAACCATTAGTCTTACATTGTATCATTCATCAACAGTTTTTGTGCGGAAAATGTTTGGATATGTCTGAAGTTCTAAAACCAGTCATATCAGTTGTTAACTTCATCAGATCCACTGGGCTGAATCGCCGACAATTCCGCGAGTTTATTGAAGATATTGGAGAAAATGACTTATCATACCATACTGCCGTATGCTGGCTTAGTTGTGGAAAAGTCCTTAAGCGCTTGTGGTGACATCTTAATAAGCCAGTACCTACCACTAAACATCGGTGGCCATTTTTGTATAGTGGATGAGTTACTGGCTTTCAAACCTGAAGGTCCCAGGTTCGATCCTTGGCGGAATTCAACCTACGTATTGGCACAATTCCGCCAACAAATACGCCAAAATTAATGACCTCGGACGTGATGAATTTTCAACAGCTCTCTTGGCGCCATCTCTCCATCAGCAACGCAAAGCCGTCAGACTCACTTGACGCACCAACGCAAAGCCGTCAGACTCACTTGACGCACCAACGCAAAGACGTCAGACTCACTTGACGCAGCAGCAACGCTCATATACTAGCCATATCGCTTGGCGCAATAAAAATCGTTCATCTCTCAACCGAACAAACTGGTAGGGGAGTATTGTGGTGACATCTTAATAAGCCAGTACCTACCACTAAACATCGGTGGCCATTTTTGTATAGTGGATAAGTTACTGGCTTTCAAACCCGATCATCGCAGGTTCGATCCTTGGCGGAATTCAACCTACGTATTGGCACAATTCCGCCAACCCATACGCCAAACACTTTTTTTAACTTCGAGCAGAAATCGAATTTTTTTTTAATGCGAAGCAGCGCCCTTTTGCCGATTTAGAAAATAGTGAATGGATGTGGAAGTTAGCATTCTATGTCGATTTGACAAATCATATGAACGAACTGAATTTGAGATTGCAAGGAGAAAATCAGCTTCTCCCTGATTTATACACAATATCAAATCCTTCAGGCAGAAAATAATACTATTTCAATCGCAATTACATAAAAAAAAATTCACACATTTTAAAACATGTGAAATATTCAGCCACATTACAGCGACTGGGTTTCCCGTCAATTTTGCAATCGAAACTTTGAGTGCTTTGAAGATAAATTTTGATACTCGTTTCTCAGATTTTGATGTCATTGCGAATGAAATTAAACTTTTTCAAAATCCTTTTGATTCTGACATTGAAACCCTGGCTCCGGAAGTCCAAATGGAAATTATTGATTTACAGTGCAGTGATATGATTAAGAACAAATATCAAAATTCATCTTTGTTGGAATTTTATAAGAGCCTTCCACTGGTACAATTTGATAATTTGCATAAACCATAGCTGCTCGTGGGTTGTTTTCTGTTTTTGGTACTACTTACTTGTGTGAGAAAACGTTTTCCACGATGAAATATACAAAGAATGTTTACAGATCTCAATTAACCGATGAGCATCTTAAATCTCTTTTAATAATTGGTACAAGTAAAATTGATCCACAACTACAAACTATTGTCGGTGGAAAATCACAATTACATAAATCTCCTTAGTGTTTTTGTTTTACTGTGATTAGTGGGATTCATTTCAATTATTTGTTAGTTATTAATATGCTTAAGCTTAGATACTTAAGTTTTCTGCGTCATCATTTCTGTCGTTAAGTTTTACCTTGCTGGTAAATAAAAACGAGTAATTATCATTCTGTGTTTTCTTCTTCAACTTATCACAGCAATAGTAACAACAATAAATCATTGGCTGTCGCGGGCCGGATTTGGCCCGCGGGCCGTAGTTTGGAGACCCCTGGTCTAAAAGGACCATGACCAGAATCTTATTGAAAGATAACAACACTGAGTAAACAAAGCTTTTTTGTTCCTTTCTGGAATTTTTGCAACCTAACTTATTCAATGGTTCTGTTTTCTAACTAACTTCTGTTTCTCTCTGTTTTGTCACACATTAAATTTCATTAAAGAAAAATCTGTGGCTTTTTCACCTAATTTAGAGAGTGCATTAGTTTTACTTTAATTTTAGCACTTTTCTTTTTTAAAACAGTTTTTGCAAAAAGAGTTCATGAAATCCAGTTCTAATATTTTTTTAAATGCCAATGGCAGCCATTTCTTTAATCGAAGATATCTTGAATGGGTTGACGCAGATGATATTTTTTAGTAATGTATATTAACTGTTTTCTTAACATTTTTACAAGCTTTCAACAATTCAGTGCATTCAGGCTGCAGTGAATTAAATACACGTTTTCCGGCTATACAGTAAAAATGTTCTTAAACATTTTTTCAAAAATTATTTTTAATAAAAAAACTCAAATAATTCAAGATTAATAATGTTTAAATGTTATGAACAAATGCTCTATAAAGAAGTAACCATGTTCAGAAATGCAAAAACCCCTAGAAGTCATTTAAAACTAAGTTGCATCATTTCCAGGAATACATGAGATAACACAAAAGAATTTTTTCTATCGAGATAAGCAAAAGAAGATGAAATATTATACACAGAAGATCCTTGAATTGCACAAGCAGTGCAAAAAATCAAGAGCCAGATGTACTAATTATTAAAACCAAGTAAAAGTAGTAAAAAAAAAATTAAAAAAATCTTTTGAAGAAATAAAAAAGGCCAGAGCTTAATATACACATTTCACGAAAAAAACAAAAATCCTTTCACTACATTAAGATGTTAAAAATTGTTTTTTTTTCTCCCTTAAGAAAAAACTATTTGAGAAGTTACTTCAACTGACACCTCTCGAAGACTACACAATCTATTAAGAGGTATTCCAAGTAGGAGGAAATGCTGTAAAATGCATATATTTATGTGTACATCCGGGATACACAATTAAAAATGAACATCACAGCATCTATCAATTGAAAGGTTTGCTGAAAAAAGACTGTAGCTCCAATTAGGGAAATTTGCAGTTAATTGTAATATCACGTTGTAAAATAAAACTCGCCCGTTTGGTGCCAGAAGAACAAAGCTCCAATCTTTAGTTCTGGCATTAACTCAACCGATGGAACTGTTTGTCTCATTAGCTTGTTACAATATAGAGGTAGCTCCTGGAGGTTTTTGAGGTTCCTACTTCTTTGAGGTTTTCTGCAACCTCAAAGAATTGGAGCTACCTCCCTTTTGCAGCAAAGCCTTTAATTTTAGGATTAAAATGCCAAAGATTTGGTTTGATGCCACGGCGCTTATTATTTGTTTCCACGTTCAATTTTTTTTCTTTCCATTAAGAAAAGTACTATTGATTAATGGAAGAACACATATTAGCATAAATAATAGATCAAAGCGAAAATTCAACAGACAGCTTAGTTTGCCGATTCATGACCGGAAATGTTGATATGAGAGGATATCCAAGAAAATTGCATACAGAAATTTTATGATTTTTTAATGGATTGTCAGAGGACTTCAGATTACAAAAGAATCATACAATCAATGCATAAAATAGTTACGAATGTGACGTAAATCAATGTATTCAAGTGCAAAATAATCAGCCATAATTTCAGAAGAGATCACAGAAGTAAGAGACAGGAATTTGTTAATTTACAATATGATCTCTGATAACAAACATGATTCAAGGATTAGGATACATCTGTGAAGATTGATTCATATGCCTGGTTAAATAATCAACACTAATTAAAAAGAGAAATAGAAAAACAAAGTTATCAAAATCAGACTTTTTAAACTCCCTAAAAAATTTAAGTCAGCTTCCATCTCTGGAACATGACAAGAAATATAACTAATATGAATATTTAGATTACAGAAATACTTTGAGAGCAAACTGGACATGTAAATTTTAAAAATAGGGATTATATGATGAGAGAGCATTCAATAGGAAGTTGTTACTGCCATTTAACAGTCTCCCATGTAAAGGATGATCTTCATTTGCATGGAAGAAATAAGAGATAACAAGAAACAAGTAATAAAGTATTTTTAAAGTCAATTCCTACTTATGTCAACAAAGAAATTTTTTTATTTTAGTTACTTTTTATTAAATAATTATAATTAATATAAATATGTACACACATATGACATAATCACAATATTGTGACAAAATAAAAAGAGAATTTCCATGCAATTTTCCCATTTTCCTTTCTATATATGGTGTTGGACCATTGTTTTTGTTTGTTACTACACTGATGGAAAAAAAATCCCAACACTAGGAAGGAGCTGTGCTAGATAAACGAAATTTGGTAGGCGTGTTTATACATCTGAAAGATGACGTCGATTCAAATTTCGAGCTACGCGCGTAAGTGTGGCTCTAGTAGCGACACTATGAACATGCAAATGAGATTTGCTTTAAATAAGCGCTGTAAGGTTCGTGATCGTTATTTACAGTTGAGATTTGACGTAGTGGGTTAATGTTAGTCAAGGATGCCTCTGAGAAGACGAGGAAGCCATTATCAACAGCTCACTCAGTTTGAACGAGGTCGTGTTGTAGGGCTACGAGAAGGTGGGTTTTCTTTCCGCGATATTGCTGAAAGACTTGGCAGGAATGTATCCACTGTGCATGAGTATTGGCGGCAATGGTCAAGGGAAGGTACTGCCTCAAGACGACCAGATTCCGGGTGGCCACGTGGTACTACTGAGAGGGAAGACCGTCGTATGGCTGTGGCTAATCGTACTGCGTCTGCAGCTGAAATTCGAGCTGCAGTTGGCACCACAGTGACACAACGAACTGTTACAAATCGGTTACTTCAAGGACAGCTCCGAGCCAGACGCCCTGTACAGTGCATTCCACTGATTCCAAACCACTGCCGTTTGCGACGTGAGTGGTGTCAAGCTAGAGCTCATTGGAGGACGGAGTGGAGATCTGTTGTGTTTTCTGATGAAAGCCGGTTCTGCCTTGGTCGCAGTGATAGCCCTTTGTTGGTTAGAAGGAGGCCAGGTGAACGCCTGCTAGTGACCTGTCTGCAGCCTAGACACACAGGGCCTACTCCTGGAATTATGGTTTGGGGAGCAATTTCGTATGACAGCAGGAGCACTCTCGTGGTTATCCCACGCCCCCTGACTGCAAATTTGTACGTCAGTCTAGTGTTGTGCTGCCATTCATGAACAGCATTCAAGGGGGTGTTTTCCAACGGGATAACGCTCGCCCTCATACAGCTGTTCTAACCCAACATGCTCTACAGAGTGTCGACATGTTGCCTTGGCCTGCTAGATCCCCAGATCTTTCTCCAATCGAGCACGTATGGGACATCATTGGAAGACAACTCCAGCGTCATCCACAACCAGCATTAACCGTCCCTGCATTGACCGCCGAAGTGCAACAGGCATGGAACTCCATCCCACAAACTGATATCCGACACCTGTACGACGCAATGCATGCACGTTTGCATTCAAAATTTTGGCGGTTACACCGGTTACTAATGTACCAACATTTCACATTTGAAATGGCTCTGTTTGCCAATGGCTATACCTGTGATCTTGAAACTTTAATCAATTAAATATGCTACCTAGACAAATGTATTCCTAAAATTTCATTACTGTACAATAATTTTTTCTTGGTGTTGGGATTTTTCTTTCCATCAGTGTATTTATTCACTTTTTTTTGTCGTTTCTAATTTATGAAGCAGATGGTGGTCTATAATTTTGCATCGCAAGAACTGAACTCGCATTCGTCACCTTCACAAGAAAAATACTGAAATCTTTGCATTTTACCAATTCCTTATAAACTGCTAAAACTCTATTTAAAGTCTTAAAAATTAATTTAATTTATATATTTTTAAAAACTGTATTAACATCAAGTGTCATCCACAAGAAAAAAAAAGTATTTGAACATGAGTGGATGAATGAAAATTTTTTATTAAGAATTGAAAATTTAAACAAGATATATAAATGACTAAATATTTATAGGGAGAGTGTGAACTAATAGTAGGGATTTAGTATTATCCCTTACATATAACAATAAATAAAAAGCTTCTAAAAAACAAACTAGATCTTTGTAATGATACTAGACATTATCTTAGAGCCTGATGGTGAGTTAATTAAGGTGTTATAAATAAGAATGTCAAGTAGAGACTTATATGACATGTAATGTATCATAGAAATGATGATATAATATGGAATTTTGATGGATACATGTATAAGCAGTCTACAGCCCAAGAAGTATTGGAAATAAGAAATTAACTTACTGTTTTGTTTACATTTACTATGGGCACATAATGTTTCAATTAATGTAACCAAAGTATTAAATACTGACTAAAGTGGCCTATGTTCCCCATATTTTCAAAAAACATAATGAATAATATTTCTCTATTGTAATTTTTGTTTAATGAATAAAAATTGTTTTAATAAAGTAAAACTGATTTAGTTGAAGAATAATGAATATCTAAATATTAGCTTATGTGCCATTAAAAAAATGCTTTCTAATATTCATATATAATGCTTTTTAATGCATTTTAAAATTTATAAATGGTGAATATATTTTATATATGATTAAGTCACAAAATGTCTAACAAATAGTCTAATACTGCTACTTTTCACAAGCAGTTGAAAAATGTTTTGGGTCTGATAGTCTCAAAGATGAAAATAGGATTAAAATATTTAAAGATCAAAAGACATCTTTCCTCAGGCTGATCAATTATTTCCAAAATTTTGAATCGTGAAGACAAGCTAAAAAAAAAAAAAAAAAAAAAAAAAATTCAAAGGTAATTCTTGACCAAGGTGACAGAGTCAACTATTGAAAAATATGAATACAAACACGTTTTTTATTTATTAAATTACTCAACAATATTATTGATGGCTATCTGAAAGTTATCTTTCTATTAATTTCAATAGCGAGGTTAGTATGAAGTTTGTAAATCATCGGCACATATTTTTATAGGCAGTTAGAGATAGAAATGATAAAATAGGATTAACAGTGAAAAAAAAAAGTTACATTTAAAGCACACAACTGTGACAGCCATTTAAAAGTTTCAATGTTTATGAATAAATTTCCTTTCAAATTTAGAAGAGATGAAAGAGCCAAGCTAATAAAAAGTGATATATTTTTCCCACACTTTTAGCATTCTTTTTAAAGTGCTGGAAACCATTTTATACTAATCTCCAATTTCATTGACATTCAGCCAGTAATGAAAGATCACATACTACTAAGAAAATTCATTTATATAAAAGCAGTAGATTTTTTCAGCATGATTTTTTCAATGTTTAAAAAGAAGAATAACACCAAGATAAAAAAACAAAGAATTTTAAAGACCATAAAAAATATAGTTTTTTAAGACTTTTAATGGATTACACAACTTTCAAATCATAGAGAACTTTTGTAAGGAGGTTACATCAATGAAAATTTTACTCTTAATACTTATATCTCACCAGTGAAATTACAGAATATTTTAATTGCTAAAAAGCAGTTGTTTAATTTATAATAAGTATGGTGATATTGTAAAGGTATACAGCATTAAAAACAAAAATCAATAAGGGTTATTATTTTGGACCCATTTTTAAAATTGATAAGCTAAGACATTTGGGGGGAGGGGGAAGGGAGAACAAAGTAAAAAGTGTAAAATAGCTTGGATCAATTAAATGCCAGCATGAAAGTTTTTGATATGAAAAGATTTTATTAACAATCTAGTAATAAGACACTAACCAGGCAACAAACTAGGAGACAGAAAGGACTCGTCATCTTTTCGGTAGCTAATTTCCGCTTTAACTCTGAGTATACCATTATCATCTTCAAATACAGATATAAATTTTAAGTCATTAACAGTCTCATAAACATTGTAGTAGCTCTATCAAACATTTTTCAGATTTATCTATTTCCACAAAAGAAAACATAGAATCATTAATGAAAGTACACTTTTTCTGACAGTTATTTACAAAGCTTAAAACATATGCAAACACATTAATCATTCTGTTATAATTAAGGCATATTTAGACAATACCAAGGAAAACAATCATTATCTACTTTCAAAATAACCAATTCAGATTTTTTACTTTCAGTATGAGCATCCAGGGGTTCACAAGTTTCACTTTTTGGGAAGTTTTCAGATACATCTTTTAACCATGTAGGACCTTCCCACCACCAGGAATTCAACAACTGGCGAGCAGAAAACCCCTTGGACAGCATATCGACTGCGTTTAAAACACCAGAAACATGTCGTCGTAACTGAAATTGCGTTAATTGCCTGATTTCTTGAACACGTTTAGTTACAAAAACGACCAGTCACAGTGTTCTTTGATCCACCATAGTGCAACCTCGGAATCCGACCAAAATGTCACCTTTATATTCGAAAAATTAGACGCATCACGAATCAAATTGACAGGTCTTGCACCTATGCAGCAGGTCATTAACTCTAAACGAGGAATGGTCAAAAGTTTTAGGCTGCTACTCTAATCATTGCACGAATAAGTGAGACATTAGTTCCTGCCTCGAGTACAGTTCTAACAAAAACACATGCAGAATAAACAAGCCGGCTTATATCAACAAAAACATGCAATTCAGATCTCATATTAAAAGACATGAATCGAGGCAGACATACTTCTTTCAATAAATGCAATTCATTCACCCATTTAAAAAATTTCTTAGATACATTGGGTGGCAATTCAATATCCCAGGCAAATTTTAATTTCCAAGTGTCCTTAACAGTATTTTGGGTGGCAAAGTAACAGCACACAATATTCCTATTGGGTCAAAAATCTTTTGTACTAAAGATAATATCAATCTCTTAGAAATTACAGTTTCATATGACAAGACTTCAAAATCAATGTTGCATCTCAAGTTATCATTATCCAAATTCCATAAAAGCCCCAAAACAGAAGCATCGCTAGAATGCTTTGAGATAAATTCGCAAGCCGCATTACTCATCCAACCTCTCAGGTTGAAACCTCCTCTTGACATCAACTTCTGTGTTCTTTCAATGAAAGATCCCTAATCACAAGGATCATTTACTCCTGCGAGACAATTATCAACGTAAAAGGAACCCTTTAACTTTTCCACCATAATATGATATTCAGGTGGGGAATTATCCAAAAGATGTAAAATTGAAGCATTCAAAAGAAACGACTACAAGATACCCCAAAAACTACTCTATAGTACCTACATACTAATTCTTCATCACATGGGTAAAAAAATCTTAAAAATTCTCTATCTTGATTAGCAACAGAAAACATTAAGAAGGCTTTCTCGATGTCTCCACTTATATCAATAGGATATGTTCTAAATATGTCAATTACATCAGGAATAAGTTCTATAATTCCTTTAAACAAGCAATGATCCAGGGAAGGTAACCATTTTTCATTCTAACCACCAGGGCTTAACCATTTTCTCATGACTCGCCAAACTCAGTACTTTATTGTCTGGGAGATTTCTAGAATCGAATTTCCTGGATAATCCAACCTCATATCTTCCACATGGAAAAATAGTTAATTTCTTACTAAAATCATTTAAATGTTCAATATGTGCTTTCTTCTTGAAAATTGATTGAGATTGGTCAGATATTCCCAAGCATTCTAAATCCCACAAAGACACTTCTACAATGCACTGAAAGGGTTGTTGTAACGTTTCACATCCAGCTTGTTCTCTTCAACCTACCCATAATAGTCCAACATAGTTTGGTATTCACCGCAGTTAAACCACAATCTAATTCTACAATTTTTCCAGTCAAAACACTTCTCAAAAGATCTGAGCCTATTAAATTTCATATTCTCCAGAAACAGAATCGGTAATTTTAATTCTTTTAAAATGATCCTATCATTTATCTTGGGCACGAACCCGCATATCTTTTCCTTCGAAAATGTTTCCAAGCAGACAGAAAAACTTTCATCTAAAGCCCTTATTTCCATAGCATACAAATCTTTCCCCCTCGGCTTGGTTTCACCCCCCAAATAAAGAATTAATAACAGTTTTAATCCGATGTGGCTTTTAAACCCAAGTGCTTACTTATTCTATCACCAATATGACTACTCATTGAATGTGAGTCAAAAACGAGATGAATACGTTTTTCACGACCCTGGGCTCGTATAACGACCTCAAGGGATTGTAGATAAACTGTCCTACTTCCGCCTCCGTTTGAAAGAGCCACCTTTGAATAAGAACTGTGATTACCAGTATCCATATTATTCTGAGCATTTTTTGAATTATACATATACACATAATTTCATAATGTGGGTCAGAACACAATTTACATTTTATACATGATTTTTTTACAACACAATTTAGAAATATGACCAGACTTATCTAAACAGTTAAAACATTCACCTTTCTTTGACAAAATATTTAGCTTTTTTTGACGAGTCCTTTTCCTAACATCAAAACATTTAAAATCAGCGTGCCTTCCATTACAAAAAATATAGTTCGAATTTCTCTTACCTGGACTGCCTAAACCCACCAAAGTAGCAGCAGTGGGTGGACCAGTTTGTTTTTCCGACTCAATGGAAACATCTTTCCTTCGAAACAGTTTGTTTTCAAATCCGCTTCTAGCTAGATGCATCATTTCCTAGCTTCTTACTTCCATCCGAAGAAAAGTCATTTAAAGATCTTGGAAATTTTTGCTTCATTTTCATTACTTCTACTTTTCTCTCACGTAATCAGCATTTCCTCCGACAAACAATTCTCAACAAGCGGTGCTATGGACATAACACATTCTTAGCATGAAGCCTAAATTACACATTTCTCAGTTTCCTTTCAAAAGAAAAAAAAAAAAAAAAAAAAAAAAAAAAAAAGGAAGGGGGACCAGTTTTTAATAAAAGAGTTTATTCTTTGTATTCACCCCTCAATCAAATTATATTTGCATAATTTAAATACTTCTTTTGCATTATAAATAAATGTACTCAATTGACAAAATGATGTTATGGAACTGTTACCAACAGATTTTTCTACTTACAATTGGTTGATTCAATTTATAACTTCTTTATTTCATGTTTATTGATGTGGTAGTCTATTTTATATCAATTCAAAAGTTTCAAAATATTCTGGAAGCAAATCCAAAAACAGCTGAAAATTTTATCACTTTATATTCATTACAATTCATTTGAAATAAGAAAATGAATAAATTAGAGTAATTCATTTATATTTAAACAAAAATTATGCTTCTGTTTATATATATATATATATATACTTTTTTCATTTATAACCCATATTAAAAATATTAGTTTTAAAGGAATGTCATAATATAATGGAATTAATATAAAATAAAATGAATGATAATGTGGAGGGGGGGGGATAAACCTGATGGTGTGAGTGTATTAATTTTTACAGGTTTGCTAAAATTCTAAAGAAATTTTATGAGTTTTCAGGATTTATAGTACAGTCAAAATTTATTAGTCACCATTTACTTTTGAGAGATCAAGTTCAACAATTCTTCGTGACATCACATGACCCATATAATTCACCTTAGTTAATGTAACTTGTGTCTTATCAATCTTGAATTTCAAATTTACCTCTCTAATGATTAGAGAAGTAAATTTGATTCTCAAGAGTTCTGAGCAGTATTTAAAGTATTTAGCAATACTTTTCCCACTGAATGATGAATTTAATGCTGTTGCATCAATATATGGTTTACTGCAGGCTATTCGTCGAAAATTTCACCCATAGAATACTGAATTTCTTCTCCAGCATTATTAAAGTCAAATGACAAAGCAAAAATCTTTCTCACCATATGCTGAAAATATTATAATACAAAAAGTCTATACAATGGGAGTTACCAAAGTCTCATTTGGAAATCATTATCTATCCAAGTAATTTGCCGCCATATATAAGATGAAATAATGATGTTTATATATATTTTAGATCTTAATTATATTTTAAAGCTTCAATATAATTGGTAGAAGTGTAATTATTTGTGTCCATTGCTGCATCCAGGATAGTAAGTCGGCAATTAAAATGGTGGACAAAATAAATACTTACACAAAAGAGTTACGCCTACCATTTTCTGCAGTAAATTTATTATCTTTCCTAATAAGTATTGGTTTATCTGAGATTTTTATAAATTTTTTAAGTGTTTGGGATCACTATCTCTGCTTATCTTAACAATTTTGAAATAAAGAAAATTTTACCCACTAGCTGTGTTAGTTTATTGTGTAAAGAGTAAAATTTAACACCAGGCAGAATTTTTTAATAATAATAATAAAAAAAAAACATCCTATGGCTTTGCTAGCAGAGGGAGTAGGAACCTAGTAGCTTCACTAGCACATTGAACATAAGGACTGTGTAGATGATATGAACATTACATAATCAAAAAAAAAGAAGAAAGAATGGAGGAAGTAGCAATCAAAACTTTCTCCATACAAAATTTCAATCAAGAATCCTTTTTCAAACCTCATCAATTCATAAAAAATTATATATATATTCCTCTTACCCTTCATCCATTCTGCAAGTTCAAAATCCTTCATGCCACCCCATTCACCAGACATCCATTCTTGCACAATTACCAGCATAAATTAGCAAGAGAACTGCCAGAGCATAAAAGAATTAAGAGAACTGCACAAAATTCAATTAGAGAAGATTTTTAAAGTAAGAATTCAGACATAAAGGAAGAAAAATAAAATTGCAATGACTTAGTAGTAATTTTTTTAAAAATTATAATACAGAACTAAATTAAAATCTAACAGATAGTCTTTTATCATTTTTATTTAACATTTTTTATAAAATAGTTAAAATTCATGAACAACTTAACCATTGTAAAAAGTAGTAATCAAAACAGCATTAGGGTTGCTAAGAGATCGTTTCATTGGGTTGCCATATTGGTGGCAAACTCGGAGGGCATATAAACTACATTTCAACTATATAATCTTCAAAATTTAGTCCCCAATGCTTCCACACTTTTCATGGATTTCTTTTGAGATTCATATTATTGTATTACCACAATTTTCATAAGCAGCTTTTTGCTAATTTGAATTTTCAAAATAAAAGTGTACAAACAACAAACAGCAGTAAAAAATAAGAAGCATTAAATAAGTATTCTAATAATATTTAATATCCAGGTTAGATAAGAGCACTGAAATATCATAAACAGAATCAGTAAGAGACTTGTTTCTAGTTTGTGTTTACCTAGTAATCTGCCACTGAATCAGCAATTACTGTATTTAATAGATAATTTTAAAACACTACCTAGTGATGAGCTACATAACTAAACATCTTGTATCAATAATTTTTTCGAAATCTTAGTTTTTAAATAATTTACCTGCCAAGATATTTTCAAAAAAATCGATTTATAGTATTCCAATCTAATAATTTCTTTCCATCTTCAGAAAATGAAAAACAAATTTTCAATACATGTAAACAAAAATGATTTTTATTCCTGTAATTTGCTGGTCACAAAATATGAAATTGCTACAACCAACCTCAGAAATTGTCAAATCTTAAAATATGCTAAAAAAAAAAAAAAAAAAAAATGTCTGAGCATATTGTCTGACTGTGTATTTTGATACAAATTAACAAAACCTACTTTAAGGCAATTTACAAAAGTTTGGTAAAATAGTTATAGTCCAAAAAACAAACAGTTATGTCTTATATGTAAATATGATTTATACAGAACAGTACGTAGGTTAATTAATTCAGCAGTAATCTTGCTTTTTATTCAAAACCTGTCCAAATTATCTTGAATGTTCATTTATATATACAAACTAATAATAAAGGTATGAGCATGGCAGTTATATATTGAATATTTTTTACATTAGATGATACTCTGTGTTATGAATATTACAATAAAAAAAAATCCTTCAAATTCTGACACACATTTGAAAATTTTTCACAATATCTAAATTAGATAAAAAATGCTTAATATATAAAAAATAAATCTATTAAAAATTATACATAACTTAAAACAAAACTCTTACCTGTTTTTAACACATAAACTTGATCTAGTTTCAATCCATCAGCCCATAAAAGTACTGAAAATATAAACATATACTAAGCATATCTATCTATAAACAGATTATCACAAATGTCTACCTGTTAAAATATGCCTAAATTCAAATTACATATTTCTAATTTTATAAATTATGACTAGAATCTAACAGCAATAAATTAAACGGAAATCATATTTATACATGCATATCTTTTACTTGTTATCTCATTGCAATAAATAAAATTTAACATAAATCATCAGTTGAAAATAATACATATACTTAAAAAATAATGTAACAGGGCAATTGATATCTTATTTTAATGACAATCTAAAGAGCCATTGTTGAAAGTATGTCTCACTAAATTCAATCTGTCTTATCTAATCAATGATAACACATTTATAAGGAGCGTTCGATTAAATCTGGGGGATAAAATGGGTAACTCTACCGCCCCAAAAAAGCTTTCACAGCATTTTGTAGTATAGAAGAAATGCTGCAATATATGATAACATTGGCCTTATATAAGTTTATTTGATTAAAAAAAAGATGGAAACTGTTGAGTTAAAAGAAATAAATTGGTTTAGTTTAATAATTTCTTTTTTTTTTTGTAGTCTTGTATACATTTCGTATCCATATTATATATATATTGATAAACGAAACTCTTGTGTAAGGTCACTGTTAAGAACACTAGATAAAATACATTCTATGCAGTGGAGTCAAGAAGGCATGTTTATAAAAAAGTAAAATTGACAGATTAAGATATTTAGAGTGCACGTTTGTTCAATAAAGATATCAGAAATAAAAAGTATCATTCAAAATTAAAAACAAACAAACAAACAAAAAAACAGTTACATAAGGCCCAAGTTGTCCTTGCAACAACCACATTTTGAATAATTTTTGACAAACTAATCAAAAATAATTTTGAGTAATAATGCTGCAGGAACTAGTGGACTTTGTTAATGCCTCTCCAAAGAGGTATGATGTATCTAAGGGAAAAATGGGGTACTCTTCTTCAAAACATTTACAATAACCATTGGGTTAAGAACGTATAACGGAAATCTTCAATTCCAAGTATAATCTATTATTAAGATTCACAATGCTCCAAAAGAAATTCCTATGTGTCAAGATAGAAAGAATTATCCGATGCCTTTTCCTATATGACATCTTGATTATCTTAATGTTTAGGAATAACTGTGATGTTTAGTGGTCTGTTTCAAACACCAACACTTAATTTACAAAGGAGCATTGCCTTATGTATAATTTAAGAAAAATTAGAATAAGCTAAATTCATCTTCAGTGGGTACAATTAAAAAGTACCTGAAAAACTGAATGTTGATTTAAAATTATTGTGGTTTGAGATCTTACACACAAGCCATCAAATCATATTTCTATGTCTAGTGAGGTACATTTAAAAAAATTCAATCATAAACCATTCTTGGATCAAGACATTAAAGACCTAAAAGAGACTTTCTTCGGAAATTATAAAACCATTACAGCTTCAAGTCATCTTGCCCAAACCAAATATACATGTAGAAGATAAAGTTGCTTTGAAGAAAATAGCAAATATAAACTTAAAAATGGAAGTGAATCATTTTTAACAATGGGAAGTTTTTGCAGATTCAGCTCTAGAGATCTTGACAAGTTATGACACTGTAATGTATTCCACCATTCACAAAAAGTCTAGATATTCTTACTACTCTTCTAGCCAGTGCAGCCACCATGGAGGGTACTTTTCTTATCCTTTGTTGGCTGAAGAATTGGCTTCAAGTTCATATCAATGAAGAGACTCTCTGGATGTGTCCTCATGTATGTCCATCAAGAAATTCTACTAGACTTGAATTTATTATACTTAGATTCATGAAAATCAAAAAGTCCAAGAATTTATATTGTAAAATAAAATAAATTCACAATTTTGTTTACTTCAAAATTTTTAAGGCTTTTTAAAATTGAAAACATGCTTACACAAACATGTTAAACATTATTATTGTCTGACAAACCTTTAATTCCAAATGCAAATTAAAACATTTTTTGACTAATTTTTATTTAGGATTTTAGCCAACATTTACAAGGATCTAAACAAAAAAAACCTGTTCAAATACTGCATTTATAATTTAAGAAATTACAATAATTTCTTAATATTTATTATATTAAGATAATCTTAATATTTATTATAATATTTTTTTATATATATTTTCTTAACTAATTATTTAAGTAACAACTACAATAATACCTCCATTTATTTTGTACAGAATTAATTTCGAAAACATAAGCTCCAATTTTGTATTTAAAATAAAGTTGCATGGAATATGTCACAGTTAACACTAGATGGTTTATTTGACAATTTTTATTCAATCCAAGGCTCCATTGGAAAAACTTCTGTAATCTGAACTATGTTTGAGTATGACCCTTTCTAATACATTAGTTTGTATATGTCGATGAAATTTTTTTAAAAACTGCTTTTTGCCGTTTGATATAAGTAATTTAAACCAAATACTGAAAACTATTAGTAACTGCTAAAATATATAAAATTTAACGTGAATTATAGGGAAATTTTTATGAGGGAAAAGAAGAAAATGTGAGAGAATTCATAATTTAATGTTGCAGTATTAGTCATAAAGAAGACTGAGCAATTTGAAATCAAACGTCTTCAGTTTTCTATCATAATAAATAAATGCAAATACAAAGTCAATGAAATAACAATAAAAAAACTTGATACAACTCATTAATATGTCGATTAATTTAATGTATTAAAATGTAAAATTAAGTTGACCATTTAAATAAATGGGTCTTGAAATGCCTAAATCCACATTTTATTTTTCATACATTTTTTTTACTGTCATAGCGCCAATTCCACCTATACAAATTTCCTCAGCTATGCACCAGTCTAAACACTATTCTGCCTATAAGGTACCATTTCATTCGAGGATTTAAAAAACAAAATTCTGAGATTAAATCCTAACACGAAATTTGCGCCAACAGTTACGGAGCAAACAGTTTAAATATCTACACTTCACTTCATTTTTTAGAGTTTTGAATAACGATAATTAATATTGTCAAACGAACAAAAATTTTACAATTTTTGGATGAACAAATTAAAAATAATGAACAACTAAATGGTAAGTAGGACAGAATTCTTTTACATGTTAGATTAGCAATATTAGATATAGAAAAATTATTGATTACACTGAATTGAAGTAATTGTAATCGTTTAAATGCTGTGCAATTAGCATAGCTAGAAGCGAAATATTTTACGAAATTTAAAAGATGGACCACAGATTTCAGATTGCGTTAGGGATGACGAATATTTTACGAGTGGGTATTACGCAACCAATATCCAAAAGTCACAAATGCCAGTTATCAATACTTTTCAAAAAAAGGGTGTGATTCAAATATATTTATATTACACCATACTGTTAGATTCGTTTTTTTTATAAATTGCGAGGAAGCAAAAATCCTCAAAAAATTAACTACACATAAGCAGTTGGTCCTAGATTTACAAAATTTGGTAATAATTACTTTTTGAGCATTAGATATTCAATAAGGAAAATATTTTTCAAGATTGTTAATCTTTTATTTATTAAATCTTAATTTAAATTTAATCAATCGAAAAAGCTAATTAGCAATTGTTATGTCACATTAAAATTTAAAAAGATTAACTTTCCAAAGAGAAAAATTTTGTTTTCGGGACAATTTTTCTTCGTATCTTATTAACAATTCAAAATTAAATTTAGAATTAATATGAAACAATGCATTTTTATTGAAATGAAATTGAAACCAATTTTGCTATTTTACTATATCGTTCCGTCGTTACTTTCTTAACGTTAAGAAAAAATCTCTCTCTTTTTCGTTACTTTCTTAACATTAAGAAAAAATCTCTCTCTTTTTCTTTACTTTCTTAACGTTAAGAAAAAATCTCTCTCTTTTTTAAATATTAGCTTCAGATAAAGTTTTTAAGAGATTTTTAATGGCTTTATTTAAATAGCATGATGTACGAAACCTTCACATGACATGCTATAATTGATGAAATCAAGACTAACAATATCTAAATTTGTTTACACACACACACACACACACACACACACACACACACACACACACACATTAATATCAAGAAAAAATACTGAAATAAATTCGAATACCAGCAATCAGGCAGATTGCAGTATACATCGAAATGACCACCCTTCAAAAATCGGAAATTGCTTGCTTTTATACATGTTAGTTTTGGTATGAAAAATGATATTTCAGTGATTCTTTTAAGCATAGCACTGTTAAAATATTTAGAAATAGAAATTTCATCCAAATTAAATAATTTTAGATAATACGTCATTTGTGTAATTAATTATTAGATTTTGGATATTCTTAAATTATTCGAAATTTTCGTATTGAGTGAGAAACATTTGCCATTTTGTATAACATGTTTGTGTACTTGGAAATATTAAGTGCTAAATGAATGAAATGAGATAATTTGCAGTGTCTCCCCCGTGATCTGGGCGTCCCCGGTTCGAGCATGGTTGTTCTATGTTCTATCTTTGAGATGTATGAATGTGCCCCCCTGTAAAAAGGGGTTGTGCAAGCGAATTTGTGTGTCACCTTCCTTTGAGCTAGAAGTCAGACTTCTGCCCTATGTGTGCTCAGGTGTCTTTACCCTCAGAAGCTACTGCATCCCCTTTGCGTAGAAACACGGACACGACATCATCATAATCATCAGATAATTTGCAGTAATATATCTATAGAAGAACAATAGTAAATAAAAATATCCGTGATAACACCCTTGTGAAGCAGTTTTCTTTGTACTTACTGAAATATGTAATGTTGAAAACATAATAAACAGGTGAGTTTAACATGGAACATGTGGCTTGGTGGCTAGCGCGGCAGAGGACTCAAATGTTTTTTGGTGGTTATCAGTTCGAGATCTCGAAACCGCAAAATGGATTTATTTTTATTTTTCTTATAATTGTTATTTGGAATAATATTCCGAATGCTACTTTTATAGTTACTCCAAATTATTCCACAACTTTTGTTTAAAAAAAAATCTTGTTAATATATTTCAGGATTTATTCGAAATTTTAACTGTCAAGTTGACGCACATTTGCAAAGGTCATTCCTATTCTTAGCATTGAGCTTTTTGAACAGATTCTTAGCGTCTTTAATTCTTGGAATATCGTATTAAGTAGAAAAGACCCCTCATGCTCTTGAAAAATATGAGGCTTGGTGGCTGGAGCTTCAGAGGGCATATAAAATTTTTACTGGTCCTCAATTCGGGGCTCGAAAGCTCAAAATGGATTTATATTTATTTTTCTTATTTTTTCAAAATAATTTTCCAAATACTAATTCTATAGTTAGTCCGAATTACTAAACACCTTTAATTTCAAAAATAAAATATTTCGTGAATAGAGTTACAGATTTTTTCGACATTTTAATGGTCAAATTCACGGCCTTGAGTTAAAGTCATTCGTGACCTTAGTATTGAATGTTTTCAAGTTTCTCTGCGTCTTTGATACTTGGAATGACCTCCCTGGCACTCAAGAAATGTGTGGCTTGGTGGCTAGAGTGGCATATGGCTCTGATGATTTTTACTGAACCTCAGTTCCAGTCTAGAAAACGCAAAATGGATATATATATATAAATTTATTACTTTTATTTTGAATAATATTCCAAATTCTAATTTTATAGTTACTCTGAATTATTCCACACCTCTAAAGCCATTCGTTTTCTGAGCATTGGGTATTTTCGCTGGATTCACAGTCTGATACTTTTAATGTCGTACTAAGAACTAAAACCCACAGCAAGCTAAAGGAACAGTTGGCTTGGTGGCTAGAGCGACAGAAGGGTATAATGATTTTTGTTGGTCCTCATTTCGATTATCGAAACAACAAAATGGATTTATTTTTATTTTTAATAATATTCAGAATACTAATTATATAATTACTCTGCATTATTTCACACCTGTAATTTCAAAAAAAAAAAAAAGTACTTCTCTAGTATATTTATGGATTTATTCGAAATTTTAATGGTCAAGTTCACCACATACGCTAAAATTATTTTTATTCTTAGCATTGGGTTTTTTCACGAAATTCGAAGCGTCTTTGGTACTTGGATTGTCGTATGAAGCAGGAAAGAGTTCGCAGGCACGCAATGAATATGTGACTTAGTGGCTAGAGCGGCAGTGGGCTTGACTAATTTTTGCTGGTCCTCAGATTCATCCTCGAAATTGCAAAATGGATATATATTTTTTTAATTATTATTTTTAATTTTTATTTTGAATGATACTCCAAATACGAACTCTATAGTTCCTATGATTTATTACATACTTTTTATTTCAAAAATAAAAAGTTTCGTTAATATATTTACGGATTTATTCGAAATTTTAATTGTCAAGTTCCAGCACATGCACTAAAGTCATTTGTATTCTTAGCATTGGGCATTTTTATCAGATTCCAGAGTCTTTGATACTCGGAATGATGAATAAAGAAGGAAAGACCCCTCAAACTGTCAAGGAATATGTGGCTTGGTGGCTAGACCTTCAGTGGGTTTAAATGATTTTTGCTGTTCTTCAGCTTGAACCTCGAAATCGCAATATGGCTTTTTTTATATTTCTTATTTTTTAAAAAACTGAATAATATTCCGAATACTAATTCTATAGTTTCTCTGATTTTTCCACACCTTTTATTTCAAAATTAAAATATTTCGTCAATATATTTATGGATTTATTCGAAATTTTAATTGTCAAGTTCCCGCACATGCGCTTAAGTCATTCGTATTCTTATCATTGGGTTTTTTCACCCGATTTCCAGCTTCTTTGATACTCCGAATGTCGTATTAAGAAGGAAAGACCCTCTCAGACTTTCAAGGAATATGTGGCTGGGTGGCTAGAGTGGCAGACGGCTTTAATGATTTTAGTTGGTCTCCTCAGTTCGATTATTGAAACCACAAAATGGATTTATTTTTGTTTTTAATAATTTTCAGAATACTAATTCTTTAGTTACTCTGAATCATTCCACACCTTTTATTTTAAAAATACATTATTTCGTTAACATATTTGCCGATTTATTCGAAATTTTAATTTTTAAGTACTCTCACATGCTCTAAAGTCATTCGTATTCTTAGCAATGGGCATTTTCACCAAATTCTAAGCGTCTTTGATACTTTTAATGTCGTATTAAGAAGGAAAAAAAAAAAACACCTTAAACTTGCAGGGGTAGGTGGCTTGTGGCTAAAGCAGCAGAGAGCTCGAATGATTTTTGCAGGTTCTCAGTTCGAGTCCCGAAAGGGCCAAACGGGGTTTTAAAAATTATTGTTATTTTTTTTAATAATATTCGGAATACTAATTCTACAGATACTCTTAATTATTCCACACTTTTTATTTCAAAAATAAAATATTTCGTTAGTATAATATTTGTAATAGATTGATATTTATGTGAAATCATAACACAAATAAAATATTAAATACTTTAAATTTAGTTAAGATGAAGGGTTTTTATTAAACTTGATGAATAAAGTTCTTATTTCTTTCAAAAGTTTTTTTAAAATACTTTTTGCAGGAATATATTTACAGATGTCTCCTGTATTAAATTTCATTTTTTTTATAATTCAAAGCTTTTACTATTGTTATTTCATTAGAAATGCCATCTGTTTTCGAACAAACGTCTTTTAACCAGGAATTATGTCCATCATAGCAGAAGTTAAATAGCCTTCTTCTAGGTAAAATTAAGCTTTACAATGAAATGTATTCATTCCTGATGTAGCGTTGTAAGTTCATTGGAATAAAATACTTTTGACACCTCTTAAAAATTTTCTGTTCTAGTCATATCCTTAACTTGCTCTTTATTTAAACAAATTCAGATACAAGTAAAAGAAGAGTTTTCAGGGTAAAAATTCATAAAATTTTTCAAAAAAGTTCAAAGCATCAGAGGATTTCCAAAAAGTTTAAAATCTACACAATTAAAAAATAAATAACACACGTGCATCTATATAAATAAAAATTAATGTTTGTCTGTATGTCTCTTATGCCTTTTTAAACCGTTCATCCGATTGCGATGAAACTTGGTCAGCTTATCGTTTACACCTACGGGATAGTTATAGAGATAGCAAAATTATTTAAATTTAAAAAAAAATCGAATCTCAATCTCATCTATTTACCAAGGATTAATTTTCAAATAACTCCCGGAGAAGACAATAGATTCTGTAGAAATGGTAATTCTAAGTTAAAGGTTAATATTTTGTAGCCATAGTAAACAAATGCCATTCAAGTCATTCTCGGAGGTAACAACTTTATTACAGATAATGCAAGAAAGTTTTGTGAAGATCAATCCTGGGTTTTTTAAAATTTTAATTAAATTTTAGCGTTTTTCACTATAACTACCAAAAATATTGTTGTACAAACAATTTTGATGTCTTAATTTTCAAAAATTATCTTCTCAACTATATTAAAGATTTTATACAAATATATTTTCTATGCTTAATCAATTTTAAAAGAAAATATTTTAATCACAATTTCTAAAATTAAATTTGAGAATTCTGAACGAATATTAAGCGAATCACGAGATACAATTAATTGTTTTTTTCATCCCCATTCTGAAAGATCATCAAGTTTTAAAATTCTAAAAGAATACACAAATCTAATTTGTGAAAATGAATATTTGTTTATTCGTATTTTATATACTGTCGTATCCTCATCCTATTTCGATAAAACATTGCTAAATTATTGATTGATTGCACTTAATATTATTTGTTTCGACGGCAGCAACGCTCCGAGTATCAGCTAGTTCAAAATAAAATAATAAATTTGTATTTATATATCAGTTTTTAAATAATAAGTATAACGCATGCTTTGCAGTAATTCATAAGGTATACAACAGAATTTTAATAAGGAATTAATTACACTAACGTTTTGATATTTATTTATCATACTTATAATAAATAAAATTTACAGACTTTTATGCTTCATAATTTATTGCCATTTTCACTCATCTGTCATTAAAGACTTACAGTTATCACCATTTCTAATTTATAAATAATGACCTCAAATCAATTAGACCTGCTTTCGCTTTGTAAACAAAAATGTAAGTTCTCTGTGAATTCTTCATTCAATTTTCAGTAAATCTCAAGCCTGCTCAGATTGCTAAAAAACTGTTAGGGTGGAAGGGACGTTCTTTATTATTCATCACATAGAGTTCAGTAGTTGTCAAAAACGATAAGAAGATGATTCTCTCCTTTTAAAGATTTTAATGATTTTTTATTAACTGTAAGTTTATTTATCGTCCATTTAATTTGTTGTACATGCGGTACTTTTCATCAATATAATCAATTAAGCGCTATTTTTTAAGAAAATGCATAATTGTTATTAAACCTGCCCACAAAACTATAAAATCTGCTAAATTTTAGCAGAAGAAAATTACAAGATGGCAGCTTTTTTTCAAAGAGTGTGTATGTCGTACAGGGTTTGAAAAATTAACACAAATTTAGCACTTGAGGTGTTTTGGTAGTTCTGCGTCAGACGCAAGAGCACCTTGATACTGCCATTACAATATCGATTAGTGAATAATAAAGTTCAGTCACATTTAAGGTTTTTCGAGGAATATTTTGCATATCCAGAGATGGATGAACTCATCAGCTCAATCTTAACATCTTAATCTGATAGATCATCTTTGGGACTACCTAAGAAAAAGTGTGACATCTTCAAGTTCTCTTATGAGGTCTTTAAGTAAACTTAAATAAGCACTACTCTATGAATAGCTAATGATGGCTTAAGTTATGATTTATTAGATTTATCTACACTTAATTTGGAAATAAAATGGTCTCTTATACTGGATCCTTTTTTTTCTCTACATAAGCTTTTTAATTTATATTTTGGGGGAGTGAAATCTTAAAAAAATCTTCTAAAGAAAGTTCTTAACTCTCTTTCAAGTCACTTGAGGACAAAATATGTATTCCTTCTATATGAGACACTTATAATATAAAATTCAATCAATGCTAACGATGAATCTAATAATCACGCGTTTTTGTGATACAGTAGGACAATGCAGTAAATCTATCTGCTGGATGACAAATAAATAGTTTCGTATCGAGTAAAATCTTGTTGGTTGAGTGCACAACATCTGTTCCTGCCTATTCGTAAAAGAAAGAAAGGGGAGGAATACTGTCTCATAATCTACATCGCCCTTTAAAAAATGATTAAATCGTTGGTTTTTGTCCTTTTTTAAATCTTTAATAGAAAATAACTCACATATTTTCAGCAAGTTTTCCCCTCTTTGTTACATAATATCAAAAACATTTTATAAAACTAATTATTTCTAACACAATGAGGTATTAAAAATGTCCCCCCTTCACTTTACTTTAGTGCCAGTTTAATGGAGATAAGGGTTGAACATTGAGTAAATGGATCTGGTTTGGATCCCATAAGTTAATGTTATTCGGGAAAGGAACCTTAATCCACTTGTATTAACAGTCTAGATTAAGTCATGCAATGAGAATGGAGCTTAAGGTACTTGTTCTAATGATGGTTTCGTGCTTAGAATTCCCCTCTAATCCTCAGAGTCCTTAGTAGTCGACTCCACTAGCTCCCCATTTCACAAAGCGAACTGTTATTAGGCTTACGCAAAGCTTCCAGCCAACTTAAGTGCTATGGCATTTCGATTACGACAATCGAAAGTATTAGTTTTGCTTTAGACAATGTTTCCCTTCATGGACTTGGAAAAGCGCTGATTGAGATTCATTGATTGATGCTAATCAATGATCGATAAATTTATTTACCCTATAAGCATATTTTTAGCATTAAAGAGAAATTAGTTATTAATATAATTAATATAATCGAAATATTATTCAAACAATAAAAATTTGAAAGTCTGCAGAGAGCCAGACGGAGTCTAAACTCTTTAGAGTAATCTATACAGATTTCTCAGAAATCAAAATAGACATTTATTATTTTATGAATATATATTTTTTTTTACTTTTCTGCTTAAATCTATTATGCATTCAAGTTAATATCAACAGCACTTATTTGCATTTAAAATACGAATTAAAAATTATCATTTGAGTTTTTTTATATTTTTATATAAAGAAAGTTTTTCTTTAATTCTTCCTTTTATATTTTCTTTAAATAATAATAAGAAGTACGGATATATCACTAACTCCAATAATCTTTCTAATTCAAACGAAGAATTACTACAATAAATTTTTGCTGTTCATCTTTCTAGAAATATAAATATGACTCCACGTATTTTTAAAGTAAGTTATTTGCTTCTTCTTGGTTAATTAATTAATAATTAATTGTGTAGAATAATAATTTTGTATGAATTGTATTGATCAAATTAAACAGATATTTTTCCCTCTAATCTTCATCAAGAAAGTTCGAATTGTTACTTTACTAGATTTTTAAATACTCTTTCATCAATCCTGGTGATGAGTATCGATTTTGTTCACATATTTTTTCAATAATTTCAAGTGTCACGTATGAGCCAGATGATCCGGTACTTAGTCATGTTCAAAGTATCTCTTCAGTCTCAAAAAAAAATGTGAATCCTAGAAAAATATTTAATCTATTTCAATAAAACTCACTGAAAACTTATTCATTTGGTATGCTTCTAAGGCACTTTCGCCAAGTTTTGAACTAAATTTAGTGAATTGTTGCAATAAATTATTGCAACAATTCATTAAATGAATTGAAAATTTTGCAATAGATGTAATTAATAGCTTTTTTACTACATTCTAATAATTCATCATGAAGGCATTTTACTTCTCTAATGAATGACAATATCGTTTGACTTAATTTAATAAATTGTTAGTATATCATCAGATGGGTGAAGTTTTCAATGAATGCAAGATTACTGGCGATGCTAGAATAATCATAGATTTAGTGTATGCTTACTTTAGCATTAAGCCTTATTCAGTCATAAAAATTCTTTGACTCACCGTGTATGTATACTAACAGCATGGATAAATAAAAAAAAAATTCAGTTTTGAAAATATTGAAATTTTAACCACACAACGAAGTTTATCAAACAAATTAGGAAATTTTTAAAATATTGGCATTCAATACCAAGAGTCATTCTAGAGCATGCTTTTATAGAAGAAAAATGGGAGCTGCATTTTTCCACGACTTTCATCATTTACATGTCGATATTCTCTTTGTGTTTTGATAATCAGCTGTACTGCGAGAATATATTGAAATTCCCTAAACCAAATCCTAGCATCTCCGTCCAGTGGTTTTCATCCGTTGTTATTTGGGGCAACTCAGTCACGTTTTTGTTCTATTGTTGTTGTTTTTAAATATTCAGTCTTTGCCAATAAATTTTGTTAACTGAAAAAGTACCAAAATAACATTGTGTTAATCTATATACTCGAAATTTTATTTTTCGTAAATTCAAAATGCATTTATTTTTATTTCAATAACCAATTTTCCATATATGTTTCAATAATTATTTTAGAATTTTAATCATTAGTTTTAAACTTCATGATTATTTATTTTGACATTTTACCCCCCCCCTTCCCTTTAAAGGGTAACTCGACGACTGAATATTTGCCTTTGCTCATTCTTTTTGAGATAACATGCCTAGAGAAATATAATTTTTGTAAAGCGGATCATCTTACGGATTAGGTAAGATATTAACTATTATCTAAACGCACTGATTTTGATAAACAGTCTGGAAACTGATTTTTCTTCTTTTTATGCCAAATGAAAATAATGTCCGTTTAATTAGTCTATGAGTCATATTTCCCCTAAATATCCCATTTAGCAATAGATTAGGGTAAAGAAATGAATCTATTTATCGGTTGATTAAAAGTCCGACTTATTAACAAAGCGAGAAGAGTGAAATTTTGATAATTTCTTGTTACAAAAGTTCTACTTACCTTTGGACGCGCTCTTAACTTATACAGATTTTGTCCCGCCCACAAAAAGAAAAATAAAGAATATTTGAATAAATAAAATCATAGTAATTTTGATTTGCGTGTTGATAATTAACATAGTGATGACAAAAATAATAGTCCAAAAGGGTCTCTCTTTCACACAAACATGCCTAATAATTTTGCCCATAAGGTGAACAAAGCATTTAACGCAGAGCTGGGATCTGAGGAAGTAAGGATTGAGTAATAGAATATCTTCTGTACTAATCCGATTACCCTGGTTCGTCCATTGATAAACATTGAGCTTGACATCATGGTAACCACATTTCTCGAACAAATTGCGACAAACGGCTGCCGGAGAATAATTTCGCCCACGCCAAAGCAACGAATCGGAAAAGGAAGGCCAATAGAACTGAGAGTTTCCAATATATTCCCGAATTTCCCTTTGTTAGGCGGCATTGCTCTCTGTTATGTTCTCTAATCCTATTTTACTTTTAGTGTTTCTATTTTTTTGGGGTAAAAACTAGTGAGAAGCAATCGAAAAAACAGTGGGAAAGAGCTTCCTTTGTAAGGAAATAATGCTGAACAAATTCCTTTTCTGTAGGAATGAGGGAAGTTGTAGCAGAAATAGCTAAAAATATTTATAAGGAAATAATATGAAGATAAATAATATTGTCATGTTATTTTTCCTTATAACAGAGTAGTTATAAGATGTATTTTTTAACAACTAACAATTATTGAATGAAAAATATCAATTATAATGAAGGAAGATTAATGTTTTTTTTATTATACTTTGTTTTAATTAAAAACTCTTATTCTTGATGCGAAACACTTTGAATATCATTTTCATCTATGCGTTTATTTCATTACTTGGGTTTTTGATGCAACAAATCAAGTCAAATTTGTAAATATAAGGCACCCCCAAAATATATATTCACATTTTGAACAATTATTACATGAAGAAGAAATTGCATACTTCAATGTTTCATATTGTAAATTAGTTAACACAACTCTTGTCATTTAACGCGAACAATCGACTGCTGATCTTTGACGTCTATATGCTAATGACGATCTTTGGAACTGAAAACATAGTTAAAGATATGCGTTGGTGTTTGCGAAGTCAGATACATGCTCTACATGGATTCAGAGGGAAATCTATTTCGTCCTCTGGCGTATAAAGTTGCTATCTTTCATTTGAGTTGATTTTTTTTTCTTCGATTTCATTCATCATTCCAAATATTTCTTTTATAAATGTTTCACTGTAAGCATTTTCGAAACAAATAACACAGACAAAGTAAATACAATTGACAAATATGTTAAATGTTCATGAAAAAAGCAGAAACAGATAAATACTTTATATTCTAAATATCATATCAGATATGTCGTAATTGTACCTTTCTTTTGGAATTTTATTCTTTTTTAGAGAATTAAAAAAGTATCGTAGGTATTTTTTTATCCAGAGATTCATTTTTAGGTTCTGATTTGTGGTATAATTTTCTATTTGTGCTATTCTGATAAATGCTATAATTTTTTCTTGCAGACTGTCTGCTCAGATTAATAATCTGCTTTGAAACACCACGAGAGTTTTATTTGAAATGTATGAGGTTATTTCCAACCGAAAGTTCAGTTGAAATCAGACTCCATATCTAAGCACTGCATAAATTCCAGAACAACTCTGATCTTAAAATGAGACACTACCACCAGGTTATCTCAGATCGAATTCATATTGAATCATTCTGATTTTGTCCACTTGTGAAAAAAAAAACAATTTTAAAATACCGAACATTTTAAGAAATATTTTCCAATCCATATTGATGACTTCTACTTTAAATTTCCTCTTTGTTTACACTCATTTGTTTAGCTTTACTTCTTTTATGTTAATGTAAAGTCTTTAATCGTTTTTTTCATTTCCTGATGCACCAGAATTTTACAATACAAGGAAGTACAATATTTTAATAACATCTCGCGATGAAAGTACAATATTTTAAAATTATTTTCAAATTCCTTAATTTTAATTTAATTTTCATTATTTAGGAAGTCATTGCCTTTTAGTGAAGTTAAGAAAATATATTATTATATTTTATAATAATACAATAACCTAGGGAAACTGCATGGGTTAACATATCTAAATTTATTCAAAACTTCTGACTTATCTAAAACAGCTTCTGCAGTTTATATGCAAATTTTTTGAGCATCACAGGGAAACGTACAAGAATTTCTTTCCTATTTTTACTGATGGTCCAAAATATCCTTTTAATATTTCATTTGTTGTGTTTTTATCAATTCTACTCTCTCAACATCACCCGCCATGCTTTGTGTTTATGGCCGAGATCATTGCCGTCCTTCATGGGTTATCTTAAACTTGAAAATTATACCATAATTATAAATTTTGATAATTATATCATTTATTCAGAATCTTGATAATTATATCACTTATTCAGATTCATGAAGAGTTCTAGAGCCTCTGACATCATTTCATTATTCGCTCATTGGCCTTTAATATTTTCGAATTGCATGATCTTACACGTCTGGGATCCTCTGTTCGCCTTTACTAGGTTCTATCTTACACTAACACCTAACTGGCTGGAAATTTGGCAAAATATGCCACTGCTATTTTAAACTGTCTTGTTTCTGTTAATGGCATAAAAATAAGTTAAAATTAACATACACTCAAAATGGCAAAGTGAATGGAATCTCCAGAATTCAATTAAGGTTCATTCTATTAAACACATTATTGACAATTGTTCCAATTTATTTAACAGAAACCATGATACAATTCTTACTCAAAGAATAGGATACACTTGACTCAAGCGTACTCGTTTGTTGTTGGGAAAACATGTCCCTCATTGTACAGTATGCCCATATTCAATGTCAGTTCAGCACATTCTAATAGATTTTCCAGTTTATTTCATACACAGTTTATTCCATTGCTTTCATTCTTCCTATATAATTTTAAACAGCATTGTTCGCAAAGTTAATCACCCATATCTTTCTACTTTTTAAAAAAGTATTAGTTTTTTCTATATAATCTAATTAAAATATATTAATAATTTTAAAGCTTTTTTGCAGCTGCTTTTTATCGCGTACCGTAAAAGCTGACTTTTCATGACAGTTAACAAGATTTTATCTAAAAGTTTATGACATGAAATTTTAATTCCTACCATACATTTTTTGCAATATGATCTAGAATCCTTTTTGTACTACTAAAATCCGCCAAACCAAATCAAATCTATAATAATATTAAAAAAATTAGACATGAAATATATAGATAAAATACTAAAATAAAGAAAATTAAAAATCCTAAATATTTGATTCGAGTACTGAAAAATAGAAATAATTTCTTAAAACGAAAATTTAATCAAGTTAAGTATAGAAAAGATATACGATTCTGTGAGCAATATTCAAGAAAATTGTCATACCATAATAAAGAAAATTCTAAAACACTCATGAATGTGAATAAAATTCCGAATTACTTAGAATATTTCAATCAGCAGTTCATACTTCTGCAATTTTGTTTTGACCAAATTTATATTTTATAAGGTATTTCTTACATTTTTATTAGAGTATTTAAGGTGGATTTAAAAATTTATTTCTTAGTTTATAACACAATTTTACAGCTATTTTCAGCAGGGATATATTGTGAAGATTTTTTTACAAAAACTCGAAGCAACAAATGTATTCTATATTGACAAAATTCCAAATATAACATAAAATATGCTTTAATGTAATGTTGCTTTGGTCTTAAAATCTCTGGTAGCATATCCTTAAAAAGACCCTTCACCCCCACCCCCTCTTAAAAAAGAAACCCTTGAAAAAATATGATAAGTACTTCAAAGAGTTATAAGTAGAAACTCTTTTCCTTGTTAATCTTCTATCTTCATTTATCAATGGGAAAAGCTCAACTGAAAAGCGCTCTACGATTAAAAGCGGTTAGAGGTACTCATTAATTTAATTAGGAGAGACTCAGGAGGGAGAAATGAATACCTCCTTATGCTGCTCAGCAAGCCTCTCGGTTATGAGAACGAGTACACAAGGGGGTATTAAGTTTTCAAATATAGAATCCAATTAACTGCCTACCTTTTAATTACTCAGATATGAGAGTAATCTCACTCATATAAATGTACTCGTCAGGTGTTAAAAGAAAGTCTTCGCAAATGTCAAGATCTTTCGTGTAAATAAAGAGCAAATTTCCAGATGCACGAACTAATTTCTTTTATAGTATGTAGATATTACTTTTCTTTCGCAATATCTTTTAATTAGGTTTAATTAGTCTTGCTCACATCGCTGTCATAGGGACCGAATAAAAATTTCAGGAGGTTTAGGATTTCTTTTTCTTTTCTTTTTATTGACTGAGGATGAAGTACAGAATATAATTTGATGTGTAAATAAATTTTTTTATTTATATTTTTATAATTAGATTTAAACAAATATGAAACATATTAGCAAAGAAATATTTGCATTTTAGTTTATAAAAAAACTCCATTCATATGATTGAACAAGAAATTCAACGCATTAAATAAAATTTCATGGATGGAAAGTTATTACTTTCTCAAAGTATATAAAAAATATTAAAATAGCCAACTAGTCTTTCTGTTAGCATATATTGCATATGAGAAAGTAAAATTTCGAGCTGTGAGGTATCGTATTAAAAGCATCATATTCAATATTTTATAAATCTGGGTTAGTTTTAGCCTCAGAATTAGAGGATAGCTAATTTGAAGTCTAATTCCATCAAATTTGGAATCTTGATAAAAGTTAAGTTTTCCGTCATTTGTCAGAAGTTTTTATCCTTGTATAGCATTACGTAGAAATTTGAAAAGAGGAGTGCAAGTTGTTTTTCTTGTCATCTGATCATAGTTTAAAGTTATGAGGCCATATTCCTCATGTAATTTATAGCCAGTTATTTGAATTTTTGATTCAAGCAGAATTGAGATAAAAGACTTTAGTTATCTGTGACCAAATAACTTTTTCTTAAGTTATTTTTTCTGTGATGAAATAAACTATACAATCAAAATTGCAGAGAGGAAAAAATCCCCCATATTTAAATTCGAGTTTTCCGCTTTCAGTTTAGGCTCACGGTACACTTGAAACAACACTTTCTTCAAAATTCATTTTACTAAATGACTTAGTATCTGACTATTCCCCATAGCTGCTATAGTTTTTAATACAGAAACTTTGAGGTTAGCATTTCGGTGCAAATTGTTCTATTGCTTACAGGAATTGGAATTTTTAACATGCAAGACGTAATTTTTTCAAATGTAGTTAAATTTGTTTACAAATTAAATACTTTTCATCTTGTATATATTTTTTATGTTTGATTATTTCTAAATTATTATCTAAATGTCGTATGTCAAATTTACAAAACATTTTATAGATGCAAATCGGCTATGTCAAATAAGCCTCAAATTATTGTATGCGATATACGAGGGCAATCCGAAAAAAAGGTCTCCTATTTTTGAGGGACGTAGAGAAAGTTTTACGGTCGTTGGCAACACTGTTGTGAGTGGTGCCTTTTCCGCTACCACATAAGTACGCAGGCGCTTCTCTCGGATGCTCAGTCTTAGCTTGGCTGCCATTCGAAATGGAGCTCCCGATAAACGTTACCGCCAAGTGCGAAATGCGCTCAATTATTCGATTTTTGAACTCAAAAGGTGTTAAACCGGTTGAAATTCACTGCCTATTGACAGAAGTGTATAGACAGTCGTGCATGGATGTCAAAAACGTTCGTAAATTGTGTAGAGATAGGAAGAGGGTATTGTTGGTCGACTTTCTGTATGCTGGGACAACAGTCAACGCTTACAGGTACTGTGAAACACTGAAGAAACTGAGAAGGGCAATTCAGAACCGGAGAAGAGGGATGTTGAGCAGGGGTGTAAGCATTCTCCACGACAACGCCCGTCCTCGCGTCGCCCGTCAAACCGTCGATCTCCTGCAAAATTTTGGTTGGAACGTCATCCAACACCCACCCTACAGTCTGGACTTGGCACTCAGCGATTTCCACCTGTTCTCTAAGTTGAAGGAACATTTGTCTGGACGGCGGTTCTGCTCCGATGATGAGGTGAAAGATGAGGTTCAACGCTTCCTGAAGGGCATGGCGGCAAGCTGGTATGACATGGGCATTGTAAAACTGCCACAGCGTCTACAAAAATGCATCGACCGAAATGGCGATTATGTTGAAAAATAAAGCATTATTCAATCTTTAACGTGATGTAGCAATTATAGGAAATAAACGGTTCTTTTTATATCTAAAAATATAGGAGACCTTTTTTTTGGGATTGCCCTCGTATAATTGTATATTATTACAAGATGCTATACTTTGCTATTCATTTGCTGTATAAAAAATTGCATATGTTTTGCCCAGAAGGGTTTTTGGACGTACCATATTTTAGCATCACAGCAATGATCTGTTATGAAACATGTTATGAATTTCAGTTACTCTGCTTTCCCCAAGAAAGAAAATGTACGATTTTTTAATTTAGAGTGAATAAAGAAGCTTTATAACATTGATTTAACAGATGGCATTGGATCCAGATACGTCATCATGTGGTTTCACAAAATTTTTTTATCGACTTACGACATCACCATGAATTTCTAGAAATTCTTGAAGCTTGAAAGAAAAGAACTACAAGAAGGGAGAAAAAAAGTAGCATTAATAATTACGGCGCTATAAAGTTCCTGCTCTCTTTGAATTACTAATAAATTATTGGAGCAGACCACTTCTTCCTTTTCTCTTTCATTGATTAGTTAAACGAATCACAGAGCTCTCTAATCTCTATCTTTCTTAGTCATGGTGAATTATGGAAGTTCGGTGGTTGACTTTAATTTGCGGTCATAGATTTTTAGATTTGGTACCGACTCCATCAAAAGGTATGTTAGGTTTTCCCCCGAGCATAAGTTTTTAAAATTATGTTTGAAGTTTCCGAAATTTTAGCTTTTGATGGTTTATTTATTTAACTCGGACTGGTTACATCTATCTAAAAGGAGTTAGGTGAGCTAAAATTAAAAATTCGCCATTGCCCTATAATAAAATTCACAAAAAACACTAATAATAATAATAAAATTCACTAAATCTACAGACTGGTTCTTTTGCACATTTACACATAAAAAAATATTGGATTCATGGAATAATCTGAATAAAACGAAAATGCTCGTTAAAAACTCTAGAATTCTAAAAGTTTGCAGATAATTCTAAAATGTACAAGTAAAAGCAAAGAATCTTTAAAGAATATATGCTTCAGAAAATTTAAGTAATTTGGATATCTTCAACAAAATTATTTTGAATAAAAATTCCTAATTGATAGATTATATTGGATAAGTTGATAGACCTCCTTAAAACTATGAGGTTTCTATTGTCTAAGATTTAGCTTGTAAATAAGATGTTAAATTAATCATAAAATAACTTTAAAGCACTTTTATTTCATTATACTAAAAAGTAAAAAAAGATAATTTTCTTGCATTAAAGTTTTGGAAATCGAAACAAAAGTCTTAAGATTTTAAGATATTGATAGAAAGATTCTAAGTGAATTACATTTTTATTTGCAACTATAATATGTTTAGAAAGACAAATTAACATAGACTAAATACGAAAATTTCATACGCATTGTATCACTGAAAGATGATTTATCTCGGGTTACTTCAGAATTAATTTCTCTTTTTAATTTCAACAAGAATTTTAAACTTCTTATTTTTTATATTTCTCTTGAACTCCATGGTGTTCATGAAAATTCATTTCATGAACGCCATGATAATGAATTTTCTTGCTAGTCTAAAATAAATTTATCTTTGACTATAGTTGTATGTATGATATCGTTTTCAAGATCATTTGCAATTAATTCGTTATCAGTCTAATTGTGCTTTCACTTATATTCACAAAGAACTGATCATCCTGATAGAATTTTATTTTCAAATAACAGTAAATGATACTATAATAATAAATGGGGAATCTTTTGAGAGTTCTGTTTTCACCATAGCAATCTTTGGTCTTTCTAAAAATTTCTATCTATCTTATTTAACCAAAAGTTTAATAAAAGAAGAAAGTTCTTATGCTATTTAATACTCAACTTAGAAACCAACAATCAATAAGGACATAAACACCCCTCCCCCACCTCCTCCCGGAACTCTTCAGAAAAAAGTGAAAATGGCTATTTCATATTGCTCTTATTGAATATCGCGTATCAGTAAGTTACGTGATATGGCATTCAAACTCCGAGTCAAAACCTTCCTAAGAAAAACAACAAAGAAAAGTGCTCATGTGGTGAGGGATATAGCAAGAAAAAAAACTTGCTCCTTAGAAATAAAAGGCAAATTTTTTCCTCTTGTTTTACTTAATGGTTGTTTGATTTCGGGTCAAGAGTGATTGTTTTATCTTATTTCTTGTTTACGGATACTGAATCAGATATTATTCCAATGGACCACCTACCAGTAAGAATTTTTTTTCTTGTACTTTAGACAATCACGGGCTTTCAGTGAATTTTGGCAAATGAAAAAGTTTTTTTTGTTGTTAAAAAAACTTAAAAAATTAAGGTATTCTTACGCAAAATTAAGGTACGCTTTACAATAAAATGACAAAAAATATCGTCGTGGGAAAATGTAAAAATTAGATATTTTTACCTACATTTTCCACGTTTTTTAAAAAATAGCTGTTTAAAATTATATAAGTTAGTAAAGTTAAATTAGGATAATAGTATGTTAATTAAAGGAAAAAGTTCTATGACGTCTTTTAAAAAATAAATTTGTCGTAAAATTATTTTCACAACAGATGTTTTGAAAAATCATTCCAAAAATTCAGTTTCTTTTGATTCGAAATTTATAAACTCTTATATTTTCTCTTTTGCCGTATTTATCTTTAAGTAGTGTCCTTAAAACAGCAATTATGAGGAAAATACATTTCAAGAATATTTTTTATGTTTTATATAAACTGAAAGGTTTCGAAATTATAATATCTATTTTCTTGCCATTATTCAAATTTAAAAACAGATATAGATTTCAGCTAGGTTGTTTCAAATATTTTCAAATAGTCTTGCAATTTTACTTCGTTGAATAAAAATAGATATCTTTTTGGCGAATCCATAAGAAAATTTCATCAATTCGGGCTTATGCTCTTGGAATCTATTGGACATCTTGTAGGAGGAAAGATGATGTCATAGCTCAACTTAAGCGATTGCAGAGTTAGATGTCAGGTGATTGATCTAGTTATGTATGTTTTGTGACTTTGGAACGCACTTCAACTTTTCATCTAATAAAAATGAAATTATAACAACGTGCTAATTGTAACGAACTGCAAACGACATTTATGATATTGTAACGAAACTTGTTCTAACGTGGCCCGGACTAAATAGCTCAGTGGCAAAAAGCTCTGAACGGCAAGCGACAGTGCATAAATTCATATCTAACTGTAGGCAAGCTGCCTAGGAATTGTTTTATTATCAATATACTTTATGTGATTTCTCCTTTACTCTAGAATGTTTTTATAATTTCAGTATCTTTCTAAACCTGGAAGATTCGAGTCATTTCGTCTTGTGGATAAAAACAGATGTAAGGTTTAGTTCCTGGGTTAAAGTTTCGAGATTAGAGAGTGTTAACTTTCACTTTTGTTAACACACGGTTTATATACCCTAACATCAGCATATGAACACACGTTAAAGGCCATCTCATGACGCTGTAACCCAGCTTAAGACAACTTGTAATGATATGCAAGTCCATTCGCACAGTTTTGTTTATCATGCGATAATAATTCACTTAAACTGCTTCCATCAAAAATGACAATGATAATAATTATAAGATAATTACACATTAACAATTATGATATGATGTCATAGAAATGATTGGATGTCAGATATTGGTGGTTATAGTTTTGGTAACTTTTAAGTAACTCACGTTTTTTTCTCGATTTTAAAACAATTTATTTATATTTTGAAGGACATAAACATCTTGCAGTTATTCATTGATTGTGCTGAAATCTCGTTTCATTTTAAAAGTATAGTAATTAATTTTAAAATTAATTGAAAATATTATGCTCAACTGTGTCAAAAATAAGAAAAATTATGAAAAATATGTAGTTAGAAAAATTCCTAAAAATATTCCTAATTGGAAATGAAAAACATGTTTCATGACGTAAATACTTCAATGAAATACTTATTCACGTTCAGAATGGAGATTTGTTACCTCATTGTTGTAAAGATAAACCACTCGCTTTGTTTCTCGGGCTCATAGTTCTATTGTGAATCTAATCTTTTCAGACTTCAAATCATTTATAAGTTAAAAAAAAAAGGTTATGAAGTATAATTTAACTCTGACATGCGTCATTATTTGAGTTGAAACACGAAATAAGAAAAAAAACACGAACTCTTATAGTCTCATTAGATATAAAGAATGCTTACATCAAAGGGCATTTACATCATTATGTGGGTATGTAATACTCGTATGTTTCACGAAAAACGTATCGAGCCTGCACTTTCAGTAATATTTAGTGCTAAGATATAGAGAAGAAAGATATAATCAATTTTTGAATGGGAAATATGCATGTGATGTTACAGTCACAGCAAACAATAACAGAATAGAAGCATGGCTTGCTCCAAATAAATGTTGCTTATAAGGGGCCTTTTGTAGCGCAAGATCAGCCTGCCTCCATTTATTAATTCCAAACTATTTTTTATTGATTTTTATTCAGTATGCACACAAGCAGATCACTCATATCTTCCAAATTTTATTTTATATTTATGATATATTATATACTATATTAATTGCTTACATAGATAGAAGCAATTAAAAGATAATATGACAAATACAGACGAGAAAACATTTAATTGTGAGTTGGTTTCAAGAGAGCCAGTTTAATTACCTCGTGTATGAATATGTACTCGTTAGCTTAAATTTAAAAATAATTTTAAGCAAAAAATGGTAAAAAATTTTGACCCTTTTTTAACATGTACATAAATTATATTTAAAAAATTTGATTATTTAATTACAATTATAATATATAGATAGATTATAAATTATCTGAAAAAATATGGATTGCACTAATTTGTACAATTTTAAAACAATCTGAAAACTCCTGAGTATAATTCTCTGAAATTTAAACGATGCATGATTTTTACTTAACAGCCTCTTTAAATCAAATAAAACTCCACAATTAATTTATTCTGATAAGATCACTATAGAAATCAAGAATTGGATGTGGCGAAGCTTTTGAGAGATCTTACGCAATTTCCTATATTACTTATTGGATAATCTGGTCCTGAGCTCGCCATCTATTTTCGAACTTCTTCTTTTCTGAAAAATTCATATCAGAATAATGCATATAATTACAGATCCAGAAAAAAAAATCAAGTCTGTATTTCTATCAGCTTTTATAATTGTTTCCTGTATTTCTATCCCCTTTTATAATTTTTGCTGTTTGAAATTGGATATATTCCAATGTTCTTGCATCTAAAATAAGCCTCATTTTTAGTAGTACTTAGTATTTATCGTAGAATTTAAACATGATGTAAAGAATAATGATACAGTACTTTAAATAGTGTTTAATTAGCAATACTTAAAAACTGCATTATAATAAAAGTACTTTTCGTTAACTAATTAAAAAAAATCATTTTAGATATTAAAGAGAAAACTCATTCTGCTGGTAAGCATATAACACATTTTTTCCCTATAAGCTAAGTTAATGCACGGTGTGTAAAGTATCATTTTATCATATCGGATGAAAAATACTAGTCTGAGTAAAGCAAGATTTTATCTTAGAGACTGGCAATAAGTTAAAAAGTCAATGTCAGCTAAAAAAATTTCAATCTAATCTAATATAATCACTACTAATAATAAGGGGGAATGTTTATTTGTGGGTTGACTTTATAGATCTTTTGACCTAGAGTTACGTAATTTAAAACAAATATGTTTTGGAAGAAAAAAGAGAGAAATAATTTTTGAAATTTCATTTAATTAAAAATTATTATATAAAAATTATTTTAACACAAAACTAGTTTTCAATATATATATATATATATAACGGAACAAATTTAGGTGTGAAAATTTTCACAAAATTGAAACCAATTTTTTCTATTTTTTTTTCTACAATAGATTTCATTCTTGCAATGAAACTCACACACTTTTCTTCGTTTCAACAAATATTTAATCGCGTGATTTTCTTCCATTGCTAAAAAGTGAAGAGAGAAAATTTCTGCTTATTGTACGCATAGTTTACGGCAGCAATTAGAAAATGGCATTGCCATGCTGCAAACGATAACACGGGATTTGAAACAGATTGCCTGTATAGTTTAATTTTTAGTAGCCTTGTGACTTCTTTATTAGAAAGGGTTTTGTATACAATAAGAAGAAATTATTAAAATAACAATGTTTTAAAGTTCGTCGCAATTTAATGCTTAAAAACACTTTGCAGAGATTTTGTTTAAGAGATTTAATAGTAAAAAAGCACAATCATCATCCCTGTCAGCTCAACAGATTGTCATAAACGGGTAGTATAAAATATATTTTAGCTGCATCAACAGTAATATACACTGGCGGAAAAAAAATTCCAACACCAAGAAAAAAACTGTTGTAGAGTAATGAAATTTCAAAATTGAATTTTTCTAGTTAACATGTTTAATAGATTGAATTTTTAGGATCACAGGTTAATTTAAGCTCAAGAAAATGCATTTCAAATGTGAGCAGTTGTTACATTAATAGTCGGTGTAACCTCCAGAATTTTGAATGCAAACCTGCAAACATGCATGCATTGTGCTATACAAGTGTCGAATGCCACTTTATGGTATGGAGTTACATGCTTGTTATACTTGATCTGTCAATTCTGGAACGGTCAGTGACGGCTTTGGATGACACTGTTGTCGTCCAATGATATCCCATACGCACTCAATTGGAGACAGATCTGGTGATCTCGCAGGCTAAGGTAACATGTCAACTCCCTGTAGAACCCATTGTGTTATAACAGCGGAATGAGGGCTAGCATTATCCTGTTTGGAAACTCCCTCGTGAATGTTGCTCATAAATTGCAGCACTGCAGGTTGAATTGTTAGACTGTAGTACAAATTTGCAGTCACTATGTTTGAGGTAACCACAAGAGTGCACGAGAGATAACCAAGAGAGTGCTGTCATTGGAAATTGCTATCCATACCAAGACTCCAAGTGTAGGTCCAGCGTGTCTAGGCCACCCACTGACAGTTTGATTGCAGGCGTTTCCCTGACCTCTTTCTGACCAACAAACGGCCATCACTGTCGTTACGACAAAACCTGCTTTCTTCAACAAACACAACAGATCTCTGTTTCGTTCTCCAATGATCTCTAGCTCAACACCACTGGCATTGCAAAGGGCAATAGCTTGGAGTCAGTGGAATGCACGCTATAGGGTGCCTGGTTCGGAGTTGTCCTTGAAGTAACCGATTTCTAACTGTTCGTTGAGTCACTTGGTATCAACTGCAGCTTAAATTTCTGTCACAGATGCAGTGCGCTGCGCCATAACCGTACGGCGAATATGGCGGTTTTCCTTCTCAGTAGTGCTACGTGGCACTGGAACCCTACCTTCTTGAAGTTGTACCATCCCTTGACAACTACTCCCAAAAATGATGTACAATGGATGCATTCGGATCAAGTCTTTCTGCAATAACGCATAAAGAAAATCCACCTTCTCAATACATCAAATTTCAAAATAAAATACTATCTCGAACTTCACAGCACTCATTTAAAGCAAATCTGATTTGCAAGTTCTGAGTGACGCCACTAGCACCACATTTAAGCATGAAGTACGAAATTTCAATCGATGTCATCTTTCAGATGTATAAAGATGTCTACCAAATTTTGTTTATCTAGCACAAATCTATTTTGGTGATGGAATTTTTTCCCCCTCAGGGTATGTCTTCCCATAGTTTTATGAATAATAATCATATTCTAAGTTATTCCAATATTCTATACTGACTTTTCAAGAATTGAATTAGAAAAAGGCTTTTTATATCACTCTATAAATATTAGTAATATCATAGCATTACAGACCACACCACAGAAGCTGACTGGCATGAAACCTGTTGGAGTCTCTATTGACTCAGAGACTATGTCTCTATAGACCTCACCGCAGAGTTAAAGGATCTCGTCATTTGCCAAATCCCAAAGGAAAAGAGATGATATATTTCCCGTCAGACACCTGTTAATGGAAAGAGAGGGAACAGTCCCTTTCCTTTGAGATTTGGTATGCCGGTATAATTTTTCCAGTGTCTCCAAGGAGGAAAGTTGCTGTCTAGTTGGGGGTCCTAAGTACACAGTTGCCGCCAGCAATATTTTCTAAATGATTAATCAGATTCAATGAAAATGAATTTATTTTGGATTATCTTGAAGTATTCGAATGATATATTAATCAAGAAACTGAATGTTTAGAACATTTTGACTAATGAAACGACTGTGAACTTTTTAAAGGAAACTTATTACCTTAAGATCAATGAATTTTAAGTTTAAAATTATCTCTGAACTTTTGACTAGATTTTAAGAAAATTTCAAAGCGAAAAAACAAATATTTAGTGAAATGTGAAGTCGTTTTGTCAAAAACATCACTAAACGTAATGTCTTCTTCCATTATTTATTTAATATTTTAACTGATAAGTCAACAGTTTTTAGTCATGAAGTAACACAAAACACTTATTTACTCACCATTTGTTTATAATTTTAATCATTTCACTATTTTTTCTGAGGTAAAAATTATACCAATTTTGAGAAGAAAATCAACTTTTCAAGGCTTTTGCATATTTCACTAGCATTTCAATTTAAACAAGTAAGATTCGTTATGGTTTTGTTATGTTTGTTGTCTTCTTCAAAACATTTTTTTTATTTATATTTTATTCAAATGGTTTACAATTATATATGCATATTAATAAGCTTTTTTTGTATGGAATCAAAAAGATGAAGGACTTCGTTAATCTTCGTTTTACTTCATTATCTATTGACTAAAACAATTTTCAATAATATGTTTAAATTAATAAAATGAAATTAACATAATTATAATTTTTAATTTAAATAACTAAAAATTATAATTATGTTAATTTTTTCAAATTATTGCTAAATTAATCTGTAGCTATTAACGTCTGGCAACGATAAATATTTCATCATCTGTGACATTTTGACATAAAAAGTTTTGGTAATTTTTGTGAAAAATAACTGGTTTGATATAATCTGTTTTTATAATAATATTTTTACGGTGAAATATTTAAACAATTTTTTTCAGTTAAGTTTTCGAAATCAGGGTTGCAAACATAATACTAAAAGTGAAACAAATATTATTTAAATTGCCTGAATCCTTTTTTTACTATACTCACAGATATCAACAGAATTAGTGGTGGTTTTGTGAACATTCTTATAAAAAAATTTTAAAAATAGAAAAAGTGACAATAACTGATAGTTTTCAAAACAATTACACAGATTTTTGAGAAAATATTTTTTTCTCAAAATTTACTAATATTTTAAAACTAGATTCTTAATTTTAGCGATTTCATCATAAGAATTCCTCTCGAAATTCATGAACAATCTTTAAATATTTAATGGAAAGAAGCATAAAAAACAGTTTATTTTTTAGAAAATCTCAAAATATTTTAAATTTTAAATTTTGACTATGAAAAATATTTTAGAATACTTAATTTTAGATAACTAAAATAATATTTAAATTTCTGAACAGTTTATTTTCAGTTATAGAAAAAAATAATTTTAATAAAAACTCTAAAAAAGTATTTTTGCGTTGGGAAAAATGGAAGATAGATTCTCATGAGCTCAATCTTGGCCGAATAATAATAATTTAAGAATATTTATTTAATGCATACAGAACTGTAACAATCTCAGAAATTCAACGAAAAATCTCGAAATATTCTTATGACTTCAAAACCCCATTTAAAAAGAAGGAGAAAGAAGGATTCAGTATTTACCTGCGAAATGGACTGGAAAATAGTTGATTCGACACATTTTTCTAAGCATCAAGACACTGACTGGTATAAAAGAAAAAGAAGACGAAAAAAGGCGATTTAACTGATACTACGCATTTATGACCTAATAAATATCAGAGATGGAGAATTTGAAATAATGTTACGGACAAAAAGATTCCTTAAAAATTTTCTAGCGTTTTCTCACGATTTTTAGTATATTGCGTCTATTATTACAATCTAACTCTAATAAAAATTAGGTTTTTTTAAAACAGATTTATGAAAAATTTGGTATTCGTATTATTTCTCAGTAGCTTCTTTCTAAACTGTAAGTTATAGGAAAAAAGACTACTGGAAAAGTACTTTAAACGACTCAAATAATCGGTTGTTTTTATTTTCTGTTATAGGCCGGTGTAGCCTTGTTGGTAGGGTGTTGAATTTTGAATTCTTAGGGTTGCGAGTTCGAATCCCGCCGGCAAAAGACGTGTGTGTGATGACTGGTGAAATGTATGATTGAAGTCAGCCCAGTAAAATGGGTTGTCACGTGTGAGTAGCAGGCTCGTGTTTTTGGCCCAAGATAGAGCTGCTAAAAAAAAAAGAGAAGTAAAAAATTCGGCTTAAAATCGTTGACTCCTTAATCAGAGGGCTTAGCAATGGCAAGTGCCATTAGAAACAGCTCAACTTTACTTTACTATTATGTTGTTCGAGTTAATATTTTTATAAAGAAAAAAATTAATAAACTTTAATTTCTTATATAGTTTACGATCTCAAAAGTTATATTTAAATATTTTTGGCACATTTCCGTTCTAAGCATAAATGTTTCCAACTTCTACTAAAACTGGCCAAATCTCGAGACCTTGAATATCGCTATCATAAATAATTTTAGACAATTTCCTTTCGAGACGGATTAGCTGTTTAAAAGGAGGAGTTTGGTTGAGATAGCTGTTTATTGATATAAATAAAGAAATTAAAAGTTCCCTAAACCCATTTATCAATTTTTCTCTCAGAACAATGGATTTTTTTTGTTTAAAAAAATAGAATGTTGAGAATATTTTACTAATTAGGACTAAAAGGATTGCGAGATTCACATAAATTAATATTTTTAAATTTTGAGCAATGGATAACTTAAGACTGAATAGCGCAAATTCAAATACGCACAAAACAATACTCTTTACTTCATTTAAAGAGCTTTTACTTATACCTAAGTGTAACCATTTAGAAAGTTGCCGCGATTTTAGCCTATTAAGCCAAAATTTGAAAGAGTTAAACTGTGTATTCTATATATTAAGCGAGAAGACTGTGATATGTTTAACTTATGCGCCATTCGAGCATAGAGTTATCGCTTCTAAAACCTATAAGCTACAATTAAGTCAATGATAGACGTTGTAATCCGATACAAAAATTAAACACAATTCCATCTTAAGTATTCTATGCATTCTTAATTGAATCAGTAAGATAGTTTCTTCCTGAAACGGAAGGTTCCATCTAAAAGGATTGTAAATAAAAACGAAACAAGAGGCTAAGTAATGCAGTGTTGAAATCTGGGTTTCGGAGTATTGCTTGGATCCCTATTCAAGCTTGCATATGAACCTGATGATTAATTTATAGGGGTGTAAATGCTCTTAAGCTGTTACGGAGTGAAAGTATGAATGAGGAGAGCTGTCCCCAGTATTATCTACGTTATCTAAGCAGGGCTTGAGTTAGCTCACGTTCCCGTCCAAATCTCTTTTAGGATCTCAAAATAGGATTTTAATCTAGAACATTTATGGAATTGTATGTAAAATATTTGATGGAAATGTTTCTTTATATGCTGCAATGCGTTACCTGAAAAAATTCGTTTCCTGCATTTAATCGTTAAAAAATGACTATTGAAAGATTTTGGAGTTTGGATCAATTATATGCATTTATGAATATTTTTTACACATAGCTACCTTCTCCATAATGCTCTCTCAATAGTGCGTTTAAATACTATTCAAGCCCACGTAATAACTTCAAATATAGTCTTCCTATTTAATTTTGAAATCCATGGCATATGAAGAAAAAAAAGAAGTGAAGTCACAGTAGAGAGCAAGTTTAGTATTAAATGCTATAAATAAGTTGATTTGTCGTATGACTTAGTATCAACGGGATTGACTCCAGTGCTAATTTAATATAACTTTCAAATGTTTCAGTCGTACTAAATATCTTATAATTTTTATGTGTCCATAAAACTATTAAAAATGCAGAAACATTACAATACTCAAAACCATTACCCTTCCCCCTGTTGGAATGCACATTTATTCATAATCAAGCGAAAAAAACTGAATTTCTATAAGACAACAATTAAAGACATCCCATAGAAAACTTCCATGTTATGCTTCTAAAATATGAAAAAAGAATTATAACAACAACAAAAAAAACACAGTAAAAAGGAGCAATATTAGTTCCCCATATGTGCAATGAAATAGAATAAGCTTTTTTTTTGTAAAACCCTGGATGACGAACATGAAAATATTGACTTATCGGATTTATGATTCAATTTCGATTTATTCGTGTGTTGAGTTCAAAAAGTCGACATTCTCTCTACTTTTTATAGAGTTACTACAATTTTTAAAAGAAATCTATGAAGGCTTTTCTTTACATCCCACCGTAAATATTTTTATTAGTAATCCCAGGGCACTGATAAAATTGTTTTTTTTTTAAATATAAATTTTACTTTCCTGTTTTCTAACAGCTATTAATCTATTGTTGTCGCATAAACAAATTGCATTTAATTTCTTTTACAAATACAAGTTGGAAAATAAGTTCATTTATTTTAAGCTGGTTGTATCGTACAAAAATGAGTTGAACCAATAGAAATGATTCAAAATATTAAGCAAAATTACATTGTAAATAAGTTTGGATTATAATAAATAAATAAAATCTAAGAAAATGGATTGTAATAAAATTTAAATAAAACATAAGATATAGATGAAAAAATGTTTAAATTAATTTCACTAAGTTATTTACAATTTTTATTGATTTAGACGATTGCTCTTGAAAATGTGCTGTATAACTATAGAGGATTCCCTTCTCCTGCCTCTCGTAATATCTGCTGCTCTGAATAATAGTTTCAAAAATATAAGAGTTGTGATCTGTCTGTTGTGTAAAACATATTTATAAACATTTTTCTGTGCATTTAATTATTTGGACACCAAATTGTAATTTTGTATTATATATTACCTTTACGGGGAATAAGTTTCAAGCTATAATTTATATTCCATAGCTAAATAATTTTTCTTTGCAATCCTGAAATGCTGTACATTCAACCAATTATATAATATCCATAACTGCTGTTAGAAATTTGATATAACGAATATTTGAAATTCTAAATTTCTCTATTACCTTATTCTGGTTAAAAATAACATTACTGATGTTGCATGTTTGGAATTTGGAATTCATTTCTATTTAACTGGTAAAATAATCCTCATGAGAGTATGAATAATGATTATAGATTGACCCCTAAAATACATGCCATCTGCCCATGATATGGTCAAGTTCATCATTGACTACTGACGTAAGTTGTTTCAATTTGAAGTTTGGGACATACACTTTTATGACCCACTGAGGAATTTTACAGTTTAGTGAATTTACCTGACACATATTAGTCATTTTACGTGATGTCATCGCATGGCAGATGCAACTTCACCTGCTATTTAGCATCTAAATGCAGCTTCAAGTCTATATAACATCACGTCCTGCTAAATAAAATTTAATGTATTTATAGCATTTGATAAGTGTGACGCATTTGATGCATTTATTGCTTTAGTCTATGGAAGGTCTCCACGGATCTTTAAACTTTTATTTTATTCTGGATTGTCACAGAAAAAAACAAAGACAAGATCCATAATCACATAGAACAAAGTACTAAAATAAAAATTAAGAAATTATTCCAGGCGAAACCGTCATTAGGACAAAGTTTCAAAACTACAAACATCGGCTATTTTCTCTGTCTTTTCCCTTCGATTTTTACTAACACTAGATCGCGGCAATGTCGTGCTTTTTCTTTTTGCCAGATGATGCATTTAGTACAGCGTGTGTTATGTGCAATGATTAGAATTATTAGATTAATATCCAGCCGAAAAGTTAGGCGAGAACTATTTTATGTTAGATCTTACATTTTTGGGTTTAGATAGATGACGGGACCAACAAGGGAGCAAGCTACTCCGCCTCAAACTTCCATGCAAGAGCAAAATGAGAGAGTTTTCTACACAGCTGAAGATTTGATGCGCCTTAAATCCAGGTACTTGGTCGATTTTCTATGGAATCTGGTCTCAAAATAATGACTCTTTGATCTCGAAATCAAGATCTTGCCACCAAGTAAACGCGAACATTAATTGAAATTTTAGAAAAAATTGTCAAGTAGTTTGAAAATTAAAAGAGTTTATTCAAAATAAAATAAGATTTAAAGGATTGAATTATCCATTTTTTAAGTTTCTCTTTTCTTATAATAATACTTTAAATGAAATTTTTCTTTTAATAATACGAAAAATTACAAGTGAAAGAGAAAAAAACTTCAGAAAATTTGAAAATATCTAAAAACATTTTGTTGTTCTTACCACTGAGGAGAACATTTCTGAGTTCTTTCAAAATATATAACAATCGCTCTTTCGGAGAATATTTAATGAATTACCTTTGTGAGAGAATTCTTCGCGTTTTCAAAGTTATATTACTGCATAAGAAGTTATAAATTTTACTGACATAATCAATTCGTGAAATTGAGGAGATTTTCTCTTCATGTTTTACTTGTATGTTGGATAAAAGGATTTCATCATAACTGTGAACCCTTTGTCTTTCACGGTGTTTCTTTGGAATATGAAAAGAACTGTCTGATTTAACAGGTTTTCCAAAAATTCCTTTTACGTTAAATTTATATATTTTTTTAACTGTTTCAGCTATGAATAGGAAAGCTTTTAGAAAATTTATTCAACTGTTTTAAACATTTACTAAACTACTGCGTTTGTTTAGAAACGAGCTTCTTAATTTTGCAATGATGAGGGGTCAAATAACGAGGACGACACTTGAGCTTATATCCTCATGCCTTCACTTATACGTCATATCAGCTGAATATATTCAATTTCTTTTTTATCTTTGAGAAATCGCATAACTGATTTGATCTGTTTCTATAAAAACATTTAGAATATAATATACCTTGGAGCATAAAAAAATATGAATTTCCGTGGTAACTTTTTCACCTTGAGCCCTTGTTATAGAGCTCAGTTTAATTATAACAATGTCTCTTATTAAAGCAATGATAGAGAAATATTGAGATTAAACTCGTAGTTTTGAACCGCATTCAGATAACAAGAACGACATTTTGACCTGCATTCACCCACAATCACCAAAGCCAAACCAAAAGGATGGATTTCACGTGTTTCTGATCTGCTTACACGCTATTTTTTTCGTAGAATTGGGTCTTGTACTTGCAATTCTCCAGTACCGAAGTCGAAATTTCATTATTAATTCATTATTTCTCTCCTTTTGCCATCGAGGCTTGTAACATGGTTTGTGAACAGCGATTTTCTCGAAAGCTTGGGTTTGACTCCCAAATAAGGCTTGAATGCTTTGTTTAAGTAAAATAAATGTTGAGAGATTCCTTCGAAAAGAAAGTGGCATCTCTGGAAGTCATAGTGCAATGCAATTAGGCATTCAAGCTTTCTGTGCGTTTCTTTTTCTTTGAGGCTTTCTTACTTTAAGTTAACATAAAACTATAACTAATAACAACCCTCCCCCCTCTTTTGTTAAGATTAAATTTAATATCTTTATTTCAAATCTTTTTATTCTTTTAATAAAGCACATTTTATAATGCAATTAATGTTATTTATTTTTAACTATTTATTGGTGTGTCAAAAAATAATTTCCAGAGCTACATTGAGGACTTTACTTTTATTATTTATCTTTTTACTCCTTTGTTCAGATCATTATTATTTATTTCTTCTTACTCTCTTTACCAAGAAAACTGTAGCAATTCTATTAGGATACTTCAATGAAACAGCGAATTTTAGATCATAATGATGAGAATTAGGCATTTTTGGAATTTAATTTATCTTCCTATGAACATGATAATTCTAAAACGAAAGAAGAGATAAATTAGAAATGTAACAAATTTGCATGAAGTTTCGGATAGTTTGATCGTTTAAGACAAATGATGTTGTAGAAAGTACAACTGTAGAACAGCTGTTTCTTAATTCGTAGTTCAATAAATATATTCATATGAGGTTAGATATATCATACTTGTTTTTCTTCCATAATTCCTAATTCGGCATATAGATGGAGTTAGTGACACATCCCACTCGATTTTTGTTTCATAATTCCTATTTCTGCATATAGATGGGGTTAGTGACATTCTTGGATCTTAACCGAGTGTTCATTAATAAATCGGTTTGAGTTACTTATACGATTGCAGTTTAACAGGGTAGATTAATGATGTTTTGCTTTTTTTTAAAGCAAGAATTCGACGAAAATAACCACGATATTATTTTTTGGATTTATTTCATTATATCAAAACCGAGAATGAAGATTCTGGATGTGGTGATGATCACGGAATGGACAATTTTGTTCACTGTCATGACAATTTACGACATTAAAGAATATTGAATAAATTATCTCAATAATCTGATGATGATAATTTTTCGATTTTCAATCTGGCAAAATTACGAAACGAAGGGGGCATGAGGAACTGAAATTTCAGCAAGCTACTTCAAATATATATATATATATATATATATATATATATATAT
>JAPMOQ010049656.1:2882594-3066034 GCA_026543055.1 Argiope trifasciata | reverse complement strand
TATTCACACACATACATGCATGTATATTTCTATCATTATACAGGGGAAAATATTTTTTATAACAATATTTAAATTTGTTTTTAAAAATATTTGCAACATATATAAAGCATATACAAGGCATATACAAAATAATAAATAAAAAGTTGAATACTCGTGAAAGAAAAGTCTGTGTGTCAGGACGTGTCGTAGGTCTTTTTATGACGTAAAGAATTACATTTTTGTTTGTTTCAATCAATATACATACCGCTGAGCCAATTCTAGAGAAACTTTTTATTTTGAATGACCAAATCTGAACAAGATATCATATAACTATTCTAGTCGATTTTAAATCATTTCAACGGATGCGTCAAAAACAGAATCCGTTTCCTCCAAACGGCCTTCATTGCTCTAAACTAATGAAATTCAAAGCTTCATAACTCGGTTAGTTTTAATCCCAATGAAGAGGAAATTTTTAGTTCATCAAGAATACGTTGTGGTTTACTTATGGTACTTCACAAGCCCGTTGACAGCGATTTAAGCAGAGTGAGCGTCTTTTGATTTTTCAGTAGCTCCAATCAGGGCCAAAAGTACGATTAAGCTACATCCTGCTTCACATTCGCTTGCACAACCCCATTTTACAGGGGGGGGCATTCACATACCTCACAGATAGAAAACAGAAGAAAAAAAACCAGACCCGAATCTGGACGCCTTGATCACGGATAAGACATGCTGCCTTTATTCTAGAGCGCCGGATGTCAAAAATATTAAATTAAACATGATTAAGAGAACAAAGGACTGTCTAAAAATTCATATTTTATATTCTTTACAACAGTACATTTATCGACTGAAAAGGACAAAATATGATTTAAATTTTAAAAACATTTTACCAATCAGAATTATACATCTGTAACGATTTAGAAATTAGCTATCATAACATAATTATAGTGGACATCATGCATATAAAAAAGCAAAAAATATGCGGATTAAAAACAAGAAAGATTTATTTTTGTTTAGATTTATTTTTCAGTTTTCTTACTTAGATAATGTTAAGATTCTGTAAACAGTTTGTTTCCATGTCACATATTATCAGATTTAAGCTAAAAATAAAACGTGCGGGAGTAATCTAATTGAATATTTTGGCTTCAATTTCTCTCTCCTATTCTTAGTATAATCCCATATATGTTTCTTTTGGCTTTCATTTCCATTTCAATTAATGCGCGTATGTCATAAATAGCAATCTTAACTTAATATGATTGAGTTTTAGCGTCTAATTTCCTAAAATTGCCCGAGTCATGTTAGATTCAATCAAAAATTAAGTCAGAGGATATTCCGATTTCCTTTTGGGATTTTTGGTTTTTATTTCCTAGATATAATTCATTTTTCTGTCTGTTGCGTTAACTATAAACGAAACGAATGAATAAGAATTTTCATCTCTGGCGGTAAAGATTTCTTAATAAATTGAAATCTTCGTATTTCTGTTGTAGGACACCGCTGCTTTTGATACTTGGAATAACCACATTAAATCAAATGATTTACTGACAGTAATATCCTTTCACAGTAAGACTAATACAATAACGCTAATTCATCCAGGAAATTCTAATTTGGATTTAGAGATGAGTAAAGACATTTTATGCATATGTCAACTTTAGTTTCTGAATTTGGTATAACTTTTTGTTTGTTATTTAATGAGAGCAGCTGTTTGCATATCAGGAGAAGGTAAGCCTTATTTGGATCACTTAAAAGTTTTTTAATGCACAATAACAGAGAATTAATTATAATAAAAAGTAACTGGATTTTACTTGATTGATTTTTGAGTTTATTTAACTACACAGATAGAGAATGAATTTTTGAAAAATGAATTTAAAGTAAAAAAAAAACTTATTAAAGTTTTATCATTGAACTAATTAAGAAATCGATAAATCAATCTAACTATCAATTTATGTAAGAAAATTAAAGCAAAAATAGTTTTTTATTCTCAGATTCACATCAGCACTCTATGTATGAATTCATATATAAGACACGTTTTATGTATTGAATGTTTTTTCACATGAAAAAAAAAATTAGCTTTTATGCTTTTAATGCAATTTTGATGTGTTTTGGCTTATCCAATTGCATTAGTTATTACAACTGCTATCTGGACCATTTCTTAAATGCGAGATTATATATATATATATATATATATATATATATATATATATATATATAATTATATATATATATATAATAATAATATATGTCCTCCAGTTCTTCTTTGGTTATATTGAATATGTGGTGGAAGTGAGGCAGTATGAAGTAGAGGCAGTTAATTTTCCAAGGTCATAGCAGATTCCTAAACATACAGTAAAAGAGGGATAGATAATTTAGTTGTAATAACGTTAACGTGATTTGTAGAATAATTTTTAAAGAGAAAGCTCTTAGAGAAGCAGTTGGAATAGCATTCAGAAAATGAATGTTTACATTCAGATGTCATTGATTAAATATTTTAACAAAATGCATATAAATCTAATTCTATTTTAAAGTAAATATAAAATTTAGGATTTTATCCTGAAAGTGAGTTTGTCTGCCAATTACTATAATATTACTATATAATATATAATATATAAAGGGAGGGGCGCTGTCAAAGAACTCCTATAAAATCCCCCAACCTGTTGCAATACTTTAAACTCTCTCCCTTAAAAGGTGAATAATAAAAAATAAGTGATAATGATTCTGGTTATTTCTGTCCAAGAAGAAAACTAGAAACTTCTTACATCTCAAAAGACTTTCCCTATGAAACTAGCAGTTGCCTTATTGGTCAGTAGAAACCCCTTTCCAATTTCTTGCATGGTCTACCCCATATTTTATCCAGCTTTTTTTGGATTCTGGAAAATGCAAATTCTACCTTAAGAACAACCCACTAAATCCGAGAAGCTTTCCTACTGGACGTCTCCCTGTCAAACCAGTGTCCATACAGTGAGTGCTTCTCTCCTTCTCTATGCTTTAACCACTACTACATGGAAAATATGCCATTTTACCATTAAATTATTTCATAACTCAGACAATCATCACTTCTACTGAACGCATAGTTCGTGTTTTCAGCTGGACTGGAATAAGTCGTGGCTCCACAAACCATTTCGTCGAAAGCAGAAGGCAGCAAATATTCGACATGATTGTGACCCATCCGATTAACCCATGAATTGAAGACGTATAATACATTTTGTGCTTTTAATTATAATGAAGAAAATTGAGCACGCGCATTGCGCTTCTTCCTTTAAACCAAAATTTGACCCAAATCTATATTTTTGGTAAAAAAAATCGCGTGCCAATTCTTATTTGTTTTAGTTGTTGTGTTTTTGAATTATTGCGTTCATATACACGATGATATACTGAAGAAAACTGGTTGATAGATTTGATCATACATTTAATACACATACACAGTTGTCATGATAAATCTGTTTAGCAAATTTCAGTCGTATAGATATTTCCACTTTTATGGCGTTAACATATAAATGAACAGATTTTCCAGCCACTCATTTCATCCAAATTTGGATAGAAGTGAATTTGGTACCAAGAACACACAAGAAATCCTTTTACTCTGTTGTTATAATGTCTACAGACAGACATGATTCCAAAAATATGTTTTTCATACTCAAAGATATTTGAAATCTCGCGATATTTATTAATACTTCGGGTTAGAATTTATTTTTATTTTACAAAAGAAAGTAAAAAGCAATAAAACCATTAACTTGAGAAATTTTGAGCATGGGCATTTTTAATTATATTGCTTAAAGTAATGTGTTGGTGGGAAGTTATTTTATTCAAAAAGCTGTTTACTGTTTATTAAAATTATATTTTTGTTTAACGTAGTTATTATTTGAAAAATTCTAGTATTTCTTAAACTATAATTATAGCCACCTTTGCACTAAAATCAATTATTAAATTACTTATTATTATGAATGTGTATCATTTATTTAAAATATTACAAATTAAATATAAATCTTTGTAAAAGATTTAGTCTGAAAATCGCCCTTTTTTCTTGTATTTCTTGAATTAGCCAAATTCCACTAAATTCAAGAAATGTTTCAACCAAGAACTTTGTGTTTTGAAACGAAATTATCATCACAGTTTTCCTAATATTCAGTGAAAACAAAATTGAATCCTTTTCTAACGTGAACGAATGAAAGTTAGCTGATACTTCAACTTTTGTTAAATTGTAATTTGCAATTTCTAGATCAGCTAATTTTCATGTCATTGATTCAAGAGAGTTTTATCAAGATGATAATCTTTTATAGTTATATCAGACGGAATTATTTAACCTTAATTGTAGCGGATTCGATTGAATGGGAATCGAACCTGCGGCTCTTGGGTTCTTAGGCGTGTAACATAACCATTAAACAAAAGTGATCACTAGTGTTTAGTGGCTGTTACTGACTTATTAAGACGCCACCACAGTAATATTTTAAATTCTTTTTTTGCAAATGGTTTAGTGTCAACACCCATCGACAAATTTAAAACCACCAGTAAAACTTCATGATATATGTAATCACCCTTATTGTATCAAAATTATAAATACCATAAACCACGCACAGGAAGAGATACAACATAAATTTGCATATATGAAATGTAGCCTCCAGCATCATATGACACCTTGTGATAAAATGCAGCAATGCTTTGAATCAATAAAATATTTTAGAAAAATTTGATATGTGTTCATGTATCAAATTTATGAAACATTGTGTTGCATAAATAATTCGCATACAAATTTATTTTCATAGAACAGTGTTATGTTTTTTGAAGCTTCCAGCTTTTCACCTTTCTTTTAAATTACAAAATGGACCACTCATTCGATAATCTCTCAAAAAGCATTTTTTTTTTCAATTTATACGTTAATTGCTTATTTGAATTATTATCAACTAACTGTTCGCCCTCAACTCCAGGAGAATTCTTTTTTTGCAAAAAAGAAATGGAAACAAATTGATGCTTTTTGTAATAATATTTTCTGTTGCTCTTTCAGCATTTGTATTTTTAATGAAGTTAATTCGGATTTAATGATCTCATTTTTTTTACTAAATAATGAATTAATCCTCCTCCGTTATTGCTTTTTTTCTTCAAATTGTTATCTCTTTCGTTGCTTTTCGCATAAGGGTCAATTATATAAAATGGTACAATGCTGGTCAATTATATAAAAATGAATTATGTTTCTGTTACAACTGATTTGCTCTTGCAATCAAATGTTTATAAACGGAACGCATAAAACAAAATTTGATAGTAGTTACATTTTCAAAGTCTATTTTTCAGGGACAATCGCGGATTTGATAATAAAAACAATCGATCTCCAAAAAAAAAATCCACAAAAAAAGTATTTTTTTTGGATATTAAAAGTTTATCTGAAGCCTTTTATTTTCTTTTTATGTCAATTTTCCACTGTTCTCTAGTTTTAAAGAAGTAGGGAAATCTAAATAATCAGTTTAACCGACATTACTTTAAACCAATCATCATGCTCCCCCCGGTTTCTGACATTTAATTGATCATTGTATTCATGGATAATTCACGTTGTTAGTAATTAAACATATAATGTATTATTTCATAATTTTAACCTTCCGTTGGCAGTAATGTCTAATGAATACTCAATACGATAGGATCGATAAAATGTAATTATTCTTAACAGATAACTGTTCAGATGTGGTACTCCCCAAGATTTTAGTTTGCAACTCTACAAAATGAAAAAAATGTTTCAGATGAAAATATTTGATTTTTACCATTATCCAAGATGATGAACTCTTAACCATCTTGGCGAACGTTTCGTGAACTTGGCGAACTCATACCCCAATTATTACAAGAATGACCAAAACATTATAATTACCAAACAAATAATATTATTTTAATCCTAACTGATAGTGATACAAAACCAATGTGCATCTAGTTATAGGATGTGCAGAGGAATTGAAAGAGAAGGCCAGATTTTGAAGTCAAAATTTCGTTCAAATGAGGTTTCTATGTTTTATATATACCTGACAGTCTGAATCAGAGGCATTTGGAACTGCTACTTATATTAAATAAAGGACCGTATTGAAAAATAAATATTAGAGATTAATAATTATAATACTATTGCAAAAATAATTGCTGCTAAATTGTAAATAGTTTTATAAACACACTTTGTCAAAAATATTTTGCCAACTTAATGTAAATATTGATTAAACTTTATGAACCTGCCAGGGAACAATTTTATATAACAACTTTCTATAATAACAAAACAGTATAAGTTTATAACAGTATAAAACAAAATAGTATAAGTTTTTTCAGAGTAATGGAATTCATTTCAAATTATTTTATACTTGCTATTTTTGGTGGTAAATTGACTCGCCCCTTATATTAATAATGCGCACTTTTCGAATTATGCTCATTCCAAATTTAATTGCTCTGAGTTCAAAGGTTTAACTCTCATAGAAATAATAGACAGATAGATAAATATTTGTTTTTATCACCGGTAAAGATAAATGTGAGCATTTCGTTTAGATCATAAGTTCCCAACATGGGTGATAACGCCTCCTTGTGGGCGTTTGAAGCTTTCAGGGGAACTGTAAAAGACCCAGAGAAAGTTAGGGGGCGTTATAGGATTAACCAAATCTAGTCTGCAATAACTTCAAGGAGTGATTCTAGGACATTTTAAGTATGGACATAACAGACTAGGTTTTGGATCATTTTTCCAATGTCAACATAGCAGGATCACCTCAATTAGAAGAAGAACTAATAGAACTGACGACAAATGAGGATTTAAAAATTAAATTCAAGAATTTTGGCTGCAGAAATCTACTTCGCAACTGCATTCAGGATTATGGTCGATTGTTCAACGACTTCTGATAGCATTCCCGTCTTCATATTTAGCAGAACGTGGATTTAGTGCTGAGGCAACATTGGCAACGAAAAAGAGAAATCGGCTCCATTTTACTGAAAGTGGTGTCTTACGATTGTTTTTAAGTGAAATCGAGCCTGATTTTTACAAGTTCCTTAAAGTGCGTCGAATTCAGCCTTCTCATTAGTTAAGTTAGAAATCTGATGTCTTTAAATTTTAATAAAAATACTTTTTAATATAATTAAGTATGCATTTTGATGGGTTTCTGAAACTGTCAATTTATTTATTTAGAAAGCAATAGTTTATTATAAATTAATTCGTATCATCAAAATCCCTGCCTGTCCTTATGACAGGTAAGATAAAATTTTTATTCTTTTTTTAAATAAAGAAGAAATTCAGTAACGTTCAATTCCAACTATTCTATCTATTAGTAATTTTTATTTAATTCTTATTTTCACCTTGCATTGTTTCACCTTGCATATTGAAATATTCATTAGAAAAAGGGGCGCCAGTTCAAAAAAGGTTGGGAACCTCTGGTTTAGATTATAGCAATGGATATTACTAGATCGTCAATGCTGAATTTTAGAACTATAGTGTTATAAGACCCCCCTCCCCAACACACTCAAATTTATTTTCTTTTTATAGAAACATTTGTTTTTTCAAAACGGAATTCAGTTCAAAACCTGTAATTTATTAATTTTTACAGATTTGATTGTTTCTCAGTTTTGGTTAAAAATATTTCGTCTTTTTAAATTTAAAAATTTCCATTTGTAATTTATTTATGTAATTTTAATAATTTTGAGTGTTTGTCTCATAAATGCCATATTCCATTCCATTCTGTTACTTTTGATTCCTATGAAATACTATATTCAATCCCATTCTCTTCCATCTTATTCACATGAAGACATTTTTTATTTTATTTTGGAAGAAAATTAGAATAATAAGATGGACATGGGATATTCCCACTTCGTATCTTTTCCGTGCCTTTTTTGAATATGGATAAATTCCTTGCTAGTATTCTACATATTTGAAGCAAAAAATATTTATTTTATACCTTCTTTAATTATTGAAGTTTTTTCTAGAATTATGCAGCCTCTTTTAAAAGAAACTCAATACTTTCTATTAATATGAAGTTCTTTTTAATCAAATGTTATTGTAACTTGTCATACTTGCCAACTCGGTAAACAATGCATTCAATTTTTTACCATCAACCAAATTCTTCACTCTAAATTTACCGAATGCAAAAATGTATCCTTCAGATTAACGATTATTTTTCACAATTCTTGAGGATAAAAAAGTCTACCGGCATTCTGTAATATTTGAATACTGAAAAATATTTATTCTGCGCATTAAAAACAAATTAATAGTTTTTTCCCTCTAGATTTATTCAAACTGGTTTAAAGGAAACTCAAACAATGTTGTTGCTATCAATTCTTTCTTATTTGGAATTTAATGGTTGCTTGGTACACCAACTAAATTCTTATAAGTAGCGTACTACGTTTTTTTTAAGCTAATTCTTTACTTTTAGTTTTCAAAATTAAATAAAAGACTTTCTTAAGAAGAACGAATATTTACGATTTTATTCAAACACAAAAAGTAGGGAAAATACTTTTTCAAAGAATGCAACTATTTTATCTGTTCAACACTCAATTTTATCCTATTCATCAAGTGGAACGTATGAAATAATTTCTAAATAAAGAAAAAATGAAATGCTTCGCAAATTCCGATTTATGATAGGCTTCTCATGCTTTTTTCCGATGAGTGCTTATTTCCCCTATTTTTCAAAAATGGAGGAAAAAACTGCATAAAGGGTACAGGTATTTTTAGACTCACTAATAACGTACCTTTCAGGTGCAACACAAATATCAAAGTAATAACAACAACAAAGGGTAAAAAAGTCATACCACTAACGGAAAGTTAAATGATACCGTCTGTTTGGCATCAACTCGATGTAAACATCTTTTTCAATATAACTCTAGGGAAGCAGAGTTTCGGGTTGATGTTCGTATATATTTCAATTCAAAGATGGGAAATATATCTTCCAGCATCTTTGGGTTCCGTGTTCTTCTCTTTATTTCTGACGAATGGCAACGCATTTTTCTCCAGGCTAATATTGAGAATTTGAGTTTTTTTTCCTGTCAAGGATGCACGGAAAAACCACTAAAAATACAAAGCTTACTTCTCTTTCTATTTTTTTAGAAGAATGCTATCGAATTTTTTTACTGTCAAAGAATGGCTGTAGAATAAACATTTTATTCGTGTACGAAAAACATTGGAATGTTTCTCGAGGCTTTAACGAGAAACCATGAATAAGATATAATATACTTTCATCAATTAATTTTAATACAAGCGGATATATTGTGGTATTTGAATTGTTTTTCCTTGAGTTGTTACATACACCTTCAGGTTAAATAATAAATAATCTAAATTCAAAATTAAGCTTTAAATTATTTTAGAAAATAAAGATTTTTAATGTATTTGCCAGTTGGATGGCAAATACATCATGTGTCCACAATTTCTAATTGTGGACACATTAACAAATATTTGCTGAAATTAAGAAATTGGGCAATTAAATACTTTTTCAGGAAAGTTATGGAGCTCAGTGGATTTAATTTGTTTTCATTGGATACACGTTTAATTGTTCTCTTTAGTTTAATTTTAGAATCCATTATAGTCTCGCAAATTAAAACGGATGTTACTTCACAATATGACGTAAGACAACATGTATTTTGATGTTAAGTAACATGAACAATAGAATTTGTCTTATGACTATAATGACATGCTTACGGCGTTCATCTGGAATAGCCAGAAAAATTCATTTCTGCCTTATTTAAGAATTTTATTGTTATTGTGTTGCTATTAAAATTTGTAAAAACAGAATTGCTTTTCTGGATCTTTTGAGTTTTATTTCATTAGTTATTTAAAATTCTAACTGAATGTATAAATTTTAGCAAAGGTCGTACAGTCAAAGATTTAGGACTTTGAAACATATTTTAAATACTTTATGAGAGTACCTAAAAGTACAGGAACAATGCATTGTAATTTCAGTATAATACATTTTTATAAATAATCAAGTTTAGTTTAGTATATTAATGCGCCGTTTTAAGTAAACATTAGAGCTATTTTGGGATGGACCTCGTAATTTTTAACCGCAGTCAGATGGTGAGGAGGATACCTGAGCTGGCACTCCTCCACAACACACCAGCTGGAGGATGTTTGCCCCGGAAGGATATTACGTGCGCAAAACCGGCTTACACTACAGTTCTTTGATGAAGTAAGTTCTCGAATCTAAAACCCTCCAGTTCCGAAGCCGAAATCTTACCATTGTTCATTTGTAAGCTTCAAGTTAAACTATGATTGCTTGACAGAGTTTTAAAAACTAAATCTAAATTAATTTTAATCTAGCAGATGGACATTTTTTTAAAAAAAGGAATTATCTAATATATTTGTGAATTTTATTTTGCAATAGAAGGAGAATTCTACAATAATGCATTCATGGGTGAATTTTTCTCTATCATTGAAGGTTGGTATTATAAGAAAAAAAGAGGTAATATATTTTATTAAATTTGAGGAGTTGCTTCCCTCTTTCTTTAAAAAATTCTATACTACAAATCTTGATGCATTGATAATATTATCTAATATTTTAATACCATTGATTCTATTCATGATATTTGAGATTTTTGTATGGTTGAAGAAAGCTAAAATTTCAAGCAAAATGTTGTCTCAAGGGGAAGAAAGGGAATTTTCTCATATGTTTATTAATTACTTGCTACTTTTAAATGTAATAGAATGTTTACAGGCCAACTATTGGCGATCTCCAAGAAGTAAGCAAATTTAAATGGTATTTTAATCAATTTTTGGAGACAATAGTTGACTTCAGTTATAAGAATAGTGGATATTTGATTAAAGATAAAAATAAAATTTTTGAATCTCAGTCATGAATTCATTATCATAAATCATGCTTTAGCTTCTTTAGCCAATCGATTCTTTGATGGAAGAATTAGATTTCATCTTCGAAACACATAATTTTATAAGTCATACCAAATTGAAAGTATTAAACTTCTTCTTTTATAGAAAAAATTTAATTTATGATATTATGTATTCTTACCGTACAACATTATACGGAATGGTTCGAAAAAGATCATTCCAATTTACTTTACAAGAAATTCGAAGGCAGCTTTTCGAAACATTCAGAACGCACATTCACTTGCTCATGTTTTAGATGCTTAGTGTTTGATTGTAATTGTATAAGAAACTTGAAATAAAATTTCAGATGTGTGATTCATTTATAATATTCCTGTATTTTCATTCCTGTTATTACACAGCATTTTTACTTTCCGCAAAGATTTATATCATATTCTTTTAATTATTTATCTTTCGTATATTTTTTATCGATTCTTTAATATTCTATAAATGGTTATTTTTGTTTGTAACAATAATTTTATTTCAGAAAATAGAAGAAAAGGTGAATAGATTTTTCAGATAATTAAATATCGCATCTGTCTATTTCTGTCGATTTAAAACCTTAAAAACTTAAAAAACCAAATTGTGTATGTAAGTGAGAAACTTGAGGGAAGTTAGGATCAATCCAGTTGGCTAGTTTTTCTTCTCAACTTTATTTTAAATTTGGCAAAGTAGGTGCGTAAAAATAATAATTATAATAAAATTTACGTGTAAATAAATTATAACGCGTAATTCACTAAAGAATTTATTTCCTCTACCTATAAACGTTTAAAAGCTGAGTATAGAAGGGTTATAATTAAAGTTCCACTATGAAATAGTCATGACAGGAAAAACTACTGGACTAAATGTTATAAAATTTGGCAATAATTTTAAGGCCATGACAATTTCTTTTCTGCCAAAAAGTTTCAGAAACTCGCAACCAGGTGAGAAATGGCGTTGTGTGCAATATTGTTAAGCGAAACAATATATGAAGACATTGGTTTAAAATGTGCTTAATTGTTTCTTGTTAAACTTATAAATACGTAAAAATTTCCAAACATGTTACAAAGCATGTTCAGTGTGTGTTATCTCAAAAGCACGGTTTAGTGTGATAATCTAAACAATTTGGCAGAACTGAAAGAAGGTATAAAAGACATGTGCCTAATACTCCTCCTGATATGCTAAGAGCTACTTTTAAGAATGCAGTAATGCGATTTAACTTGCTTTCAGAAAATGATGGATGTCGCATTGAGCATCTTTTGTAACACGTTTCAGAGACGATTGAAAAAATTTTAAGCTGATGTCTTTATGTCCTATTTCGCTTAACAATATTGCACACAGTGCCCTTTCTCACCTGGTTGTTAGGTTTTGAGCCTTTTTTGGAGGAAAAGAAATTACCATGACCTCCTTTAAACTATTACTAATTTTGATAAAACTTGGATCAGTAGTTTTCATTTTATGATTATTTTAAAGTGGAACTTTAATTATAACCACCCTGTATTTTAAGACTTCTTTCAATTTCACCAAATTTCTAATAAGCTATAGAATATTTAAAGCCTATTTTAAACTTTCCAATTTCCTGTTTTCTTATATATCTATTTATACAAGGTGGATATTTTGCCTAATATGCTGAATGAAAGAGATGATAGTAGAGTTATTGTGGATCATAAAACATTATAAAACTTCTGTCTTACTTCTTACCTTTGCAACTGCAACCTAACTTTGCAATTTTTCAGATTTCTTACCCTTTCCAAGTAATGGTAGATAAAATAATACTAATTTTAACTTAAAGATATTATGAGAGATTTACACATAAAATAAAGACCTATTCTGAAAGAGCAGGAAAACACTCTAAGAAGACATCATTTTCATTAAGATACCTGAATTTAATTCAGTACTACAAACGCTTAAAACTTGGTGAAGTGTAAATAGAATTGCCATCCAATATCTTTAATGCTGAACATCGAAAACATCTAATCGCAACAAGTCAAATTCCCCCAAAACGTGCCCAATTCATCAGCTTTCGAATGAGCTTGCATTGAACCATATCAGTGTTCTAATTCAGAAGATATAACCTTCCGTCTGATTTAATCACTGAAATCGGTGTCCTTTGGCGTTTGCGAAACTTTCCACTTCAATCGAAAAGTCAGTAAATGAAAGGATGGTGCATATATAGAAATCGGCCAATATGAATTCTTTCGGATAAGAAGATACCTGCCGGTTTGTTTTCAGTGCGTTATATGTTTACTAATATTAATGAAAAACAAATCCGTGTTCTTCGTTGTTGTTGCTATTTTTTACAAGGGAGCACATTCACACGTCTCACAGAAAGATCACTAAAGAACAGCCATCCCTAAGTCGGAACTAGAACGCGGAGCCTACAGATCATGGTTCAGACGCGTTGCCCCTATAGCATGATGCCACTTGCGTTCTTCGTTGTTTGTGTATTTGCTTTGTCGCTCTATAGACCAGATCGTTTGATCAAATTCGGCCCATATATACCATGGAACGTGCCAATGAGCAGCTCAGAGTGAATTTTTTTCTCAGAGTTTTCATGAAATTTTATTAATTTAATTGGAATTTAAGTTAAATAAAATGAAGCTGATTTTTTTATTTGTCACAATGAATTTTAACATATTACCCCAAAATTAATTTCCCACAGTTTATTAGGACTGTGAATATTCATTGAATTTTGGCAATTTTTTAAAATTTGTTTGCTTTATTTTTAGCACTATTTTACATTTTTGCCATGAAATTCAAACTGTTTTCAATGTTGAATTATTGTTTCGAAATCGCGTGATTTTTTATAATTGGAAGCTAAAGAAGAAGGATTCTATTTAATATCTGTGTAATTTGTAAGATGTAAAAGATGAATGAAATTACAGTACCAAGAAATTTAGAAGATAGATGAAATGGAGATTTACGTTTTTAATTGCCCTCTGATATTTTAATAGACTTCGTTAGAGAGGTTCATGTGCATGATAAACAGAATGTATGTGAGACATTTAGAATAATACGACTTTAATGTCTGACGAAATCCTGGACATGGACAGAAAAGTGTTAATGTTTATATTTTGATATCTCTAAAATAAAAATACTCCGATGGAAAAAAAATCCCAACACCAAAAAAAAAAAAAAATTACTGTACACTAATGAAATTTTAGGAATACATTTGTCTAGGTAACATATTTAATTGATTAAAATTTCAAGATCACAGGTAGAGCCATTGGCGAGAAGAGCCATTTCAAATGTGAAATGTTGGTACATTAGTAACCGGTGTAACCGCCAGAATTTTGAATGCAAGCATGCAAACGTGCATGCATTGTGTTGTACAGGCGTCGGATATCAGTTTGTGGGATGGAGTTCCATGCCTGTTGCACTTGGGCGGTCAATTCAGGGATGGTTAATGCTGGTTGTGGATGACGCTGGAGTTGTCGTCCAATGATGTCCCATACGTGCTCGATTGGAGAAAGATCTGATGATCTAGCAGGCCAAAGCAACATGTCGACACTCTGTAGAGCATGTTGGGTTACAACAGCGGTATGAGGGTGAGCGTTATCCTGTTTTAAAACACCCCCTTGAATGCTGTTCATTAATGGCAGCACAACAGGTTGTATCACTAGACTGACGCCCAAATTTGCAGTCAGGGTGCGTGGGATAACCACGAGAGTGCTCCTGCTGTCATACGAAATTGCTCCCCAAGCCATAACTCCAGGAGTAGGCCCTGTGTGTCTAGGCCGCAGACAGGTCACTAGCAGGCGTTCACCTGGCCTCCTTCTAACCAACAAACGGCTATCACTGCGACCAAGGCAGAACCGGCTTTCATCAGAAAACACAACAGATCTCCACTCCGTCCTCCAATGAGCTCTAGCTTGACACCACTCACGTTGCAAACGGCAGTGGTTTGGAGTCAGTGAAATGCACTGTACAGGGCGTCTGGCTCGGAGCTGTTCTTGAAGTAACCGATTTGTAACAGTTCGTTGTGTCACTGTGGAGCCAACTGCAGCTCCAATTTCAGCTGCAGACGTAGTACTATTAGCCACAGCCATACACCGAATACGACGGTCTTCCCTCTCAGTAGTACCACATGTCCGCCCCGGAACCTGGTCTTCTTGAATCCGTACCCTCTCTTGACCACTGCCGTCATTACTCATGCACAGTGGATGCATTCCTGCCAAGTCTTTCAGCAATATCGCGGAAAGAAAACCCACCTTCTCGTAGCCCTACAACAAGACCTCGTTCAAACTCAGTGAGCTGTTGATAATGGCTTCTTCGTCTTCTCAGAGGCATCCTTGACTAACATTAACCCACTACATCAAATCTCACCTGTAAATAACGATCACGAATCTTACAGCGCTTATTTAAAGGAAACCTCGTTTGCACGTTCATAGTGTCGCTACTAGCGCCCCACTTACGCGCGTAGCTCGAAATTTGAATCGACGTCATCTTTCAGATGTATAAACACGCCTACCAAATTTCGTTTATCTAGCACAGCTCCTTCCTAGTGTTGGGATTTTTTTCCATCAGTGTATAATCAATATTCCTGTCAATTTTGCAACTTAATAAAAATGATACTTTTTTTTAGCTTTAGAATTGTCTTTTTTAACTTAACAACTGAGATATGATGGATAGGAAATTAAAAACGACAGGTCCCTCGAAAATTTTCTCTTTTGAGCAACGCTTTTAGTGACGTATTACAAATGATAGACTGAAATTCTTTTAGTTAGAACCCTGATATGATCTATTGTCAACACACTCAAAAGCTGATGAAATGGTCTATTTTCTGGTAAAATTCACAAATTACAGTACACCTGGTATTTTCAATATTGAATATTAGAGATTTTGGCGACAATTATCTTAGTAAAATTAGTGTTATTTTATAGTATTTCTCCTGTTAGCTAAAAATATATGCTTATTTTACTTGCAGATTGCCAAAAGTGTTTTGAAATAGGACTCATCATAATTGGTATTATATTTATGTGATCCTCCCTATTTTGTAAATGATTGGAGATAACGTAGGGTAGCTTTGATGTGCCATATCCCCATTGGTTGCGAGGTAAAATAAGATTTGAGCCATTTCGTACATCTGCATTCATTTTTTTAGTTTTTCAACCTGCTCATCTAGTTCGACTCACAGAATGAAAAAACCCCTATGTCTTTCAGCAGGGTTCCTGGTTTCAAGCAGCATATTACTTTCATTTTAAAACGATTCATATAACTGCAATTTATTGGTTTTTATTAAAATTACTATCTCTATGTATAATAATGTCATAATAGTTTTTAATATCAGAGACTTTGCGAACTCATATCAGAACAATTTCTAACGGAAAGAACTTCTGTTCATCTTATTTTTCCTTTACAACTAAACTTATTAATTATTTCATGTCATGATATTTTCTTTTCAGTATGTTCGAATTTCAGGTTTATTAATTTATTTCACCTTACGGTGATTTTCAAGATTTTTCTGTTGTTTATTCGTTTATGCATAAGACATATGATGCTTTTATATATCGCTCAAATATTCAAATGACATTCCTTATTCAATTTCTTGTCTTATGGAAAAGAACAGGAATTTTTAGAGATGTAAGAGATGTATTTTCAGTCCTTTTTAACTAAAATGTGAAACTTTAAAAAAATTTTAATCTAAAAGAATGCATATTTCAGTGCTTTCTTGAAGATCTATGACAACTGTTCTTGTAAAAAAATGGAGGAATTCAAACAAACTGTATGTAAACGAATTCATCTGTAATTGAACAAGTTTCTGCAAATTTGCAGCAATGATTTGATTTATCTTATAAAATGATAATGATAATCTGATAAGTTTTATATTTTATGGAAATCATTCAGAATACTTCAATTACTAATATTTAATTTTTTGTGCAGTTTTTATTTCCCTGAAACTGTGATTAGCTTATAATTAATGTTTTTTATTCATAATATGCTCTTATCTATTATATTTGTTTTCTTTTCATTGATTCATGAATATGATCTATTGCATTTTTATATATTTTAAATGTTCAAATGATATGGCCTTTTTGAGCCTAATGAACAGGATTGTAATTTATGACCTATTTTGAGAACTTTATTATTTAAATGTGGAACATTTTCTTTTATTTAATATTGAAAAAACTATGTATTTGTCTTTCTTTGAAGATCTATCACTACAATTCTAAAAAACGTTCACATAATAAGTTTTTAAATCCATGGCACAACAGTTTAATTATAGCAGTTTCAGCAAAATTTGTAGTTGTATCCAGGCTAGTTTTCAAAATTTAATACCTATCATTATCTTGTAGCTATTATGTTTTGGAACTATTATTGAATTTTTAGGTAGTTTTAATATTCATGAAAGTATGATTAGCTTGTTTTTAATGTTTCTTTATTCGCAATATATTATACACACGGTATTTTTGTTTTCTTTAATAATTAGTGAATAAAAGCTATTGCCTTTTTATATATTTTATATTAAATAATTTTTTTTAAATATTTTATACCAAAAAATATGTATTTGTCTTTCTTTTAGATTTCAAGCAGCATTTGTATCTACTTTATGCAATTTATTAGTTATTATTATCTTTTAAGTCAGATATTTTGTGAAAAAAAGGAGAATATTTCTTAGCTATTATTTAGCTTTTTAGGAAGTTATAATATTCGTTAAAGTATTATTAGCTAATTATTAACGTTTCTATTTTCACAATATACTATATATACAGTATATATTTGTTTTCTTCCATCATTTATGAATAAGAGCGATTGCTCTTTTATATGTTTCAAATGTTCGAATGATATGGTTTGTTTTGCTGGATCTAATGAAAGAAACAGCAATTCTAAGACCTATCTTAAGGACTTTTTAAAATTTAAATGTGAACATTACATTTTATTTTATACTGAAAAATATTATGTATTTGACTTTCTTCAGTTATAGATAATTTTTAAATTTGAAGCTGTATTTGCACCTGCTTTGTAAAATGAAATAATTATAATTTTTTTGTAAATCACATGTTTTGTGGAAGAAAAGGAGTAGGTTTCTTAAATATTATTTAGCTTTTTAGATAGTTTTGATGTTTGTGAAACTGTGATTAGGCTATTATCAATGTTTCTATGTTCAAAATATACTATATATATAATATATTTGGTTTCTTTAATCATTAGTGAATAAGAGCTATTCTAGTTTATATATGAACGAATGATATAGCTTGTTTTGCTGGACTTAATGAACGAAACAGTAATTTTTAGACCTATTTTCATGCCTTCTGAAATCATTCTTGAATAAGAGTTATGAAATGTTTTCTTTTATTTTATGTTGAAGTAGATGTGTATTCTCTGTTTCTTTAAAGATGTTACAGCATTTCCCTAGAAAGCAAACATGAAACTATTAACTTTACGTCATAACTCCTTAATTAGAAGAGTTAGGCAAATTCCTAAAAGTATATAAACTTGTCTAATCAAATGTAATAGTTATCAACATCTTAAAAGTTTGATATCTCTTGAAAACCATATGTAATGTTTCATAACTATTATTTATTTTTTAGAAAATATGATTTGAATATTTAGTAATATACATGATTTTAATATTTTATATATATATATATATATATATATATATATATATATATATATATATATATATATAATTATTTCATCTTTAATCTGAAGTGCATCTGAGACCATATTATGATTTACTCACTTCTCTTTTCTATAAAAGAAATTTAAACTTTTAAATATGTATAATATTATTTTAAACTTGCATCTTTGTTTAGTATAAAATTTTTGTACCTAATATATATTTCTTTTTAATAGTGATATTTCTCACTTCAGTTTCCATGATTTTTAAATATTTCAGTATGCAATTCCTTTTTATTTTCATTTTTTACTCTTTTCGTTTTTCGATAGCAGACAAAAAAACTGAGAAGTTATTGGTACATCAATATCTGTCAATTGAACGGCGATAAATGAAGGTCAGGAAAATAAGTACAATTTTAAAATAAAAAATTTGCTCTTTGATAGTTTTTTAAATTCAATTTTAATTTTTCCTGGATTAAGAATGATTTCTGATGTTATCATAGAATACGAAAAGCATAAATATGATTTACTGTTGAGAAAAAGTGTGAATCTTTGTCTGGATCTGATTTTTAAAAAAAATGAACGATTCATTGAAAATTTGTAGATTGATGCATTGAATATAAGCAAGTCTCATAATACGAATATATAACTACAACAACTACCGAACTATTTGGGGAGATAATTTTATTAATCATTCTTCTATTTAATGCTAATTTCGAGGAAAAAATTTCTAATTTCCATCCTTTCTGTGCATATGAAATCTTTTTAAGATTAATAGTTACAAAATTATTGTTTTTAATAAACTCCTTTAGATTTCTGAAAAATTCTGTATTTTAACTTTGTTATTTGATTGTTTTTAAAATTAATTTTCAATTTTTGCCTTAAAAGAAAACAATTATCTTGCACAGAAATTAAATCACTCCTTTTTCATTTATGTGAAATTTGTGTTGCATGATAGTAAAGTATACAAATATCAATAATAAATAAATACACAAATCTGTAGTATTGGTTTGTAAAACATTGATAATAATGTCAGGTTCTTTATTCTTTTAAACTGCTGTGATTGCTTTTGGTGTTGATAAAAGGTGTTGTATTTGTTTCTTTTTATTGCAGGTCCACAGTCAGCAAATAACATTCTTTTTTATTTAAAAAGTGAGTCACGTACGTTTCCTTCTTGATGATTTCACTTGATTTCTAAATTTCGCTTCATTACGTACATTTCACTCTTTTATTTGTTCAGGGTTTGTTTTTCTTCAAATCCTAACTTGTATGTAGTGCCATACACCAAAATAAAAAAGTTTATGGTTAGAAGTTTTGCTTTCAAATTAAACAAACACTATTTGAGGAATGTACAAAAAATGCTTTTGTTAAAAATACTTGTTATATTTTTTGATATAGTAAACTTTCGTTTTTTTTAGTAAATTACATAAATCATGGCAAGTTCTTAGTACTTATATAACTAGACAATTATTTTCTGAAAATCTTTATGTAACGTTTTTTTGCTTTTTCATTAATGATTTCTTGCAACAGTAAATAGTTTAAGAAATGCTGAAGCGTGAAAATAAATTCATTTATTTCATAATTAGCTTATGGATATGATTATAAATGTGCTATGACATGTTTCTAAAATATGTATGGAATTTGTTGAATATTTAAAAATAAAGAAGATATTGTTCTGAAATTTTTAACTGGTATTTTCTTCTGCGTAACAAAACTCATGTATAATTAATAACAATTTCTTTCAAATTGTAAATAACTAAAAATATGCTTCCAATTTTAAAGTGTTTTTTTGTTAATTTTAAAATTTACTCCTGTCCTATTTAAGCTACGAGAGTTTGACCGACTGTAAAGACCGACGTTTGTTGCTTTTAATACTTGTAATGCTGCAGCATTTTAATACATACATGTTTTTTATATAAATGTTTCAAGAAAAACCGATGTTAAAACTTTGTTATTTTCCCCTCCTTTATCCAATCCAATTTCCGTGAACAAGCATAGTAACCTCTTTTTAATGGTCAATGCATCAATTTAAACCAGAGGTGTCCAAACTTTTCGCGGCACGGGCCGGATCGAAATTAGATCCATGTTATACGGGCCACATGTATATACAAATTGAAAAATATCATTATGAGTAAAGTAGCATTAAATACTATTAATTAATACTATTTTATTGTAACTTGAAAATACAAAATACTAAACAAACAAAGTATAATTATATAATTATTTTATATAAATTGAAATATTTTCATGTAACTTCTAATGCGAATGATGAAACTGTTTTTTTTTAGTTGTTGTTGAAGAATGTCTTTATAGTTGGGATCAAAATTTGTTACACCAATCATAAGCAATGACTGCAAATTATCATCAGATAAATTTGCTGTATATTTTGATTTGAGATAATTCATTCGAGAAAAAGTTTGTTCGCACACGTAAGTAGTCCCAAACATTGAAATGAATTTACGAGCAAATTTCTTCAAATTTGGAAACTCTTTTGCATCCAAATATTTATAAAAATCTATTAAGTTTCCTTCCTTGTATTTGTCCTTGATTTGTTCATTTGCTTGAAGATAAATAATTTCTATTTGAAGCTAGCTTGAAATATCAGCAACGTTGCAATCAAATGGATTTTGGAACAGTCGAAATTCGATATACCTTTATGAAAATGAAAAGGTTTGGGCGAAAAAATCATTATGTTTTAAAACCCTCCGCGGGCCGGATAAAATCCCTTGGCGGGCCGTAGTTTGGACACCTCTGATTTAAACGAATAAAATTCTTGTCATGTATTTTTTGAGATTTTTATACTTTTATGATACTTTATATTGTACTATATGGAATACTATACATCACACTATATGAGTAACTTCAAGAAACTGATTAATAATAAGTGTATTTTGATCTTAATGAAGCTAAAATATTTTAGTATGAGAAAAGTTCATAAAAATTCTGAATAGAAGAAATTTTTAAAATGAAGAATTCAGTTTAGACTTTGATAATGAAAATGATAAATTGAAGTTATTTATCATTTTATGGCAAGATTAATGCTGATAATTGGTGCTACTTATATAAAAAATGTTTATAAATATATTTTTCACAAACTTTATAACTCCTAATAGCTTATGATTTAAACTCAAATTATGCTCTTCTTTGTTACCATAAATTTTAAAATTATTTTGTATTTCCTTAATTTGGTACCGAAAGTAATACAAAATTTACGTTTTTTTAAAGTTGTAACAATGGCTATTTACACTTACATTGAGTTCTCAAATGCAAGACTATTTTTAAAAATCCAGAAAAAAAATATTCAGAAAAAAACACACAACAGAAACCAAAAATGTACACCAAACATTTATTGAATAACAATGAAGAATAAAGTGTATTTACAAATCATTTGTAGCAAACTACAAATGTGAATAAGGTGATAAAATACACAAAGATGTTAATATCCAGATACCACAAATACATCACAAATGCATAAAAACATCAACACGTCCACAACATTTAACCACCATAAGATGATACAAAGAACATGTATAAACATTTAAGTAAAATAGCCACGGTTATCCAGGGTTTTCTTCTTGTTGTGCCATTTGCAGGATAAAATTCGGGTGTATGTTCTTCTAAAATTGGCATTGCAGAGTGCGTAACAAAACGGATTGACGGTGCTGTTGATGTAGCACAAGTAATATGCAAAATTCCATAATCCAGGGGTGATGCAATCATCGTCTTCGCAGTTGGAAAGGGTCTTGTAGAGGACCAGCACGTTGTAGGGGGTCCAGGTGACAGTGAATGCAAACAGAATAGCGCTGAGGGTCTTAGCAGCCTTCATCTCCTGTTTTCTTTCCTGTTGTTTACGCTTCTTCTTCGGAGCTCGGTGCTTGGCAATTTGCTTATGAACCAATTTCGTATTCAAGGGTAATCGAATGGCATCCACAGCAGGATCAACGGTTCTCATTCCTCTCAGTAAACTGTTAGTAGCTCCCCCAATCTCCAAAGCAGGCTTATTTTCATCAGCAAGAGGTATTATAGCATCAGGATTCTCATCATCTTCCATAATCATCTTAATAGAGGCCTGGCTTTCTCCTTCAATAGAGGCTGATTTTGGAGGTAAACGTATCAGAATGGTATATACGGAATCAGGCGAGCAAAGTGGAGTTTGCGGGGTTGTTGGTGCAGTTGCTGGTTGCTTAGGGCGTACTGACATTCCACTGGTGCTAGCACCTGAAGTCGAAGCAGTTGGTACCACGGGGATGGCGACTGGTTTCGGAGTCAAAGCAGTTGTCTGACGTTTCCATTCGGGTATAATGGGTTCAAATCTTCTTTGATTGCGTTCAGTCATCGGTATAGCCTGGTCATTGGTTTTCTGAGCCTGCAGTGGAATACGATGGTCGATTCGGAAATTCATAGAAGCTGTTCTGGAGCATGGTTGCATTGGGGTCTCGAGAGAAGCTGGAGTAGTAACCGGAGATTCATGACTAGTACTTTCATCCTCTTTATGGTCATCTTCTTTGTCAAATCGGCACCAAGCCCGCAATAACTGGGTAATCTTCGTTCGTTTGGATTCCTTAGCCTTCGGAAGGTATTTAGATGTTTCAACGCAAAGTGATGTGGGTACATAAGTTGTCTCCAGATTTTCTTCAAGTGCGCACGAATCATTTCGAAATCTTCTGCAGTCTTCAGTTTTGCGCGTAACTTCCTCGTGTTCTGGTGGATCATCGCTTGAAGTAGATTTCCGACTATCTTCCTTCTTCCCAGCTTGTAACTGGGTCAAATCCTTTTGCCTCTGCTTTGTTTCACGCCAGATTCTCCAATAAAGGAAACACATTACCGTTACAGGAACGTAAAATGCTGCCAAAGCTGTACCAAAAGTGACGTATGAATTGGTCTCCAAGAACTGAATATAGCAATGGTTTTTCTTGACGGTTCTACGACCTTCTATATAGGGCCAAGCGTAAATCCAAGGGGGCCAGAGCATTAAGGATATAACCCAGGCAGATGCTATCATAAATGCAGCCCTCCTAGTTGTTCGCAATGCTCGATAAGTTAACGGCCGAGTAACAGAAAAGTATCTGTCAAAACTGATGATGAGCAAATTAAGCACAGAAGCATTGCTGTTAAGGTAATCAAAAGCCAACCAAGAATCGCAAACGAAATCCCCAAGAGGCCAAGTACCAATCAACAAATACATCGTAAACAACGGCATGGATATAAGCCCAATCGAAAAATCAGCAACTGCCAGACTCAAAAGGAAGTAGTTGCTGATTGTCTGCAGCTGTTTATCCATTTTAAATGAAATCATAACCATTATATTCCCAATTACAGTGATGATGCTTAAAAACCCTGCTACAATGGCAATAAGAATCATCTCAAACATAGAGTAAGGGGGTTTATCTGCTTCGGGTTCAGACATCAACTCGACGGTCGCATTTGTCGCATTAAAATAGATCGATGTCAATGACAATGACAATGCGGTCGTAGTGCTGATTGAATTACCAGACTGCGAAGCCATGATGTCAGCTACAATAAATGAAGAGGACTATCAGACTTTTGAGCTGCCCAGGAAAGGCTTTTTTCAAAATCCCTGCTGCGTCTTTTCCAAAAGGATATCTAAAGAAGAAAAAAAACCCTATTATTAAAAAAACGTTTTAATTGCATAAATTGATATATGGAAATTCTAATAGCAAATAAGCAAACAAAGTCAAAGTAGTTTTACATTTCATGTTATTACAAATTATTCCTAAGGTGTTTTAAAATATAAAACGACTTGTGCCTCATTTTCGACACACTCAAAAAAGGGCTGCACTTGATTTAAAGTTTTATTTTTATATTTCTAAACATCAATGTCTTTTTCCTATAATCTCAACGTGTTTTTCTTTCAAAAATTTCGATAAACTTGGAATGTCCTTCATGCAAATATTTCATTTCAATTTCAGGAATCTCTTCTCAGTCTGGCTTACAAAGGATTCGAATGAAAAACTGATTTTTGGAGGATGTTAATTTAAATTTGTCATTTTTTCCCCTCACAGATATAGGGTTTCAAAAATGCGAAGGATCGTGATGTTTCATTAATGGGAAGACACATTTATTTATGTGAAAGACAGGTTTCTAGAACTTAAAGCTATTGTTAATAAATAATCAGTAACAGATTGAACTGCAGAATATGAAATGTTGTGATAATTTCTACACTTTGAAATATGTAGGAGTGAAGATATTATAAATATATGTTAAGGTATTCTGCTTTGGATTCTATAATTTGTATAAAACTGTGTTTGCCTTAATAACTTAAGAAAAATTACTGATGAGATAAGTATTAAAATTTGAAATAAAATAAAAATATTCAAGTTAAAAGATATATGGAATACTGACAGACTGGTTAAGACAACGATTGAATATTTACTTACAGCAATTATTACAAGTGCTGAAATGACAGTTCATCAAAATAAATGGAGATTCAGGTCACTTATCTGTTATTTTTATATATGATAAAAAACAAATACAGAGGGTCTCATAATTAAATGCACACTTTGAATTATTGTTATTTATTCCATTAATAAATTATACCAACTGGAGAGCGGGATTAATGTCCCCCTTTCATGCGCTCCAACGTTCAAAAAATAGTTTTTAAGATTTATGTTTGTGCCGTAGAACTAAACAACTCAAACATTTCTTTGAGCTATATGGATGAAATCTGGTATATGAACGTAAAAGTTGTTACTTTTTATTAAATTTTGAACAAAATGAATTCCGCCGGAGTCTTTCTATCCGTCTTATAGGGTATAAGTTAATACTATAACTTCAAAACAAAGATATCTAAATGGACGAAAACAAATTAAAATGGATAATTATATGCTATACAAATACAACATCTAAAGAATAGATATGTACCAAATTTGGAACCAAATCCGTCACGGTGCTGAGTGTGTCGGCTTGTACTTTTAAAAAACTGTAAATTTGATTATTCATCAATAAATAGATTTTTTAATAGCAATTGCTAAAATATATGCAAATTTCATTGGATATAGTGGTATTTGTCAGCAAATAAATATTTTTCCTACGGAAGATAACACTGATCTATGTATTTGGTCACATATTTTAAGAAAAGACGACGAAGAAGATGTTTATAAATTACAAAAAGATTCAAATCACTATTTATCCTTTTATTTGCAGAAGCAACTAAATAATTTAATGATTTCAATAGTTCTTTGAATTGAGATATATTATTTTGAACAAAATCTCCTATTTTAGAAAAAATTCAAGAGCTTACCTTACTTTCTGTTTTCGTTTTTGGAATTTTGTTTTTCATTAAATTTCAAATTTACATGTCCTTTTCTTTTAATTTTATTAATTGCAATCATACGCAGTATCTCTTTAGGTATTCCTTTTGCTTAGATGTTGTAACGTTCTTCAATAAGGGAATAAGAATATTTTTCTTAAAAAAAGCTTTATGAAAATTCCTAATTTATAAATACCTTTTTATTTAAAGAAACTTACTGGTATCAGATAACAATCAATTATTAATCAAAAATAATTAATTGTTATAAATTAATTTTAATAATAATTCATATTTCCGATAATTATTTTGAGAGAGAAATAAACCTGCTTTTAAGCAAACTACTAGTTACGTACTTCATTAAATTCTTTGCAATCTTAAAAAAATTCGCACTAAATTTTGGATTAATATATTAAATATATTAAGTAGATATGATTCTCAATGGGTTGAAAAAAATCGTTAAAAATCAAAAAAAGTTGGGAACATGATCAGCAATGCAAATTATAATTTTTTCAAATAATAATTCATTTATCAACAAATTTCTTGAAAACAGTCTTTTCACTGAAATTCTTTTTGATGTCCGCATTTAATAACTCAACTAAAGATCTATAAGTTTTATGACCAGAATAAAGATAGCAAAATTGTTGCTAAGCATTGGTACAACATACGAATTAGAATTCGTTATGGTGATAGAATAAGGATTCTGGCTAAGCAACCTTTTATTAGTGCTTTAGTGCCTTCAAATTAGTAAATAAGGAAATAATCGTAACTGTTATTTTTTATTGTAATATTCCAACCTTGAATTTAATGCCATGTAAAGATAAAAGTCTACCTTGGTTGTTTCGTATAACAACACGAAATCCTTTGCATCAAACGTTGAATAATATAATTTATTGAAGTTTTGTGTTATTATGTGTGTAATAAAACATTTCACCTTCGTATATTTGCATAGAGAAAATCTGAACACAAATTTTAAAATTTTGCAGGAAAGTTGATTTAAAAAACCCATCTAAAGTTCCTGCCCATTACACACTTACATATCTTATTTTCCTGGATACAAAAAATAAACATAGATACACTTGCTACCATTTTTTAATAGGTGAGGGAATATTTATAAATAAACATTTACTCATGAGGGTGCTTGGTAATAAAGTTAATTCATTGACACAATCAGTTTTTATTTCTTCCATTTCCTTTTTACATGCATCCACAAGGAGGTAAGTGCCAAGAAAAGTTCTGATGGTTATTAAAACGGAGGAATTAGTAAATTCTGGCAGATTTTAATTAATTTTCGTAGAAACTTAATAAACTGGACCAAGACATTAGTTTAGTTTTGAATTCCACCGATAGATACCTCTCCGGATTCAGGAACTGTCCATGATTTTAAAATGTGAAGATCACATCAACTTTCATTCATAAAAATGAATATGCCGCTTATAGAAAATGATGCTGTAAATTCAAGTTGGAGAAATAAAATTTTGAAATAATTTGGGAAAATGAAAATTGGAGAACCATTGAGTGACAGAAATTTACAAAATATTAGTTGACAAATGTATGATATAAATATGTGTCCAAAGTTTCTGATGCGAAGAAATTTACTGAATATTATCACATAAGCAAATTTTAAAAGTAATGCATACAGTTTCTTATTAAGTAAGAAAACTCAAATCTAAGTTTTTATGCAGATACATTAAAAATGTATGAAAACGCATCGACATGTAAGAATTTTAAAAGATTGAATAAATTTTGAAAGATTAAAGAGCATCCTTTAAATCCACAATAAATACACCAAAAATGCAACATTTTGTTAGTTAGAGGCATTAATATATCATCAAAGCCTTGATATAGAAAGGCGTAGTAAATTTGCTTTGCATCTTTAAATTTAAGTAATGAAAGTATATACACATAATTATTTAATTTTCTCCAGAAATTGTTTAAATTTTTCCAAAACTGTAGACAGATAGTAAAATGTAAGAAAAATCTCTTTCAATTATAATTTAGCACGTACAAAGAAAAATAGAAAACAACTTTTTAAATTTGTACTTTGGATAAATAATTTATCGATAATAGAAGAAACTCATCATCAGTAGGAGATATTAAGAAACGATATAGAATCATATAATACCTTATGCTAAAATCTTTTCGGTACATTTTAAAAATTAAAATAAAATAAAGAAAACTGCAAAAAGTTCATTTTTCTCTCCAGATATGAAAGAAAAAGAGAGGGAAGTAGAAAGAAAAACAAACGTTAGTTTCTCTGTACAGATTAGTAAGAAAAACTGTTGAGATTACATCCGAAACGCAGACTTTTTCAAGCGTTAATATTATAAAGGTAAGCTTTTCAAAATACATGCACCATAAAAAAGATGAAAACTATATGACGAAATTTCGTATATAAATACTTTTAAAGTAGACCAAAGGCTCTATAATGAATGATTAATGTATAAAATGTTTATGGTAAACTTTAGGTTTACATAAAATTTTTGGAATTTAGAAATCATAGAAAGGTAATATGAACAAAACAAAGGCATAATAGCATTGTAATTGCAATGAAAATTATTATCAAAATAGTAATTATGAAAAATGAACATGCAGAAAAAATTTGGACTTTAAAGCATTCATATATTGTCATCATAATTTTTAGAAGTCACTTATTTTTTGTAATTAAATAAAATGTTATAAAGATAAATTATTTTTGTTATTAAATAAATTTATTAAACTGTTTATTTATTCTGTTTTAAGTCAATAATCAAATGATTTTTAGTTAGTTGGAAAGGGCATAATGATTATACGAATATGTTAAAGCAAAGCTTAAGAAAGACAACACTTTCAAGAACAAAGACATGATCTCTAAATAAAACACATTATTATTGTTATATGTGTTTTATAAAGTTACACATTATAAAGTCCAAAGCCCAATTTTTAAATTTTCACATATTAAAAACCTATCTGAGTGAAATTATGAACGAATTCTGAGGGATATCTGAATCTGTAATTGCAGGTATTATGAATTTAGAATGCAATAACTTAAAATGAATAACTTAAAAAAACAAAGAAAACTTAGCATTTACATGATATTTCATTTATAACATACTTTTCCTATAATTATCATATCAATCAAGGAAAAAAGACTAATTTCTAACTAGAAATTAGAAAGTAAAAGATAACAATTACTATTACTAAAGAAACAATAAGTATCTAAAGTAAATATTAGTCACATGACAGCATAACGTTTATTTGAAATATATGCCAATTACAGACAATGAAACAAATTTGGCACTTTTTTCGAAATATGAAGAATAAATTCGCACTAAAAATTGCATATAAATATGAATTGAGCCTTATTAAATTACAACTTTTGGTCAGATAAATATTTTTTTATTTACTCCAATCACCGAAATAATAATTTTTTAATTCTTTGATATAAATTAAATATATATTCTTAGATATTTTAAAAGACACCAGAACAAAAAAATTTCGAAGCAGATTTCGTTTTAGATATACGTTCACAAAAAGTGCTTTTCTATGTACTTTATATTATGAAAAATTAAAATCTTTCAATTTTCATTAGATGATCACTATGGATATTGAATTGTCTAAAATCTGGTTATTACATATTATTTTACTGTCCATTCCGATTAATAACTAAATATTAAATCCGATCTTTGAAGAAAAATTCATATAGATATAAGCATCACCAAAATGGTATATTTTATGTTATTTTGTTGTCTATAACACCTGTTTGAAGTTTAGGAACAGAACCAAAAAATAGCTTTAAATACATGCATAGAACTGGTACATTTTCTATTTTATATTACTCTCCATTAATGCAATACATGTCAATTCTTGGAAAAATAAATAGGTATCTATGCATTTCTAAGATTGATATGCTTTTAATTTTTTATTGTCATTTCCGAGTATTGATTAACTATATATTTCAAGCAAAGGAATCAAATAAAGATATATGCAGCTTTCAATACTTATGTAAAAGCTGATATAATTCTTTATATCTCACTCGGCTAATAAAAATTTAACATCAATTCCGAGCATAAGAGACCAATACAAATCTTCGACTAGTATACTTTATATTATTTTATGTCTTTTTCGATAATTAACCAAACATAAAATCCAAGAAAAGGAATAGACTGAAGAAACATAAAGTTCTTAGTACACTATAGTATACTATTTGGAATTTTAGTGTATATTCTAATAGTTAGAAAAGTAAAGATATATACAGTTATTAATATTTCATCACTACTTTTTAATGTGAAAACATTATAGTTACCTATGAAATAAGATGCTCAAGTACACATACAACTAAAATTAGTTTCCTTTTCTGTCATTGGTGCAGCATCGACATCTGTCTTCAGTCTTAACTCTACCTCAGGTAAGAAAAGTCTGGCAAATCGAAAAGTCGCCTTGCTTTTAATACTGCCTTGGCAGACTAATGGCTCGAGTGCCTTATCTGTAGGGGAGAGGACGGTCCCATCACCTCTTGTTTGAACACGGGCGCCAAGCACTGTCCCATGCTGGGGAACAATTCCTCTCAGTTTGTTATCTTTGAAACTGTGCGGTAGCCATTTACTGTGCGATAGCATTTGCTAGACTAAGCTGCGTGGACCTTAGAAATATCATTTCTTAAGATCCCTTAATAAATATCACCAACAGGTCAGACCATTGCGGTGAACTTCTTAGGTGTCTAGAGCGAAGACTTAATGGTCCGGGAATGGTTGGAAAAAGGGAATTATTGCTTCCGTTCAGTCATCTTATTTTAATGGTAACTAGATAAAAGATTTTCCGATTTGTTTTCCGATGTGCGCCAAAAGTGGAAAGAGAAATTTTGAATACTATCCGACAAAAAGTTGCTATTATCATTATTTCAAAAAATAAAAGTTAGCTAAGTCTTATGATAAGCTTTAAAAGTACTAAAAAATTGCTTCTCAAGACCGATTTATAATTGGAGGACATATTTCAACTTTTATACCAAAGAAATGGGGGAATTTAGTAGAAAAGAATTAAGACAAAATGGCGACATTAATTTTAGAAAATGGGATGTGGTATAAGCAGAATATTTCATACTACAAATTTGCCGAATGATTTCAGTCTTCTGAAATTAAAATTGAAGACTAATAAATGTTTAATTTTTAATGAAAAACTTTACAACGAATATGTTACATAGTCTATTTTTTCCTTCAAGATTAAACAACATTAAACTAGGATACTACATTTTTTCAAGAAAGTTTTAATTATTCTGTCTCTATTTTAAATCTCTACATGAAAAATTAAATTTTTCATTTTTATCGATTTTTTATCTAGTCCAAAATGTTTTTAATAATTATCATATTTATTTAATTTTTAACAATATTTATATATGAATTAGTAATTAGAATGGGAAAGTAATATCTTATGCCTTTAGATATTAAACTGGCGATGCAAATTATAAAGATCAAATGATTATTCATATATTTATCTCTTTATGCAAGCAAAAACATTTCAAAATATTAGAATATATTTTGCAAGAACTCCAGAATTTTTATTTCCATTGAAAGGAAAAATAAAAACTTGCAAAGGAATTTTGTATATTTTTAAGTACGCATTACTTTTCAATACTTCAATGATGGTTTGTTAAGAATTATTCTAATATTTATGTTAAGCTGTAAAGGCTTATTTGTGTTTACATACAGTCAAACACAATTTCATGTAAATACAGTCAAAATATTGAGCATTATTCATTTTTTAAAAATATTAAATAAAACATGTCCTTATCTGTTTTTCATCGCAATAATACTTTCAGATATCCATTATCTATAGCACTGAAATAAATTGAAAAGATGATCCGATATTATGTATACGATATTACACAAAAATGTATCAAAATCCATACAATATAACACATACACTAAAAATGAAATATGTATTTTCCAACCATCTAAACTGAGCTTCGGTATTTATCTAATGCTATATTCTTTGGAAAGAAAACATTGAAGGAAGTAGCAAGACTTCAGATATATACCAATAAAAAGATATATAATAGGAATATCCCCAAAGCACAATTCTATTTTTAAAAAGATAAAGAGTAGGAGAACATACAATATATAATTTTCAAATATTCTTTCCTGTTAGCTTCTAGTAAAATTGAAAAACCAGATTAATTCTTATGTATTTATAGAGATAAAAATTTTTTGTCCCGGTGAATAAATGAAGTCTTCTCTAGTATACCCTAAAATATTTATAAATTAAAAGCTTTGTTTATTACATATTTTCCAATACGTATTGTAAAAAAGAGTGAAAGGTGTGTATCAGTGTTATAAACTGATAAAAATGAGTAATTGTTTGAGCATGCGATAAACACCGAGCCTCTCCGATAGAATCAGTGAAACCAATATTTGTTAAAACCTTTCCTTCCATAATTCTTTTTTTATATTTTCAAAAATTAGAAGAAAAGTGTTAAGTATAACTATTTGTAAGAAGATGAAGTGTTTGAACGGGGGCATTGATATAAAATTCTTGAAAGAAAAAAAGAAGAAATTTTTTTTGCGAATTAAAAGCTTTGTTTCTAGGGTTGTATTTTTGAAGTTTATGCAAAGCATAATATTATTGTTCGGAAAAATAGGTTCCTATGTCTAGCAGCATATGAGGAAAATTTTCACGTTCACTTTTACCGTATACTTCTGATTTCTTTTCAAAAAAGAATACATCAAAGTTTTTCGAGTTTTTCCCAAAATTTTATTTAGAGATATCAATTATTCATATATTATTATTATTTTCTGATTTATGAAAATGAAATTTATAGGCTTTGCTTGAAATTATATATAAAAAGCAAAGTTGAAAGTAATATCCGAGTGTAACGGTTTGCATATCGAATGGTTAGAATTAAAGTATTCTAATTAAAATATCCTTATTCAGTGGCATTTTATTACGAGATAAAATGATGAAAAGGAATCCTAGCAAAGTTCATTTTCTTTAGTCTGACCAATCTAGCTGTTTAAATTTATTCTCTGTAAAGTTAATAATCTCGTGGTAAAATAGTTCTCAATGTAAAGACTGAAAAATCCCTTATGTGACTGAAGTATAAGAAAGGGTAAAAATTTCAGAAATCATTTAGAAACAAATGACTAAGTCATGGAAAAATTGCTTTTTTGCAAATTTGCTTTTATATATTCATCCATCCATCTCCATGTTGTATATTAATTTTGAATGGTAAATGGCATGGAGGAAAATATATCAACACAATTGTTAATCAAATTACTGAATTCATGTAAAGAAAGCGGAGGTGGGGGGGGAATTCAAAGGCAAATATTTTAAGTGCTCAGTGAAAACAAGTGTGAATCGAAAGCAATAAACAGCATAAACATCAGCAATATTTAGACTTCTAAAGTACTTAATTTGTCACATTTCATTAGAGATATATTTGAATCACTTGCATTTTTGCAAAAAAGTAAAGGGAAACTGTAAAAAAGAGCACCCAGGAGCATTATGGAATCAAATGTAACAAGAAAAGGAGAAATACATTTGTTCTGTTACCAACGATTACGTTAGTGCTTATCTCTTAAGCTGTAAAAATTTTCTGAAACACTCAGGAATAAAAGCAACGTTTGTGTCAAAGCTAATTAATTTATGATTTTCTTTGGAGAGTAATTTTCATGTTAGTAATGCGATGAAACTGAAAATATAATTGAAAGAAACTAATGTAAAAATGGGACATGCGAAGTACAAACACGAAAGTAGTTGCTGTTATTTTACAATAGTTATACACTCTTAAAATACGCAGATACACGCTTAGTTTAATTGCGAATGACATCTTTCTAAAATCCGATAGAAAACAAATATTGAAAAGGGAATATGATAATGGGAAATATGTAAACACCAATATATTTCCAAAAGAAATAACCGTAAGCTATAAAAATAAACTGGATACATTTATATTTAAGGGGTTCAACAAATGAAAATCATAAAATATGTAATAGTAAATGGATTTCACGTGTTTAATGTAAACTGCTTTAAGTATTGAAAATTTTATCGGTGATTCCAATGCAAATATACGACTTCAAATATTTTGAGGCACTTGGTTAAGGCATATTTGAGGCAATTGGTTTCATTATTTAAAACGTTACAAAAGACCTCTTTTAAATGTGGTAAAAGTTTCTTCATAAGAAAATTTGAATGCTACTGAAAGTTTTTCAATATATTTGGTAGCATTTGTCAGCAATAGAAAATAATTAAAATCTGCTCAGATGCGGGTTATTGTTTTTTTTAAATGTTAAAAGCTAATTCTTAAAAATTAAGACAGTGATGGAGAGTCTCTTATCACTGCAAAGATTCCAACGTAATTGAAAATTTTGCTAAAGAAACTAACAACAGATGTAAATAATACAAATAAATTGAATATATACATATTTAACAGAATGATTGATTCAATTTGAAAAACAGAAAACACGAACAGAAAACGGAAATGATGTTAGCTATGAGCAATGATCACCCTAATTTTAGATGTCTTCCGAGAGCACGTCGATCTAGTGGAAAATGGAAAGACCACTTTAGAACCCCGATATCATTAAAGGACTATCGGTTTGTTTTGTTTGTTTAGTTTAGTTATATTAACCTTCCTTTCTGAAGCAAAACTAGGTCTATTTTGAGACGGACCTCTTAATTTTGAACCGCGGTCAGGTAACGAGGACGACACCTGAGCTGGCATCCACCTATCTACGCATAAAGGACTATTGGATAAACTAATAAAGATCGTAGTAAATCAGACTTTGCCAAATGCCCTCCCTTTGGTATGAAAAGGAAGTTTGGAGAGCGAATGCCGGCTACGAATATCTAACAGCGATTGAAAATCTCAAGAACTGCCCAAAAGTAGCCCTTGTATTACCTATAAATGGCGCGTAACATAATAAAATTCTTTTGAGGCTGGCAATTCCATAAACAATTTATATAATACTAATATGAAATTTAAAACATTCAGAGATACAAGGACTTTAATTGTGTGAGACAGCTGGTTTAAAATAAAATAAATGGCTTCTTTTAAAAATGGAATATGATCGTGGTAAATCCTTTTGATGGAAAAAACGAGAACGTCACTGAAAATTTTGCAAGAGAGTTTCGAATTCGTATTTTTCATAGGAAAACTACTTCAGAAATGCTCCGAAATTGAATAAAATATTCTAAATCGAAAGTTACAACATTATTTTTTTGCCAATCGGTTTCTCTGATCGAATGATAAGAGCTGAAAGCAGAAGAGTGAAACTTATCGTTTCAGTCGGAGCGACGTTGTCTTTCACGGAGAGCTATTTCCTACTAGCATTTGGAAATTCAATTCTACGGCACTTAAAACGCTGAACGATTTCAATTCACTTTTAATTTTCAGAATACAATTTCAGCTTATGCGATAAGCCGTTTTTTTTCGGAATTTAAAGAGGAAAATCGAATGGATGGTAAAACTTCACATTCACATTTCGTTATTTTTTATGTTCTGAAGAGGAACGATGTGGAAAGAAATGTATTTATCAAAAAAGACAGAATAGAGGCGAATTTTCTCTTGAGGGAAAGAAGGGCTTTCTTCTTTTTTTGAATTTTAAAGGTAATATTTTGTGATAAAGTAATAAGAGTTCAATAGTTTAAGAAAGCGTAAATAATCGAATCAAGTAAATTGCCATTCAGCGAATACTCATCAACGTGTGAACTTCTTAAAATTTGAATGAATGGGTCGAAATGAACTTTAATTTAAAAGTGTTAGAGATATTTAACCAATTTGATATTTGGAAACGAAAGTTGAGGTGCTTTTCTGATATCGAACTAGTACAACAGTACTATTTTATTGTTTCCTCTAGGTGAGAAGAATACCATAAATACGAGGATGATAATCCTGTCCAGTATAGGTAAGGCAAAGCTGACTGCTAGTTACCAATAAATTATAAGACCTCTACTACCTCGCGCATCTTTTCTGCGGGAATCTTTAATCTCAATATCATCTGAACTATTATGTAATTTCATGATAATAGTTCAGACGAATGATAGTATAAATGATAGCTTTTTACTTTCCTGTACACGAGGAACACAGAGAGAAATCTCTGTAATCTTCAGCAAATTCGACCCTCAAGATTTTGATGAATCTGTATGTTTTAGTTAAACTGAGTTGAAAAACTCCCCAAAACATTTTTCTTTTTCTGTTTGTTTGTATGTGTGCACTAAAAAAGGCTGCAAGCAAGATGGATAAAATTTAGAAGGAGGTCATTAAACCAAAATGATAGCTTTCTATTAAATACTGGTTGAAATTCGACATCAGAAAGTTAATCTGTTCGGCTCTGAGCATGTGAAAACTCTATGGTTTTATTTCTGGAATTGGACATTTCAATCAATTAGTAATGAGACAAATATTTTCACAGGTTGATTGTTTTTCGATGTGTTAATTCGTGTGTATATAAATCAAACAATTAAAAAATTGTCAATATGGCAAATAATTTTATTGATATAAAACATTTGCATAGGTTTGCTATATTTGATGTTATATTGTTTCTTTTAGTATAAGATTGTTGAAGTCTGCCCTAAAGTGCTTTATGTCCAGAATACAGCATTTTATGGCAGAAGACAGCAATCCACTCACTCTATCTATTAATTACATCAAAATTTCGTATATTTTTTCTGTATTTCTTACATATGACATTTAGGTACAACAGCAAAGACTGGCATTCTAAGAAACTAAAATCTTATTCTGACAAGTGAAAAGTTAAGAAAACATGATCAACACTCATGAATTTATTTTGGAGTTAATTCATTTCAGAAGATGCGTAGCAAATGCACAATCACAAGTCTATTGCACACCTTTTAAAAGAGTGAGGGTGACGTCGTACAGTTTCCAAAGAGATTGACGTCACATTGAAGCAAACACATTGTCAAGTAACTGTCATCTGAATTGCTTCCAGTGACTTCCTTCTATATTCAGTAAAAAATAATTATAGCAATTAAAAGCAGAAGATTTTGTTAATTTTTTTAAGCTAGCTTCGTTTATTTCAATGACGCCGTATGTAGAAAAAAATAACCCTTTTTTTTCTTCGCAATAAAGGTACTTAAATCTTCTGGTGTGATCTTGACCATATAATTCATCAATTTGGTTGCATAGGACTCATCATCATCATCATTAATCACGAGTTACATCTTTCCTGTCATTACAGGAAGCTTATATCCAAATTCCAAAGACCGAAAGTGATATCTTTCTAATGAAATGTCAGTTGAGATGAGATGAGCTCTATTTTTCTGATGATTCGTATCGATAAAAATTATGTTCTCTTGAAGGTACGCATTCCATATAAAATTATCAGTTTAACCCATCCTATCCTCTACATAATTTATTCTACATAATTATACAAATTTTAAGCATTTCTACATAACTCTGAAAATGTATTGAAAAAATATCATTATATTTATAAACCAGTTTATGTGTTTTTTTCAAGACTTTCTCTTAAAAATCTCCGAATTTGTATTTCTGTTAAGGCTTTTTGTATTCAGTTTAGCAATATAGACAAAAGAATTAAGTATGAATTTTGAATTTTCCACATTGACAAATAAAGTTCAAAATTCGATATAAATCTAAAAAATTGGTGTAAAATTTACTTTAAATGCTTAATTATAAACAAAAATCAGCAAACATTTTTATTAAATATTTTTTATGCCTTATTATATACTTTTTATTTTGATGTACTTAAAGTTTTTTTTACATGCTTGCTGTATTTTTGTAATAAAATGCCATAGATACATTTAGTTGGAATGTTTTATTACCACTATAAATTTTCATAATTGCTTTAAAATTTCTTTCCTCTGATTTTAAAATTATTCGCAATGTGAAAATTTTTACTTGACCAAAAAGTTTTCATATTACACTGCTAATTTTTATAAGCACTTTTTATGGTTTTCTCTGAATTTCGAAATAAAAGTACATTTTCCATAAAACGTTTTGAAATTAAAAAAAAATGGGTTTGGAATAAAATATTGCCATTCGGTATGAAATAAAATGAAGGTTTTTGTCCCTCATATCTCTCAAACTGAGTTCAAAATAACACTATAGGTCAATATCGGTGAATGATATAGTAAGTATATTAAAAACATTCTCCATTTTATTGCTAACTATTTGCTTATCGTCTCTATGACTAATACAAGATATACATTTGATTTGTGAAAAAATTTGTGTGCTCGGAATTTTCAAATATAAAACTGCAAAATGATGCAGCTATGATAGAAAATACTGCATCCCGGACACAAATGTGATAAAATATAGAATACAAATCTTTTATTTTGTGATATCTAGATTTCTGAGAGCACAAAAAATCCATTTTCTTTTGTGTTGGTTGTTTTCGATCTCTAGATTGAAAATGGATCAAATAAAGCCTTTATAAGAATTCAAAAATGTAAAAACTCGAGGTGTAAATAATCCGTTTGATTGATCGTGAGTACCCCAAGGCACTCTCACTGTATAGTTTCATGTTTTTTTTAAAAAAGAAAGCATTGACGACAGGTATTGCCATCATAAATCTTCTCTACGCTCGCAGAAATTTTTTTTGAGTCAGAAAAAGAGTTATTTTATGGATGCTTGGCATAGAAAAACCAGAGAAAGATGCATTGCTCTAAATACCAAATGCTACTTTATCATGTTTTGTTAATAATACCGGAAGTGTGATTTATGAAAAACCATACTCTCAACCTATGAATGACAGAGGAATACAAAATGAAAGAGGAAGATCTAAAAAAAAGATATCTCCTGATTCAAAAATCACGTTTGTATGTTTGATATGTTTATGCTTCAAAGTGGCAGCTGTTCGTGAGATTTTTCGGATTTGTTCAAATGTTTCTTTTATTTTGTACCAACGAAACAAAATAGTTTTGATGTTGTAGACTGTATGTCTGATTCTTATTTTCTGTAAAAGTTTTTACCCGTAGCAGAATGATAAATAGTTCAATAAATTCTTTATCAAAGTCAAGTTTCAAAATTTTCCAGGTAACATCAATATAAAAGAATTTATTTTAAAATATTACTCTAGAATGATAGCTTTGTTACTTTTAAACGTTGCTATGTTATCATTATTAGACGATAAAATATAATCAAATATGACCATTTCCCCAAAGACAAAAATGGAAATCCTCAATGTTATTTTTCTTATTAATTTTATTGCGATAGAATCGAAATGAATACTTTTCAGTCTAAAGTTAAGCAAAATTCTCAGACAGCTTATAAAAATTAACAAAAAAGAATTTGCATTTGCTAAATTATCTTACAATAGATTTATCTCTATCTTCTGACTAGACATAACATTAACAAACAACAACGCTACTTTAGCTTTCCAGTCGTGTAAGAAAAACGAATTTTCCTAAACCCACACATTTGGAACTGCGATAAAAGATTTGCTATCGTGAATATTTGAGAGATGTCGTTGTTTTAATTTCAGATGAAGTTAATCTTGTTCAGTTCTCAAAATCTTTTACATAAACTATGTATATTTATTTAGATTGGTATGTACATAAATCTATGATAAGAAATACAACATTGATTCAGGAAGGAGGAAAAAATCATTAATTTCACCAAGTCCTGCAGATAATTTATATTCAACCGCTTCCATATAACAAGAAATACCAACTTGATTCAAATAAATTGTGATAAATTCTTGTTTTAACTAAACCTGAACACCGGAAATGATTAATATAGAATGTCGAAAACAATTTTTTTAAAGAGATAGGGGATCTTATAGTGATGCAAAAATGAGAAATGCTATGGTTATTAAAAACTGGCCATTAATTATAACTCAACTCCCTTTTTGTTCATAAATCTACATGTTTAATGAGAAATTACGTTTGTGTATTAATTATTCTTTTTAAATCCATAAAGACTTTAAAAAGTACTTTATTTGTGGGGCGATAAAATATATTTTAAAATTTATAAAGAGTCTACATCTTCAAAACATTTTAGGTAAAAACTTTTAAAGATTAGTCTGTTTATTAATATATTAATTATCGAATAAAACAATTAATTAATCTCACATTATGAATAGTTGCAAAAATGACACATAATAACAAAACAAAAAAATGCTAGATCAATTTTATTGGACTTAACTTATTGAATACTTATTGGCCCTAGCTTATTGGACTTAGCTTATTTTTAATAAGTTAAGTCCAATAAGCTAGGCTTACTTGTTATATGGTTATAAAACAGTTTTTTTATAATCAGTTCTAATTTTCAATATTCATGAAAAGTAAGTCATGAAATATTTAAGACTAAAGGAAAAGTTACTCCTCGAACAGACGAATCACAAGAATGGAAAAGAAAAAAAAAAAAAAAAAAAAAAAAAGGGATATTAGTATATTTTCTTCCATCAAAAATTCGAGACCTTTTTGTTATTTTTTTGGGAAAAAATAGAAAGCTACTCTCTAATGGACAGTTTATATCCTTCTTATTAAACAACAAATTGAACGAATTAACGTTTTCTATTTGTTTTATATAGATCCTGCGCCAAATATTTCTATGTCTGTTTATGGCTTGGGGCTAGTTGTACAACTAAAATATTAGATGTACTTGCCTCGTATACCATCCGTAAACCCTTCCTTCATAGCCTTACTCCCCAATCATATTATATTACATCTTGGCGATAAGCATAATTTATATATAATATAAGAAGACAGTAACATGCTCAGCTTTAGATCAGTTTAAAAGTCCGCAGACCTTTTTCCGAATGAATTGAAAATGTAGAGATATAATAGTGTTTACTAGTTAGAATTAAAAACAAAGGTCACCTGAAAAAAAAAGACATTATATTAAATACTTTTCTTAAGCGATAATTCTACATACTTTAATGATATAAAGTGATTCTTTTTGTTTACATTCTTCCGGTATGAAAATAATTATTAGAAAAGTTTAAAAAAAAAAATATGCTAAAATATTTCATGAAATAGCAAACAGTTTGTAATGGTTCTAAAAACTTCGATGAAATAATTGAAAGAATATCATTCCAAATCAAAGATATTATAGGAAAGACTTTTCAAATTTAAGCTAATTTAGCTTATATTTATAAATTTCAAATAGGATTATTATCTTTTTGTACGTACGCGTTGATAATATTAAAATTTCTACCTTGATGTTGTATCTTCAGCAGAAAGAAAAGTTTTATGAGCCACGGTGTCAAGCGGAAGTAATAAATAAACAAGTTTATATTTGAAGGAAATACAAGATCGCGTAACCTTTGATGATTCTATTTTTATATTTATTAACCAAATAAAGAGCAGGCTTCATGGAATTTGAATTCTATTACATAAGCTAAACACCTCATTTCTTCAATAATCAATATTTATATAATGTAATTAAAACTTGAGCAAGTAAACGTCTTTTTTATAGGTCTAAGCAGTTAGATTTAAAATGGTATCAAAAGCATGTGCATAAACCAAATATTATGGAGATAATTTTAACATGCTAATGATAGCGGATTGTCAAAAATAAATCAGTTAAAAAAGTCGAAGTTAGTTAAGAAAAATATGATCCCGATCCCAAAAGAGATTTAATAAACAATCAAACGAAAAATAAGTTTTTACTAAATTTATTAGTGGATACACATTGAAATTTCAGAATTTTGAATCTGAAAAATGTTTTGTGTTCTTTGTTTCAAATAATTAAAAAAATAACTAATATTACACCTTGATTGAATTCAGAAAACATTCTTATTAATTTAATTAATTTTAAACATAAATTTCAGGTTTCCAGTTTTATACGTAGATTTTATTTTCTTTCATTATTTTGTGACCTCCCTATATTTTACGCATATAAAATTATTGCGAATTTTTTAAAACCATCAATAATTTCCACAAATATATGTTATTTTAACATGGTTATAGAGACGGATATTGAATTTTTGGGGGGATTTTTCTAAATAATATTGACAATATAATACATACTTTTTTGCTATATTCCATTTTAACTTTTAAGCCGGTTCTTTAAAACAGTTTCGAAAACGTAAATACCTAAGCGCTTTAACGAACTGCGACTTCATATCATATGCACCATCAAAATGAGTGAGTTTCTACTAGATAATTGGATCTTAGTACGAAGAAATTGCACGAGTCACGTTTTTACATATCAATTTCCTGTTTAGGGGCTTGATGGCAGATTTAATGCTTGTATTCCTTAACAAGACTTTGGGCCATTCATTGTGTATGTAACTACTGAATGGATAATTTATATAACGAATCATAAATTACTTTTACTCCGTGAATGGTACCGCCATCTGTTGGATTTACTTTGAATTTTCTTTTAAGATTTTACATAGTTTCCTAGAGAATTCGAGGAAAATCAACTTTTGACTTCAATAAAAACGTGACGTGGAGCTTAGAAATAGGTATACTGACACGTTTCATGGCATAGATATAGATTTAATTTGGTGAATTTAGTAGGATAATCGGTTATTTAAAGTTTTCAAAAGTAAATGAACATGTAGTTAAATTTGTATTTGAAAATTCTCATCCTTTTCAATGGTATAGTTCCGACCTAAAAGTTTTATTCCACGTTTTTCATTTGCTTTTGTAGCAGAATAGAATCAGAAGATTGGGGATTTTTATGTATTCAAAGAAATATACTTAATGGAAATTTCTTTCCGAAATATGTGCAGGTTCAATGAGTACTTGAATTAAATTTCTGACTGATCAATCCGTATAATGTGTTATAAATAAAATGCAATATTCTATGGTAATTTTTTGAAAAATGTTAGTAAATAAAGAAATGATTTTCCTTTTAGTAAGTTTTCAAAAACAAATGAATCTCTGCAAAAATTTTGAGTTTTAAACATTTTGAAATTCGAAGTAAAATAAAAAAAAAACTATTTACAGTTTACAAACTGTAGTTTAAAAATTTTGATTTTGATTTTTCTGTTCATTCGCATAAATATAATTTAAATATTAAGAATACCAAATATTTTTAAATATTTTGATAAAAAACTATATTTAAAAATAAATGCTATGATAAACTGAATAAGTAAATGTATTATTTCTGAAATATTTCTTAACATTCCATGATATGTTTAACATATTTATGTATTTCATTATATACTTTATTTGATCATTCAGTACTGTTTTGAACTTTTAAATTTCTTTTCCGTTTGCTTGATAAGTGAAAATATGCGTAGGAGATGAAAAACGTTGAAAAAAAAAATGAAATAGTAACTTGAATAAATTTTAGACATGCCGTGTAATTTGTAATCATTGTAATTCAAATAACTCCTTACTAATTTTTCTTTTTCCTAGTTTAACAACTTATTTAACTGCGGTTGAAACGAAAAATTTTCTACAATCACTGAAAAAAAGTATAAGTTATATAAATATTAATTATTTTTAATATATTTAATCATAAATTATTATTATTATGAAATTATAATTTATCATAAATTATTTTTATAAATGAAATGCTACGATGCCAAGATAAAAATTCATTAGTTCTGAAATATTTCTTGAAATCAATAGAATATTTAGAACTTTATTTTTTGAACCTTCTAAATGTATTTTCTTGGTAAAAACAGCGTTGTTGTATATATATATTAACTGTTTTTTAACTAGTCAGTCAATTATTTGGAAAACATTGATTTGAAAACTTCTTAATCGTTCATTAAAAAACTGCTTTTTTTTAATGAAGTAGGAAAATCGTTATCATCAATATGAGCCCATCAGAAATTTAAGATATATTTTCATCTAATTCAAAACTATAAATCTAGTAAGAGGTTATATAAAATTAGTTTTAAGAGAAACTTAATCATAGAAGCTAACAAGGAATTAGTGATTTTTACAAAGGAAAAAAAATCAATCACTAGAAAACTCGTTTTCTATTTGTATGATTCTAAGATGTTGTGCTACACATTAGTCCTATTCCTTTGGAAAATGTAGAAAGTGCTATTCTATCATTACGTGTAAACTTGCATGTAACATTTTGTAGCAATGATATTTGCATTTATTTTCAATTAATGCAAGTGAACTACTTATTAGAAATAGCTCATTATTATATAGAAAAAGAAAAATTTTGATTTAATATTTAATTGTTAATTTTAGGAGGAAATATTTCGAAATTCTCGTTAAGAAACTCAAATATGATATTTAAATTTAGCAGCATAACTTAGTAGCAACGTTTATACAATACAGAAGCAACTAACTCTCTTTAAAGCATAAAATTCCCTTTCTGTTGAAATTCTTGTGCAGATTTTTTTAATGAGAAAATATACATGTGGCTACAATAAACCTTCATTTCTGATATTTTAATTCTTTATATTGTTTTATTTATTCTTATTTTAACTCTTTTTTAATCTGCAGAGAATTATTTGTCTAAATTCAAAATAAATATGGTTTTTACAAAAGCTAGAATGTACTTATTTTCAGTTCTTTCTTATTCATGCAAAAACAGATTTTCAAAGTTATTCTGAGAAAGCTGCCCCTTAAAAATTTCTAGAAACTGAGCTTTTGTTCTGGTTGAATGAAAGAAACTGAAGAATATTTGCTCAGTGAAAGAAAAGGAAAGTTCTTTTGCTATTCTTGAGGTATTTGACTTGATATGAAAGCGAATTCTAAGAATAGATTTCAAGATTATTTCTTTGAATTCGATACTTTTGATTTCGCATTCATGTAAAGTATGAACAAGATACCTTTCATTATCAAAAAATGGTTTGAGAAAATCTTCTCTGATATTTAGTATGATTAAAAACACACTTTTATAAGAATTTCGAAATAATTTTTTAAAAAGTACACAGTACGTGCTATCTTAAAGATTTTGAAAATTATTTTCTTTTAAAAACAATTGATCAAGTATCATTTTCGAAAAATAATGCATATAATGTATATTAGCAGATGATTTTGTTAGTCGTGATTGTTGTCTATGCTCATGGAAGTAAACATGCTTAAAAATAAAATAAAGCACTGTTAATGAAATACAGAATACAATTTTTGTGAAAAATTGATATTATGTATTTTACTGTTTCATTTGTTGACTATCTTTCTAAAAATATTTTAAACAATAAACTGAGATCACAATTCAACACAATATCTCCACTCTCCAGTTAGAAACTGATGAAAAGTTTCATAAAAATTTCCATAAGGTCCATTACTATACCAAATTAGTAGTGATTATTGTATTTTATCAAATAGCTTCCCCATACTATTCCTGAATGCATAGAATTGCAAATTTTCGATATCTTATATATATACGTTTATTCTAGTAAGTGAAAAGTTGAAAACTGAGTCGAAAGGAAAATACTTTCTATGAAATGTGTATGAAGGCATATTATCTAACATTTTAACAATATAAATAAATACCATTCACGTGGATGTAGAATTTTTGTTGTTAGGTAGTAATTTTCTATTGTTTTCAAGTTTAATTTATTGTTGAATATTTTGGTCGTTTAGACATTCGGTAGTTGATCATATCTGCAGTACAATTCAAAGACGATGATATGCATAAAAATTGCTCTTATCGTACAGGATGAATACTTAAAGAGTAACTTCTGAAATTACTTGATGGAATTAATTTTTAGCTTTTTACTTATGTAAAGTCCTAGAAATATACAGAAACGAATATTTTGGATAATTATAGAATATTACAAACAATCTGAAAATTCCACAATTAAAAGACTAGAATTTGATAGATTTTTATAAAAAGAAGAACAACATTCATATCAGAATAATTACAGTTTCAGAAGTTATGTATTAACATAATTTATTCGTATTTTAATTTTTGAAATTTGTAATTAGGTGAAGGAAAGAACAAATTAATTAGCTAGTATTAATTAACTTTATTTGTCAACAAATAAATGGGTGATAAAGATAATGCAATCGATTTATTAATTAGTTGATTAGCATTTCTGTAATAAACTGTCTGGGAAAATACATTTTGGTCGCATTTAAAAATATCGGTTTGTGACACAGCCATGAGGAACAAATAGGACAGTTCCTTATCGATTGAATTCATTCTCCTATTGAAAAAATATTTATTAAATCTCGAGATTATTTACATCCTATTTAAATGCAATCGAAATATTTTCTCAGAGCTTTAAAATTCTTCTATTCCTGCTTTCGCTCGATGGCAGAAACGAACCGCATCCTCTTGAGGAAAAGCAAATAATCGCAGTGAGCGCGTAAATATTTTGAGTAGCCTTCATCAAACATGGAGAATATCAATGAATGATTTTGATTATTTATAATAAAAATTTAATATTCATTAGCAGAAAGCGTAGGCGCTTTTCTAGTTTCGCTATCACCACTCCTTCCACTCAGAAGTTGGATAAACACAGTGCATAGTATAATAAATAGTAATAACAAAGAAAAATAATTGCTTTTAGAAAAAAATTGTGAAGTTCTATTACCAACACTTTGCGCGGTGATTTTCTTGACCAAACATAATGCAGTAGTAAAAATTCAATTACATTTTCCCACAAGCGTAAGTTTAAAAAGAGTTGGTGAAAGAAAATTAAATTAATTACTATATACTGTACATTTTGATGGTGTTTAAATGTAACTTTTCAATATAAAGAATAAGAACTATGTTTGTTTCTAACACTTTGATGAATATTTTAAAAATTACTTTTTTTCGTAATTAGATTTTCATTCGAGAATGACAGAACTGTTTGTTGTAACCCCAAATAATTTACATCCTATTTAAATGTAATCGAAATATTTTCTCTAAGGTTAAAATTTTTTCTAGTACACCTTTCGTTTGGGTGGTAAAAGTAATGAGCCAATTCTTCAACGTCTTCTTTAGGAAGAGCAAGCAGAGACATTGAATGCGTCAGTATTTTGAGTAGGATCCCTCCTAACGTCGAGAATATCAATGAATGATTCGGACAATCTATAATAAGTGTTTAATATTCATTAGCAGAATGCGTAGGCGCTTTTCGAGTTTCGTTACGTTTCGCTCGTTTCGCTTTGAAGTTGGATAAACAGCCTGCGAATTGGGGAAAGGCAGTAATAAGAAGAATAAATAATTGCTTTTAATAAAAAGACAAGAAGAAGCTCTGCTTACGCATTTTGGGAGGAGATTTCCTGTCGCGGTACTAATATGTTAAGGTAAAAGCATCTATGCTTCCCCAGAAGCGTAATCGTAAATAAACATTATGGGGGGAAAATAGAACCATTTACTGAAAGGACCGTGCATTTTAAAAAGCTAGGAAGAGAAACGTGTTTTGTTTCCTCCATATTAGTATACAAAGAATTTAGTTTGGTGATTCTTGTATTGATAAAAAAAATTACATTTCATGATTAGATTTTTTTTCAATGTTGTTTATTAACAGTGTTATGTCAAGTAAAGTTGTATTTATTTCGTTTTTATAAATGAAATCACCATATTCGGAAAGTTTGATATTAGTATTACAAATTGAAAAAAATTATCATTAACTTGATTTCAATATTTCAACTTTTTAAAACATTGACAAAAAACTTTCCTACTTTTCTAGTGTTATTTCGTGTAAATAATTCAAGTTCATTTAGAGTATTTCTAGTTTAAATGTGAAATAACTGAAAAAACCAAGAAGGAGAGAAGATATTAATATTTTTCTGCTCTAATTACACGTTAGATAAAAACAGAAATTTCAAAAATTCGCTTAAAAATATTAAGGTTCATAGAATGAATTCAGAAGTTATATTTTCCATAAATGCAATTATCTATTAAATAATTTCAGTAATACTTTGTCTTGACATAGATTTTCTCAACTTAATTAATTTTTATGATTCGAATTTACACTTTTAATTGTATAAAAATATACAACGCAATTTCTTAGCGAGGAAAGATATATTTTTCATCATTGAGAAAGACTTCAAAGTTACAACGAAATATTTCAATGGTGTGACTTCTATACAAGGTGATTTTTTTAAAAAAATTGATAGCAAACAATCATCCAAGTTCATCATATATCATAAAAAAAGAAAGGAATGGGGCTTTCAAAGTTAGAATCAAGGAAGATTTTCAAAAGCTGAAATTAGCAGCATTAGTGAATAATCTTTCGCATTTCAGAAAACTAGAATTTTATATAAAAATCATAACATTTGAAGAATTGTTTGCATTTTCATTCTGCTGATTTTGTTGAATTAAAAAAGTTGTGTATAAAAATGCTCGTTTCTATCATATTGCCTTTAAGCTGAAGATATTATTTTGTTATGTTAACCGATTAAATTCAAAATTTTAATAAAGCTATTGATTTCTCGGAAATTCCACTTTTTCTGGTGATTTTATAAAATATTCTTTAATTTAAAAAATCATATAGATACTAGAAGAAAGGTATTTACTACTATTCGTAAATTAGAATTAACTTCTGTTTCATTATAATATTATAAAACATATAGTAAAAAAGAATTTTACAGAGCAAAGTGTCTTTGAACATTAGAAAAAAAGTGAACTTTGCTGCTATTTACTAATTTTTTCACGCTAGTATAATCATGGACAACAGTGACTTTATTGTAGAATCTCATTGTGAGTAGGTGGTGGAATTTCAGGTTAAAGAACTGATTCCACCAAAGCCTTATGCTATCACGGATCAAACGCCCTCACTCTAGTGAGGCATGAAGGTCTGCAGAGCGTAATGCTGGATGAGGAGTAGGATTAAATGCTCTTATGGTGAGGTATGAGGGTCTAAAGAGTGTGGTGTTCATTGAGGTGTTATATTCTATCTTCTTGAGAAGTATTATTTAACTACTATGTTAAATTACAAGGAACAGGCAATTAAATTACAATGCAAAATCACAGGGACAAAATAGATCTCGCTTAGCTTCAAAACGATGTGTTAGTATAAACCGTCTCGAATCTGTTTCCCACTTCAAATTGTTTACAAATTGTTTCAAATTGCTCTATATAAGGTACCTGCCCCTTTATTATTAAATTAAATTAAATCCGTTTTGAGTTTGTTCTCCGCTTTGATTATTTAACAATATCAATTTCCTTCTTTACATTGTTTATATGTTTCGGCTTTCAATTCACTTCGATATGCCGAATTGGCAATTCAATAATTCATTACACCTCAGTGAAACTTTTTTCCGTTCCATTTTCAATAAAATTACAGCTAGAGGTATGAATGCAATTTTGTCGTCAATACTCTCTTTAGACTAAAATCGCTGCTATGAATGAGAAAAATAAATGCTGTGAAATTTGTTTGATTTAAATTTTTATAAAGCGAATTTTTCAATTATCCCTAGATTTTCTTACAAACTTAATACTAAAATAACAGTTACAATTCGAATTTGTTTTGGTTTGAGGAAAAAATTATTTTGCTTGGAGTTTGCTGCTATACATTCAGTAAAATGCTGAATTGCTTCTTTTTTATTTATTTATTTCTGTATTTAATAAAAAAAGAAGCTGTAAATATTTCTTACTTTCTATCGTAACGTGAACATATTAAGTATAAAAAAACATTATTTATTTTGAAATTTTATTAAATAGTTATGGTAATCAAAAAGCTGTAGACATAGTTATTTATTTATTGAACTATTTAAAAATTTAATGCTAAAAATTAAAATTAATTTAATTATCTTTCTATTGGTATTATTAGTTTTTTTTTTATTAATAACATATTATTTATGAAAACTGTTAAATATAAAAAATACATTTTATACCTTTTAGTCTGAAATTCACTAACTGTTACTTATTTTTATATTAAATATTATTTAAATTAAATTTTTAAATAAATCGAATTTTTAATGTGTCCCCCTTCAAATAAATAAAGCTCTTTTTTAATCATTTAATGATGGCGTTTAATATTGATCTCGACTATTTCTCAGTTTACTGTATTATGATTTGTAATGCAATGCTTTTTTACTTAGATTATTTTTTATATCATTGTTAAGTTCAAAATTAATAATGCATAAAATGTCATTACCATAGAAAGCTTAATTTTATTTATTGCACTACAACAAATTTATAAGAATTTTCCTTACATTCTTCTGTTTTAAAATTATGTAAGTGTATTGCAGAATGTATTTCTGATAGATTGAAAAATCACCGAAATTTGCACAATGAGAAATACACAAATGGATTATGAAATATTTAATAAAATAACGCTGATGATAAAGAAAAGAATTGGGCTTATTCAAAAATTTGGGATCAGGTATAAAAAATGTAATTCAATAATATTCCGAATACCTTTCCGTCTTTCGGAGCTATCTTCAAAATCATACTCCCGTCAAAAGATGAAATCTAATTTCGAATGAAATGTTACCTTTCGGATGCGTGTGCCACGATTCCACAGTTAATAAATTTTATTGCAATTAAATTAATGAACAAGAATCTATGTGCAGAGGGATTAAGATTCCGAAGGGCTGGATAAGTCAGAGAACGGTAAACAAAATGAAGAGAAGGCTTTATTGAATGAATGAGTTAATTAAATTAGAATGAAGTCTTTTTGGTGAGTTGAATACAATAAGATGTAGAAAACGTATTTACATCCGCGATGTTTTATTGATATTTAATTGAATGCCATGTATTAGCCATTATTATTTACAGAAAAGATAATAACATTCTTATTTATAGAAATAATTTTTGTGGGCTTGAGAAACAAGGGACTTTTTTGTAGTATCGTTTGTGATTTAGATATTTTATCGATAAGTTATCATCAATTTGATGTTTAAAATAGCGTTGTATAGTTGTCAATCGAATTTCAAGAAATTGAATTTTGAATTTTCTGGTGTTTTACTGGGATTTAATGCAGCATTTGACAAGGAATGATCTTTATTATTGTGATTTAAAGAACATAAGATAATTCTAGAAACATGCTTGCGAATTAGATCTTTCCGACAATTTATTATAATTGGTGTTTAACACAACCTTTAGAGTCAAAGTTTAATGACCTACAGAATGCTAAGATTCTGAAAATTAAATTTATTTTCTCAGTTTCTTGTATTTAATCAAATATTATTTATAAATTATGATTATTTAAATAAATAATTATAATTAGTTCAGAATCAACAGGCTGACTTGTATATTATGATTAATTTTCATCTTAAAAGAAAATTTTATTATTTTATTATATCTAATATAAACAGAAAGATTAAGTCGATGCAATCAGAGCCTTAATTGACGGAATGAGGATGCCTTATTTGGTAGTCCTTAGTATTTTTGCAATGGGACACAATCAATTCTGATTGGGGGTTTATAGTTTTTTTGACATAAGTTATAAGTTTTAAAACCTTAATAATGATTATTCCATTATTAGGCAATACTTATTAGATAGTAGTTATATAATATACTGGATAATATTTTTTTTATTCCTTAGAATTCATAAATTCGTTCTATCTAAAATGCTTAGATTTTGCGAATGAAATTAATTTTCTGATTTACTCATACTTAATAAAATATTATGTATGAACTAATATTATTTAAAGAGATAATTCTGTGGAATTTCAGAATCAATGAGCTGTTTTGTAGGCTACAAGGGATTTTTTCCCCCATAAAAGGAAATTTTCATATTTTATTATATTTAATATTAATTGGAGAGTCAAAGCTATGCAATCAGAGCCTTAATTGATGGATTGATATTATATTTTCTGGTGATCATTAGTATTTTTGTAAAGTGAAGGAACCAGTTCTAATTGGTGGCTGACAGTTTTTCATATGATATAGGTTACATGCTTTGAAATCTTAATAATACTTTTTAGATTATTAGCCAATACTTATCAGATAATATTTATAAAATACATCAGATAACATTTATTTGTTTTATTCCCTGACATTGGTAAATTCATTCTATCTAAAATGCAGCATTTAAAAATGCATTTAGAGTATTAAGGGGCCTACTCAGAAATTACAGATAAACTGCAAATTATGAATACCAAGAAATTGTTAAGATATCTATTATCTAATATGCTATTTATACTTAATACTTATTTGATTATTAGACAGTACTTATCAGATAATATATAATACATTAGATGATATTAATTTGTTTTAATTCATGACAGTGGTAAATTCCTTCTATCTAAAAAGTAGCATTTAAAAAGGCATTTAGAGAATTGAAGGATCCCCTCACAAATTATAAATAAACTGCAAATCATGCATCTACCAAGAAATAACTGAAATATCCATTATCTAAACAATGAATGACTTAATATAGAGACGTAAATTACACTTAGTTATGCCATTTCCATAAATGAATGCCATTTATTAAAAAAACATGACTATCCTAACCTTTAAATCTCTCAGTCATACAGAGCGGAAAATTTACTTTTAAATCCATCATTTTTGTACTCTGAAGAAAGAAGAAAAAAATGACTAAGTTTAAAAAAAGAAAAATAACTCATGCTAATGTAATGACAGAGTAAGACCCAGTGGATTTTGCTGTCCGTAATTACGTTTTGGTCATTTTTTATGTTTCTAACATTTTTTCCCGTTTTTCTACATTTTGATTAGAATGTAATCGTGTTAATTTTGCTTTGAGTTTTTTATTGAAAGTAGCATTCAATAAATTAAAATAGAAACAAGGTAATTTTTGCTCGACAGGAGTTTGCAGCAGGAATAATCTTCTACTTGAAAATTGAGCTTTCGCTTAATTGTTTCAAGAAAACTAAGTGAGCTCTTTTTGAATCTTTACACGCAAATATAATTGAGAAAATTAATTTTTCGAGTCTGGTAATTAAATGTGTGCGATGAAGCAAAGGTGTAGATTTTTTTAATGTTATGCTCATAACATTGCTTGGGGTAAGGGATTTAAGAAATATCTGTTGTTGCTAGAAAAGTATTTTTTATTGTTTTTCAATGTTTTTATGATTTTCGTGTGAAGGTATTTTCAAAGCGGAAACAATTCGTTCACGTGGCATTTTTAGTTTAATTAAAATTTTAATAAAACTTTTATTAATTTTTCTAATGCAATTTTTTAAAGATTATCTGGTAGTAAGGAATTTAATTTTAAACATGATTATCAATAGTAAAAGAAATTACTTTTATTCCATTTGCTCCTCACACACTCAATTCATAAGACAGAAATATTTCATTAAAATAGTTTTTAGATTTTTTTCGAAAATGATCGGCCAACGAAATCAGAAAAAATCTGCTTTTTCTTGAGGATTTTAAAAAATTGGACGCTTTTTTAAAAAAATATTTTCTATTTACTTTATATATTACTTTGAAAAATATTTAATGACAAAAAATATTTATTTAAAAATGTTAGTTTTGTACTTAATTTTCACAAAGTAAAAAATATCTCTCTTTTCCTTTACTATTTTTCAATGTTAAAACATTTAAATTAATCGATTCCAAAACTTTCTCTCTTACTTTAACGAAAAATTAATCAAAGCTCTATTTCAGAGCATTGATTTGAATTTCATCTTCAAATCGAAAGTTATTTTGTTTTCTAACTCTTCTAAAGCTTTAATTTTGATTGAAAAAATATTTTAAAAGCGTAACACACAATTAAATTATTTGTAGCGGTAAAAACCCCCCTTTTACCATCAGATTTTAGGGTAAATTTGAAAATTAAGAATTTTCTTATTTCATTTCATTTTCTGTTCTTTCAAAAATTAAGTATTTTTTAGCAACTAAAAATATTTCAATTAAAAATGTAAATAATCACTAAGTATACAAAGATTTGATTCGAGGGGTTATGCAAACTATTTTATTGAAATTTGAAACTGATCTATTGTACCATATTCAAAATCTTGACAATCGTGAACGGGCTTCGAATCGAATGTCTATCATATTTTGAAGCTCTGTCATTGGAAAAATTGCCTTCCAAGAATAATCTAAGCACCAGGAAAAGATGATCCAGATCCTTGAAAAATTATCTTTCGCGTTTTCCGATGATGAGTTAACGTCAACTTTTTAGAGATCGATGTCTTTGATTTACTAGAATGTTTCTTTTGTATTTTCTAAGCAATTCGATCTATTTCAAACTTGCGTACTTGAGTTTGTAATTCACAATATCTATCAGTTACAGGTTTGTAGCTCATATTAAATTTGCCAACGGGGGCAAAATGTCCTAAGGAAGATGTGGTGTAAAAGTTTGGAAAAGTAGATTTCATGTTAAATTATGCATGATAAATGATAATAAATAAAATGATACTAAAATCTATATACTCTATAATTTTTCTCTTTGTATTCACATAAAAGTTTTTATATTGTTTTGTGAAAAGGAAATGCTAATAAGGCAGTTTGGAAAATATAAAATATATAGAGTTTATAAATGTAAAACGGGTATTTTACATATTCACATGCATATGAATTCTAATTTAGGATAATTAGAAATTAATAATCCTTAAATTATTGAACATTCAAGCAGGAAATTAACATAGAAAAAATGAAAATGGAGTCAGAATTTGCTGGTAACACAGTTTACAATTCAAACCAACTGATAATTCTTCAGTTCTTCCAATGATGCACTGCATAGTTTTACACATTAACCTGAATAATGATTGATAAATGCTCAATGAATTTTCATTCAGGACCACAGATGTCAAACTAGAACCATATTTTTCATAGAATTAAGTTCCATTGCCTGTTCTACTTCTACTTCAAATTCTACTTCTTTGTCTGACAGCATTGCTGTCTAAAAACCGCACTCCTAACATTTGCGAGTCTTTACTTTGACAATTGTTTTAAATTGTGGAACTTATAGTTCTCACAACTGCAGAATCATATGATGGTTTAGTTTGGAAACTATGGGACCAATAAATTATCTCTTAATAGTAGAAATTTCTTTAGACCATTTTACAGTTGAGAAATGCATTTCTGAGCAATGCGACTCGCATTTAGATCTTATGTACAGTTGCATTTTCATCAGTTTGTGCCTTAATGTAAAAGAACATTAAAACTATATAATTTATTTGGTAGAAGAAAATACCCTGATGATTATCTCTTCATTATTTAAATGAAATGAATGGAGATCAATTATTATTCCTCAAATTTCTCAACACGTATTCGGGTAAACTTTTCTTCAAATTTAATTTATTTATCAGCTGTATTAACAGAAATTAGTTTTAGGCCGTGTGAAAGAATGCATTGCTTAAGGACATCACCAAATAGTGCGGCTCTCGAAGTCGATAAAAGTTTCTCATAACATGGTCTAATAGCAACCAGAACAATCGAAATTGGCTTGGAATGTTCCAGACAGCACCTAAGTCATTCATTTTCTACGCACTTTGGTAACTTGCCCTTTAATTAATCGCATTTTCTAGGCGGAATGATTAAATCAGCATGCCTTTCAACAACCTTCCGCTGCACATTGCCTAGAATGAGCACATTTATTTCGCTATGGTATGCAACCGTTTTCTCCTGCAGAGTTCAGTAGACTTTTAGTAACCATAAAGCAGCTGATCAATTATGCTGATTCCTTGTAGTTACGTTCATTATTTTTAATATTAAATTCAGATTTAGTGATGCGAAGATGCTGATAAGAATATTCTCTCAGTGCTCTTATTAGACGAATTCTTATTAGCTCAGTGCTCTTATTAGCTAATATTTTATAATTTACGGATTGCGAGAGACGAGATGTGATTTGCAATAAATTGGTAATTCATGACTAGTTTTAAACAAGATTTTATTTTACACCAATTTATTTCTATTGTACGACATAAAGAAATGATATTTTGAAAACTATTTTAATACACTGATTGCTCTATATATTTTTTATATGTGATGTAATGAGGCAATATTTTGAAAACTGTTTTAATTCACTGATTGCACTATATGTTACATATTTTTAATGTATTGAAATCAAATTTTATGTAGTTTTCAAATAAAAAATGTAATCACCCTTTTTTAAAAATATCTTACTTACAAATTTAAAAACAGATCGAAGTAAATGATTGCCATGTCTTATAAATTAGAGCAAAGGCTTTTTTAATATTGCTAGAACAATGATGGCTCGGAATATCTGATTGGAACTCGATTGTTTCTTTGAAGGAAAAAAAAGAGTATTGACAGGAAACTAGGTCGTCAGTTTTATCGTCTTGATTGTGGTAACGTGTAAAAACATTTGTGAAAAATAATGGATGGTATTATTTTGGCCTATATCGAGTTCAGATAGGTTGAGAAATCTGATATATTGCATTCATAAGAAATTTTCTGGATGCTAAAATATATCAAAAAGTACTTGAACTGATGCCTACCAGAGGTAATGGAGGCCTCTTCCCAATCTTCCTTAAAGATAATGCTTCATTGCATGCATCTCACTTACGAAGTTTTTCCATACTATTTATGAAAAAATTATCGATTATTTACTTTTCATTCTGTTGAATTCTGTATAAAACCTTTTTCTGCTCTGAAACCACAATAAACCAAAAAACAATCTATGTAAGACACGCAGGAAATTCACATAATAATGGCGCATGCATCTCATACGTTTGTGTAAGCAAAAAATACTGTATTACATATTTCTAAAAATTATACTGTTTTCAAGGTGAATAAATATATCCAGAAGTAAATAAATACAGATATTTCTAGGAAACTCTTAGAAAAGAAAATTCATTTAAAGGATAGAAAAATTTCTTCTGAATAAAACGTTTGCGACAGACGAGATTGCTCTGTACATGCATACCATTTCTTTATTCAATTACACCGCTATTTCATGAAAATAAAAAAATAAAAAAAACTTATCAACATATTATTAATTATTCGATTTTAATTATTTGCATTTTATTTAGCTTTAACCAGTCTTAAAGTGATATGCAAAAATAAAAAATTCGTCTTCTGTGAGACACAAATCATTTCGCTTCTGAGATTTCTAAAGAGGAATTTTAGATAAAAATTAAATTTTGATTGCCTCTGTATGAATTTTTGGTTTAGAATTTGATACTTTACTTCCATAAAATTTATTTTATTCACTAGAAGAAACCTAAAAATAAAAAAAAATATTCTCTACTTTAATGGATATTTTCCCTGGAAATAGTTTCCTACAACTTGAGATATATCGCTTTTGATTGATATGAGAAATCTAATTATATGTTAATCCACAACTGGATTACAACTTTGTCATTCTTTACTAAAACAAAAACAACATTAGATTGTCATCGTTTGCAGCTCCATTTCCTTCATTGCATTCAGCTGTAAAGTTTCTGTAAATGATTTACAAATATTTACATTTTACCAAAAAATAAAGTTATTTTAGAATTTGGGCGAAGTTGTGTGAAAACAGTCCTGTAAAGCATACTCTGCATTATTTATTTCATTCCTTTTCTAAACATAGCCCTCTTCCGTTGAAGAAACCGAAAAGTAAAGAAGGGAGTTTTCAAGTTCAGAGGATTTATTTTCTGGGAAAATGATTAATCTCGGAGTCGTAGTCTGAGCAAGTCTTTTACTTTTAAAGTATTCCTGCGACTTCCTCAGATGAGACGCCGTATTTCTCATGGCTGATTGAATACAAAATTATTTGACCTCTGGCGGAAAGGTGGTATCCCTTTCTACTGCGGGCCAATACCTTTTTCGTTACAACAGAAGAAGGCACATCGGCCTCCTTAGGGGAAAGAATTCCGGAGGAAATCACAAGAAGGAGATAAAAGAACCTCCCTTGATGGCCTTCCCTTGCTCAAAGATGAATGAGTTCTCAATAATGTGATGCTTTCTGGACGTACTATTAGCGGGAAAGACTAACCCAGAATGGTCCGAAGATTCCGCTTCTTCTGTCTTTGGACTTTTCTCATTTTTGCAACACTTCATCTATAACTGCTTGAATCGTTTTCATTTTGTTGAGGCACTTAACTATCAGCGCAGACACAAAGAGATTGATTTCTGGCGAGGAAAGGAGAAAAAATGTAGACAATATTATTGGATAGAGTGACTCAAGATGTCTAGTACTTTGCCTAATCGTGTTATTTGAGTGAAGAAGTGAAGAGAACAACGTTTTCTGGATTATTCTACACGATTAAATAAGGAAATGAACTATGTTTTTTTATTTTGTTGTTTGTATTATTTAGTGGAATATAATGTAACTTAGGTTTACGTAAAATATTCATTAGACTTCTATCAAAATTCAGTGTTAAAATTTCTGAAAGTTAATGTAAAACTATTCAATAAGAAACTTAAAAAACCTGAAATTTAATATTTTAGATTTAGTCACAATTTGAGCATGTAGTTACATTAATATATTAATTTACTGTGTAAAATAAATTTATTTTCTAATTTTCAGGTTTTAGTTGATTTTTTTTCTCATGCAATCAAATGCTGATTCAAAAATCTATACGAGATGCGGAAGTATGGTTAAGAGCCTAATTACGATTTTAGACATTGAATACACAATTATCAGACAAAAGCATGGAAAAATTTGTAAGATTACGATTAGGGAATTAAGGCTGAAAAATGCACATTTTAAGAAGAAAGTGTTATTGTACATTTCTGAGAAAACTGCTGAATTATGTGATGTAAATAGAAGTCTAAACAGGAAAGTCAGAATTCTTGAATTCTGTCTTTGCTGTTTAGACTTCTATTTTATTAACGTAATTGAAATAAGCAAATTCGAGAACGATTTAACCTAAAGGCTGACTATTTAAAGTAAAATAAAGCAAATTTACAAGAAGAAGACATGATAACTATTACTTAATATATCTAATTTTTGTATTTTGTTCAAATAATTTTCGACTTATTCCTGGACTTTATTTGTAGCGTGTAACTAAAAGTAAGTTATAAATTACACTTAAACTTCTTTTATATTTTCACATTTATCCATTTAGTTCTTAACAAGTAATCATTTGCCAAACCTTCTTCGATTACTCAGCTGCAAAAAGATCGTCAAAATTTTATTATTGTTTATTTAATACAGGAATAAGTCTAAGATAAACACCACTAAGTTGGAAGACAGTTTTTTCTTAAACTTTCTTCAGAAACTTCCTTCTTTATCAAAAGAAATTCAATGATAGGAAAGCAAATAAAAATGAGAAATCTTACATTAATGGTCAGTTCTTAGAAATGACGGACGCTTTTAAAGATGTTGGAAAAAAATTGTTTTTAGCCACCTCATATTTCACGTTTGACAGATCGCTTAGATACCGTGATGCTTATGTTAAACTTTGAGAAAGTTTCTTCACCGAGTTCCTTAGAGTTGTCAATCAAGAAGTCATTCATGTATCCTGTACAATAAGCTAAGCTAGAGTCATGCTTTGAAAAGGGATTATGTGGAATCTTCCAGCGCAAAATTTATCTTCATCGCAGAATATCGTCTGTGTCAACGAAATTCAGCGATGTGCTAAAGAAGAGTTAAAGGGCCCCTGACATATCACCTGAACCAAATGATGAATAGATTACTGTAGCTACGAAGGATCCTAATTTATGTTTGATAATATTTTTTTTTCACATCAAGGCTTTTTGAAGCAACCTTGTTAATTAAAAAATAGTACTTAATGATCATTCAAGAATTTGCTGTTTATGAAGGGCGAATTTTTTCATTGAAACTTGTAACTTTAGTCTATTTAGTGTAGTATAAATATTTGAATTTGCATGGAGGCTTTTTGGGGAATGGTCTCATCGTTTTCAACCGCATTTAAATGATAATGGTGATTTCTTAGCTGAAAACCTCTTTCCAAACTTTCTATCTTATTAAACGATGTTTATAAAATACAGCATTTAGCAAGAATGTTTACATTTTGAACATTCTATATACAAACTGAAAGATTTTCAGAAATCTCCAGAAACTAAATTCATGTACCAGAAATCTCTCTACGTAGCTTTATCAACGCAACAAGTAACAACTCGTCAGAGAGAGAGAGATAGATGGATAGAGAGAGAGAGAGAGCATTTGATTCTGACAGATTTAATATGGACATACTTTGAGGGTCTTCAATGAAATCGTGTCAGGAACTCATGATTTTCTGGAGTCAAAATCTAGACTTTGACACCAAGCTAAAATAGGCTTCATAGAAACTAAAGCGAAATATTGAGCAGAATTGTGCAATAGTATTCGATGCTGTAATATTTTGCAACATACTTCCATATTCTACGGCGAATGATTAAGTAGGTTAATTGAAGGTCAAACTTACATATGGTCTTCGTGAATTTTATACTTTCCACCGTGTATTAATTTTCTTTGTTCATGTGGTGTGCCTGTTTGGAAAATTCAATTTTGGGGTTAGGCGTTGTCGTCTTCTTCGGATATCGAATCAAAACTAAGACTATTCCAATTCTGTCACCTTTTTATTTCTTTTCCATATTATATAGCCTTTTTGAAGCTTAAGGTAATAAAATAGGCCACTTTTATCTATTTAAAAAAAAGTTTAAGCAGAATAAAAAAATTTAATTTAGAGTCGTTAACAAAAGGTGATATTTTTCGAAGTGCAAGTTCGAGGGTAAGTTTATTAATTATTTAGATTTGAATTAGATTTTATTCAATTATTTCAGGATAATGTGGACTGGATATCAAAAAATAAAATAAAATATTGTCATTCTTTGTGTTTAATGTAAGAAATTCATTTATCGGCTAAAGAAAATATGGTATAAATTTCAAATAATTCGTTTGGATATGATACATTGTGTAAAAAGATTTTATGCTGACACATAAGCCAATATAGCAATTTTCACACCGAATTCCCAACCTTTTTTCTTTACTTTTCAACCATCGATACTCTTTTTATGTGATTTGGAGTGTCGTCCGCAAAGTTTCTACTTTTTATCGGGTTTGAAGAAATATGTGAGATAAAATTCTTTTCTACCAACTGCATTGTACAAGCGTCTAACCGTATTTTTCGAGATTTTGTTTATAATATTTGAAAATTTCCTCGATAACTTCTATTCTTAAGTTCAAAAAGATTTTTCAGAATTTACTATAACGTTTTGAAGAACTATATACTTTAGATAAATATTTTTCCTAAGATGGTGAAATATTTCTTTCTGATTTTTTTTGGTCTATCGCATGATCAGAAATTTCCGATTGACCAATATTTTAAGATATTGGATTTCTTTTTTGAGAATTCTGCAAAACATTTAGAATGGGGCATGATGATAAAATTACAAATAATTATCCAATATAAATTCATGACAATGCGTTAAAATTTAACCTGTTTTTAAGGAATCCCAAGAAAAAAAAATCGATTATTGCCATACAACATATCTACTTGTATGGAAATAATCTTGAAATTTTGGGGATTCACTGAAGAACAGGTTAATTTCGATTTCAATTGATCAACAAGTTTTGCTTCCTTTTATTAGCAACGCAAAGTAATGATATTTATTTGTGAGTATCCTGTAATAACATCTAAGGGGAACTTAAAAAAAGAGTTTCCCCAGGTAATTCACTTAACAAAGAACTCTCCGAATAAATTTGTTTACTTATAATTACAATATATAAAGAAATCTACTCGTCTTTCAAAGAATATCGAAAAAAGGAACCGATGTCGGCTCATAAGTTTCCATTCTAAACCTCCATTATAAAAAGCAATTAGTGCTTATATCTTTATATTTTGTACAATGCATTTATAAATGAGAAATATAAAAGCGTACAACTAAAGAGAATTTAATGGAATTTTAACGAACCCTTCTTTCTCTGACATCCCCTCTTTCAACTCTGGGTTTTTAAAGTTTACATTGGAAATCTGCAATTCAGTTTGAAAAGAAGATTCTTATTTTATTCGTATAAAATGAAGTCAAAATCAGGAAAACACCCTATTAAATTATTAAGTAGCTCATGTTAAGTGAATTGTACACCGAAAGTAACACTATTTTACCCACTGTTTAGAAACTCCTTTCGAAACGCTATTTCTGCATCAACAGCACCCCTTCTTTATGAGTCTCAACAGATTGGATTAAAAGCACTTTTCCGTTTTAAGAATTCGCCTTTCGTATTTTAACATTCACACTTGGGAAATTAGAATAGACCGGCTTTACGACATTCGAGTAAAACGCGACGCATTTTCTATTAGGGAGTGTGTACCTTGCTCTCGAAAATTTAACATTATTTCTCTTTCCAGCCTAACACTTTTCCATATTGGGCTCCCGATATGTCTTCTGGGATCGCGGTGGCTTTGGCTCCTTTCAAGAAACGTCGAGTGGAAAATACGCATTGGTTTGAACTAATATTTGAACTTCTAGAGATATTCCCAAGAGGACTTATTCTTTCACTCTATAAGGATAATGGTTTTCACTCAAGATATATCTATATACATTCGGTAATGTGAAAATGTGTGAGCTATCCAATTAGTTTGTAATGTAATGAGCTATTATTTCTCTCAGTAGTTTAATGTCGTCATTTTCTTGAATGTGGGAATCTATATACTTGGGAAAAATAACTAGAAGCTACAGATTTGCCCCATTTTTGATTGAGTTCTTTTCAGATGCGTTGGTGCGTTAGATTAATGATTAGATTAAGTTGTCCTAAATGATATAAAAGCAGCAATAATTGTATAATGTATTGTCTTTGGCCTTTGAAAGCTTTTAGTGTTATTGTTAAACAAATGCGCTCTAAACGGTGAGTTTTCATAGAATTAATTCTAAATTATCTAAATGAATTATATTTTGGATTTCTAAATATTTTCGCTTGGAGTATACTCCCTTTCTATTTCAATGCGTGGTGCTAATTTTCAAAATTACGTGAAATATTGTACCATTGAGTATTACATATTTGTGTAGATGAAACAGTTGATTCTTGTCAAATTTTGAGCAAACTGACTTGAGCTTAAAAAATTTGTTTTCAAAATTATCTAAAAATTACTGGCTTATTGCAGTAAAAAATTAATGGATTTCCACTATTTAATTAAATCGCACATAGAAAATAATATCAAGAATGCTTAAAAAAATTTGATATGGAGAAAAAAAATTATGTATTTGAGATAGTTAAATTCTACACTCCTGTGATACAATTTTATAACATAAAACAATCTTTTAAAGAAAGGTGGTTTAGTGTTTTAAAGAATAAGATAAATTAAAAGAGAGAGGAACATTTTATTTATTTTTTAATTCCATATCTCTCTCTTCAAACTATTTTTCGCTTTTCGAGTAATTAGATTAACAAAAATTTCAATAGAAAGATAATTTTGGAATCATAGTAAAAATTTTCTTCTCAATTTAAAAAGCAAAATAAACTCTCTTTAATTGGTGAGTGTACAAAATTCCTAGTGAGAATGACACAGTTCTGGCTAACAAATAATTTAGATTAGATATGTTTATCAAAGGTTTGACTGCTTGTCTGTGTGTTTATTCGTGTTATGTCAGTTGATTCGTTTTTATGTAATTCGTATTTATGTCAATAGCTAAATAACTGAGTAATCTAGGAATGCTGTAGATGCATGACAGAGTCTGACTGATATATTTGTCGGATGAAATTTAAAATGTTTAGAATTTTTTCTTTATTAATCAAAGTTTATAATAAAAAGTTGAAACATATGACAAAAACTTGAGAGCATTTTTCCATTGGTTACCATCAGAATGAGCTGAACTTATAAAACAGTAAAGCAGGCAGCTGTAGTTGAATTTCAAAGTATTTTTGCACTAGGCACAATTTTATACTTTTATATTCTGAAAACAGTGGATTATTTGTTGATAGAAGGCTACTGGAGATCTAAAGTAAATCTTTAATATTTTTTGTCACATGAAATAGGCGAAAAAGTGAGTGGGAAATTTTCTGTGGAAAAGAGTTAGTAAAAAAAGTGCCACAAAGGCGAAAAAGCTAAAGTTTAAGTCTTAAAGCTAATCAAAATCGAAAGAGGAGGCATTTTGTTGATTAAAAACTTCTATTTAGAAAATAAACGGGACTAATACTTACCATAGAATCTCTTGGAAATCGTACAAGCATGTTTAAAAATATTTCAACGAGAGAATACCGTGTTTTGATACCGTGTTTTTTAATATAAAGACGAAAGCATTCAGAAACTTATAGTTTAATATATTTCTATTTTAATACTGAAATGTTTTGCATGTGAAAGATTTTTCTGTTTGTTCTCTATTAGTTTTGTTTGTCTTTTTTCTAAGAAATTTGAAAAAAACTTAAGAAAAATGCCTGCAAGGTGAGAAACAACAACAAATACGAAAGCTGAATATCTACGAAGCAATATATATCTTGAATAACATGAACTAGACCCGGTGATTTAAAGTTTAAATTCTTTTAAATGTTATTCATTACAACAATTTATATGTCGAAATAAATGAGATTAATAAAATTTAATAAAGCATTGTTTTAATTTTTATTGAAGTGGGAAGAATCGCACCTTTTTTAGTTTCAAATGATAAATCCGGATGAAATTCAATTTCGAATATATTAAAAAAATAAATGAAATAAATTCTGAATTAGGTCCAATATTACTGAAAATTTACAAATTTTAGTGTGCTTCTGAACTACATTTCAGAGTGAAAATGTTTTTGCTTTCTTGTCTTATTACTTTTAAACTGATTAATGAAGGAATATAAATTTAAGGCTCATATCAATGTTTTTAGAAAATAGGAACATATTTTATAATGAAATTTATTCTCATTATAAAATAAAAACTTAAAACTAGAGTAAAAATTAAAAAAAAATATTTTATGACAACTCAAATATAATTGAACTGAAACTTATCAAAATGTCTAAACAGAGACGATGATCACTTGGACCCAAAAGACTAAAATAATTGCTATTTTTCCGAAATTTCTACAACCTCTCCTAATTCGGATTCGAAATTTCGTTTCTAAAAATATGTGCTGACATAAATGTATTTTGTAAAAAAAAATTAGCTGATTTATAAAAATCATTTAATCCCATCAAATATATAGAAATAGTTTTAGCTAGCAATAAAAGATCTGAGTTTAAAAATAAAGAAGTATTTTTTTTAAAGTTAAAGGTGACGAACACAATTCTATATCAAGTTGAAACAAAATTTATATTAAAACTGTTACATTTTTGAACTGTCGATTTAGCGTTTGAAAGAGAGCTGGTAAAACTTTTCATCGTTGTGAATTCTCTTAAACTAAATATACTAAAATCGAGCCACATGCAACCAGCTGAAAACTTTGCGAATTACATTGCTGATCATTTCGGATCCTGCTATTTTGTGTAAGTTGCCCCAAAACAAAACAACTGTCAATAGCATCCGTATTTCCGAGAAACATTAGCTGATGATTCAACAATGATGTGGGCGTGTAGGTCAACACAAATGCTAACGACAGAGTAGGTAAAATAGATGAGGTAATGGAATAGATAGATGAGATCTTTGAAATATGTGCTGGAAGCTCATTTTTCAGGTTTATTTTAAGAGTAAGTTTTCAAAGCTTATTCGCCGTCATTGAAAAAGTTGCTATATTTTTGCTCCTTTCTGAAGTACTAATCATACAAAATAGTAGTGAAGACAGCTCTTAGTTAAGAATGAAAAAGGATCTTCTCGTTATCTTAGGCCTGATTTCCCCTAAAGAACTGATAAATAATTTACAGTTTGTAATTTATTAGTTTACTTAAACGGATGTTTGTAAAACGAATGAACTTCATAATGAATCCGCTTTACCAGTTGAATACAAATGAATAAATGCATGTTTTTGGCAGGTCCTTCTAATTTCCGGGGAAATTTAAAAAAATCTGATTGGCTATATATGCTTCATGGGTAAAAAACAACAACTGATTTCTTAATGTAAACCAAGGAATTATTCGTTAAATCGAATATCAAGAAATGGTTTCAAAATCGTTATTACTTTTCAAAGCACCCATGGGCTAAGGCAAGTAACTGAGCATATACACTGAAGAGACAAAAGTCATGGGATAGCAATATGCAAATATACAGATGGCAGTAGTATCGCAGCGAAAAAGTATAAATGCGCAGTTCGTTTTCCAGAGCTTTCATTTGTGTTCAAATTATTCATGTGAACAGGTTTTTCGTGATTTATGGCGGCAGGACGAGAATTAACAGACTTTGAACGTGGAATGTTAGTTGGAGCTAGACGCATGGGTCATTCCATTGCGGATATCGTTAGTGAATTCAACATTCAGAGATCTACAGTATCAAGAGTGTGCCGGAAGTGTGAAATTTCAGGCATCACATCCCATCATGGACAGCGCAGTGGGCGACCACCTGCACTTAACGATCGAGACCGCCGACGTCTGTGTAGAATGGTCAATGTTAATAGACACGCAAAACTTCGTCAAATAACTGCAGGAATCAATGTGGGACGTACGAGGGACGTGTCCGATAGGACGAAATTTGTATTCCTTGGGTTATGACAGCAGAAGACCGACTCGAGTGCCTTTACTGACAGCACGACATCGCCTGCAGCAACTCTCCTGGGCTCGTGAGCATATCGACTGGTCCGTAGACCAGCGGAAAACCATGGCGTGGTCAGATGAGTCACGATTTCAGTTGTTGCGAGCTGATGGTAGAGTTCGAGTGTGGCGCAGACCCCACGAAGTCATGGACCCAAACTGTCAGCAAGGCACTGTTCAAGCTGGTGGTGGCTGCATAATGGTGTGGGCTGTTTTTATGGGCATGAACTCGATCCTCTGGTGCAACTGAACCGATCATTGACTGGAAATGGTTATGTTCAGCTGCTTGCAGATCACTTGCAGCCATTCATGGACTTCACGTACCCCCACAACGATGGGATTTTTATGGATGACAATGCGCCATTTCACCGGGCCAGAACTGTTCGCGATTGGTTTGAAGAACATTCCGGACAATTCCAGCTCATGATCTGGCCACCTAGATCGCCCGATATGAATCCCATCGAGCATTTATGGGACATCATCGAAAGGTCCGTTCGTGCCCAAACTCCTGCACCATCCACACTTTCACAATTATGGACGTCTATACAGACAGCATGGCTCAATATTCCTGCAGAGGACTTCTAACGACTTGTGGCCTCCATGACACGTCGAGTTATTGCACTTCGCTGGGCAAAAGGAGGACCGACACGATATTAACAGTCATCCCATGACTTTTGTCACTTCAGTGTATGTTAATCAGTAGGAGTTTCGCACTCTTGAATTTCTCATATATTTATTAACTTTAGTGAATTAAGAAGCGATAATAAAATGAATTATGGATTTGATCGTTTTGATTGAAAACCTGACATATATGAATAGTTTGTATCAGTTGTTGCTTTGAAATTAAATGACACAAGATAAAGATACAATGACACAAGGCTATAATGCACTAATTTCTGTGTCCAGATCATATACTATAAACAGTTGTAAAATATTTTGAATTTTACTTTTTTTAACATTTGGATTAGAAAAAATGCCACCATACTTTTCTGGGCACTACATGGGCAGCACTATTCTTGAACGTTTCAAGGCAATTCAAGCTTACATCCCTTTTAAAATATATCTGGTTTGATTAGGAAGTTCCAAGGACTTTTTCCATTTCATTAATCACGGTTATTCAATATTTATGATCGACTTAGTGAACAAGGACTAAAGGGTGTAAAGAAATGAAAACTCTTTATATGAAAACGCCGACAGGTTATGGAAAAAACTATTGATGGCGATTTAATTTCTGGAATATCTACATATTTTGAACGCATTTTTTTTGCGCTTGAAGTAGGTGAGATTTCATCACATTGATTGATAAAAAGTAGGAAATTGAGCTACTAGATGAATAAGTTATAAATTATAAGGCTAGATCAAATAGATAGATTTCTTACTGAATATTGAACAGCTGATGATTACTAACAGGGACGACTCAAGAGTTTTTATCTGATTTTCTAAATAAGGTATATGATATGTAGGCTAATTGGACAGTAAAATTTTTATTTGCTTATTGTCGCGGCATATTTGGATTTGAACTGATGAGTTTATTATTTGATTCTTCATATAAATAAAATGACTAGCATATTTTTTATTAGTATTTTCCTGCTTTATTTTTAACTTTGTTTAGTTAAATACGTTTTATATTAATTGTGTGATCTTTAGAAGAAATGAAATCAAAAGTATGCAAGCATTGCTTAAAATAAGTATCTATTCAAAAATAATTAGTCAAATAGAAAGTTGAAAAAATAATTGTATGACTTTCTGAGATCTCAATACATGAGTTCCACATGTACAGGAATTTACAGTCATGGAAATAATGTAATTTAGTCCAAAATTTGCTATTCATACACAATTCTGGTTATAAAAGGAATGGCCGAATCTTTTATTGAGTTTCTGATTTATCATTAAATTCACGAAGTCATTTTTTTTTTGAAATACCAATACTTTTCTTATTTCGTTTTCAAAGAAGTTAAAAGGATCATATTACTTACAAAAAATGACAACAATCGAAAAAGATAATTCATTTGACTTTCAAAGCTTAAAAAGAAATTTTCAGCAAGACAGACCAAAAAATACTAACAAGAACATATTTTACATTGAGTTAAGGTCCCTCTGTCGTGCTTTGAAAGCCAATCTATAAAAAAAGACACGCAGCTTGTGACTGGGAAAAATATTTCCGCCTGGAGGAAATGTAGATCTCCTTCTTATAAAGCAGTCAATTCAATCTGTGCATGGTTACTTATATCATATCGTCAATAGAAATCGCAGACTCCCTCTGGGCTCGAACGAATCAATAAAGGAAATTCAATTTAAAGCCCATCCTGGTAGTCACGCTATATCTTCAGTTATCTGACAAATGCGGACACCGATTTTCGAGTGCATTCGGTTTCAGATCTGGGTCAACGGGAGTTTCCAGGATTATAGATTGCAACTCATGAAACTGTCCTTCATTAGGATAATTCAGGACAGAGTACCAGATATATAATTATACTAAAACACTCCCCTGTCTGACTCTCGGTATTCAGTTTAAATTTGGTTTCCTGATGACTCGCCGCATTGAAATGGTAATCTGCTTTTTTCGATTTCTCATCACCCGATTTCACTATCGGATCTTATCATTCGGATGTTCAGATAGAGTAGAAATTAATCCGGATTTCATTCAGATCGAAATGTTCGATTCAATCAAAGCATTTGCATTTTTACTGTCAGGATAAGCATGAATTAAGGATGCAGCTAAGAGAATTAAGGTGAAAAATTTAAATAATTTTCCGATTTCGATGTTTAAAAGGGCTTTGAAGCTACAATAATATCTGGAGTTTGGTAAATGCTGAAAGTATCGGGATTCGGATGGCAGGATGTTTGAATAAATGTTGTCCCCAAGTTACTTTGTTCCATACTAGCCTTTCAGAGTGAATTACGATTAAATATGAATTTCGTGTTTAATTCATCATATATATATAGCGTGCTTTAAATTTTATGTATTGTAGATTTAAAATCTAAACCTTTTAAGAGAGAGTAATAGAATCCATATGTTCTCATGTGATTCGTGTGATATTTTATGATGTTATCACATATACCGTTATTTCAGAGCCCATTTTGTATTTTGTTTTTAGGGAAATGGTACGACATTGCATCATTGTGTTTGACAGTTTAAAATAGACTGTTATGTTTGTCATGCTATTGTAAAATTTTCCTATTTTGTAATTAATTTTGATGGATGCTAATATTTTACAGATTTTCATTTATACAATAATTGTCTGCACACAAAACATGTGAGGAAATCTAGATAGGGGTTTGACATTCTCGTCATTTAACCGTTATTCTAAATTATGAAGACTAGTTCTAAATAGCTCTCATTTATAAAACGCGATGTAACTTTTGGAAATCAAATCAGTAAAATTATAAAAATAATCATTCATTCACATTAAAAATAATATAGATTACGAGTTTAAAAAAATCTATACTTTTTTTTTGCGTTATCTTCATTCTTGATGTTAATATAATTACTTTATAACTAATTAAATTCCTAGTTAAAGGGTAGATATGAAAACAATGGCACAAAAAGTAATCTTATCTTTATCCGCATGTTGTATACTGCACTTCTGACTAATAAAGTTTTTTTTTCATCTCCACCTGATAAAGAAGTTTGAAGAATGGTTAGAAATCGCCTTCATTTGACCACAATTATAACGTATGAGGTCCTAAATAGCTATCGAGTATCTGTGAAACTCAATGTAAATGTTAAAAATCAAATCAATCAAACCATAAAACATAAGCATTCGTTCACTCTTAAAATAGAATAGATTACGAGCTACAAAAATCTCAGTTTCTTTCTTGCATCAGCTTTGCCATTTGACTTCTTAAAAATTGCATCAATTCTTTGAGTTGATGGATAGACACGAAAAGAATGGCATAAAAAAGACTTTATCTTTCTCCGTGCATTATAACTGCTCTGTTGACTTACAAAGTATTTTTTTCTCTCTCTCCATCAGCAAACTCAAGGACCTCAAGAGGAATGTAAACTCCGAATATGCTGTATGTGCAGAAAAACGACCTAAGGGAATTTGAGACCTTGGGTCCTTTGTAAACACGGCCATAAATGAATAGCCACTAAAAAGGCTAGATGACCCAGAATGTTTTTGGGTTTTATTTAACACCAAGGAGATGGTACAACAGTAAATATTATATACTTTTAAAAAATGCTTATACATCACTAGAAAGTTATGCTCTTCGATGTTTTGAATAAATTATTTTATCTTTTACACTGAATCTTTTTTTTTTCGGAAGATATGTTCCTGAAATAAGGTTCAGAATTGTTTATATAAGCTGAATTAAAAGATATTAATTAAGTGGATTTAAGTTAAAGTTTTTGTAGATTAAAAAAGTGGTTTCAGGCTAGTATTAAAAATGAAAGGGGGAAGGGAGCACGAAAACGCATTCAACCTTAATACAGTAAGGTTAATTTTTGTTGTATCGCGTCCTGTTAGAAAACTCGTAATTGCGGAGTTGATAGTAGATGGCAGTGAGTCGTTGTAACAAGGTAGCTGATTTCTCACTGTACCAAATGAAAACCATGTCCTGAGAAGGGCAAATTGGGGAGACCTATAGCTAGTGTTGCACCACGTTTTATAAATATCATTTTATTAGAAAGTTTAATAAACAAGAATCTCTAAAATTTTGGTGTTTCAGAGGATATGTTTGATTAAGTTGAGTACAAATATTAAAGAACGAATTCTAATACGGAGTCGAATTTTGTAATTAGATTAATTCCAAGAAAATTTTTCTGTCCAAATTTTTTTTAAATGCATTATTTTTGGAAGGATGTATAAAGTTACTTAATTATATTAATATTTCATTTCGAAGATGGTCAGATCATCGTGAGGAAGTTTCAGTCGAATTCGAGTCTCGTTTGAAACCTGACTTGTGTAGAGCCTCCATTTTTTTATTCCATTCCAGTAGAAATAATGTTTCATTATTGAGGAATTAAACGTTCACCATGTTATACAAAAGTGGAGAACATAATACTTCAAGGAACATCTATATTCGCTCAAAATCAAGAGATTCATTTTAGGAATAAAATGAATTTTATAGTGCTTGGTGTAATTGAATTATATTAACCTTTCATTTCTAAAACAAATGTTTGGGCTATATCGGGACGGACATCGTAATTTTGAAACGCGGTCAGATCATAACTATGGGGCTTGAAAACTCTACATTTTTCAACTTTATACAGGATTTAAAGTACACTTTCTTTATTTCTCCAAGTTGCTTGGAAATTTTAGTTACATTTCCGTTCAGTTTAGAAGCCATTTTCAAATGGACCTAGGGCCGCGGTGGCCTGGTGGTAAGGTCTCGGCTTTGGAACCGGAGGGTTTCAGGTTCGAGACTGGATTCCACCGAAGAACCGTCGTGTGAGGGAGTCTCTTGCACGTTAAATTTGTCAGGCCAAACGTCCTCCCGTTGGTGTGGTGTGGCGAGGGGGGTACCAGTTCAGGTGTCGTCCTCGTCATCTGATCTTGGTTCAAAATTACGAGGTCCGTCCCAAAAATAGCCCTCGTGTTGCTTTAAAACGGGTCGTTCATATAACTAAACTAAACAAAATTTCAAATGGACCTAGAAATTTTCAGTCATGGTATGAAGATAAAAAGGCCAACTTAGCTGGCAGAGTGGTGCAAGCATCCACATTACTCCAACTGATGAACGTTTGGTGCCTACGAATTTAACGTGCACAGATTAAGTTTTTAATGGAATTGGGTTTTGAACTTAGAACTCACCAGCCTCAAATCCTAGAATTAACGCTACATCCACTTTGAACAGAACTTCAAAATGAGCATATTTAATCTCTACAAATACAATATGACTTCAATATCATTAAATTTATTTTATATTATGTAGGCCCTTGGATATTAATAGGATAGTTAAAGAAAGTTTAATATTCTCTTTTTTTGTTCTATAGATAAAAATTGAAAAATATAGAAGTTTCCAGAAGACTGAATATATTTCAAAAAGATGCGGGATATCACTCTTTAAAAAATGTCGGTTAGAATTACTCGAAAAATACTATGAGAAAAAAAAGGTGATATAATATCCTAGTATCCATTAGCATATCAGTAGAATCGTCTAAAATTTTATTTCAAAACGATTTTTCGGTAAAAAAAGTAATTGTTTAAACAAATAAATGCAATTAATATAAAGGCTCTTTTTTCATTCGATCAGCTGAAAGATTTCATTACACTTAAAAAGTAAAATTCTTCAAAATTCCAGAAACGGTAAAAAAATACTGTCGCAATCCATTAATTCGAGAACCATCGGGAAAAGCAATAAATAAAACATTTTTTTTCTTCAACCTTAAAAAACTTTTGAATTGGATATCTAGTAAATTTTTTTTATACCAAAGCTCAATTCTAAGTATTTTCGAAGGTAAAGAGCGGAAGGATTTTTTTTTGTAAATTCTCTTCCTTCTCAGTTTTCCCTTGTAAATGTTTAATTCCGAAACTCATTAGAGTTAAAAAATGTTTCTAAGAATTTTGAAAAAGTTGTTTTGAAAAAAAAAATGTTACAAAATTAAGTTCTTTTAAGCAAAAAAAAAAAAAAAAAAAAAAAAAAAAAAAAAAAAAAAAAAAAAAAACGACTATTTATTTAGAGGCTTACTGTCTGACAAAAAATTATTGACTTAAATGTTTTCCATTGCTTTCTACATTTTATAATGTATCTAGAAATCTTTAAAAATAAAAAAAAACCTTCCATTTAAATTGTAAATATCCTAATTTGGAATAATTACGAAAGCTGTTGTCTCATTTAATGATCTTTTCGAAGGGGCCAGGGGGCCTCATGTATCCCAGCAACCATGAACTACGTTGGTAGAAAGGCTTCGGTTGCGGAATCAGATGGTTCCAGGTTCGTAAATCGATTTTGCCAAAGAATACTTCGTAAACTAACTTAGTGACTTCAAATCTGTTGGGGTCAAATTGGTGCAAATGGTTTGTCTTGAAATTTCTAGAGGGAGAGGGGCTGGCTCATTTGCCACATATTATGTGTCCATAGTTTCAAAATCATCTCAAGTTGACCTTCATTTTTGTGTAAAATGGGACTTGGCGGAAAAAAATATTGATGGTACATTACGGCCTATGTAGGTTAAATCTGTCCCGCCATAAAGAGAAACGGTCTCTAGTTGAAGTGATATGGAAGTTTGTAGAAATGTCTTCATTATCAGTTAAATTTCAAGTAAATAATTTTAAAAAAGATTTCAAGTAAATAATCTTTAAATGAAATAACTTCGAATTTCTATTTATTGCATCTCCAACATATTATTTTATTGTATATATATTACTTAAAATGTAAATTACTATCATAAATAACTATCAAGCATTTTTATCTGGACTTTATTATTTGATTTTGAAACCATTTCTATGTAAATAATTTTTTATATTTATTACCTATTTGATAATCTGTTGTAGATACACCAAAATATGAATTAACGTCTGAAAGTACAGGCTAACATTTTTCGAAAAATTTAGGAAAAGAAGCAAAAACGCATCGAAATCTTTCTACAACAAAAAAAATCAATAAAATGAAAAACCTATTTTTTTAAAGAATGAAAAAGCAATAAAGTGCAAACTGTCGCAGTCAATAATATTTATAGTTAATTAAAACTTGCGAAATACGACATTTTTATTATACCATTATTTTATATGCCTTGTATTTGAAAATTTACTTCCACTATCAAATCCGATCTCGTTTTTCTTACAAAACTCGCTAAATAACATTTTACAATAATTTAACAGTCATGTCATCTGTGCTTAATTTATGATGGCAGCTCTAGATAAAACTGCTCTGCATTTTAAATATATGTAACGTTGATTAGTACGCTACGGAGTAATATATGGTAATTTTTACGGTGCTGTCTAGCTCTTTTTTCCATATTATTTGACAGAACTAAATCATTTAATATTGAAAGAATTTTGAATTAAACCAGAAATAATTTATGTTGAGACAGTAAGTACTTTCTACGTTGATTTATAGTTATTACAGTAGGAAATAGACGTCAAATTCTTGTTTATAAGCCGTTACAATCGTGTTGGCTTGTCCATTCATATAATGAGTTCAAAAATAGTTATTGTTTTTTTGTTAACATTTGGTGGCCTTTTTTACTGATGGAGTTCAATACCTCTTGCTCTTTAATCGCATTTTACCATGTTTTTATTAAAATAAGATCTAGTCTAAAATTAATTTTTGCCAGAAAGGATTATTTTCAGGGGATTTATTATTTTCTTCATGCACAATTACCATTAATTTTTGTGAAAAAATCACAGTTGATATCGCTGAAAGGGTACTGTGATGATTTGAATACCAATGGCTTAACTGTGGTGGGATTTTAAAGTCAACAGCTCAAAGAGCAACCATGATATTATGATCTTCTGTCAACAGCTGAAAGAGTAACCATGACATTATGATCTACTGTCAACAGCTCAAAGAACAGCCCTGGAAGTTCAGTTGTTCCTCTTCAGTTAACAATTTATTTACAGATGATGTCTTTTAACCTACAAACTAACAGTTGAACTTATATGATGTTGAATTTATCTTTTAGCCTTTAAACGAGGAACAAATTATTCCTTATAAATCCGTTAACGCTAAAGATTCTTATTAGTCGCGATTAATATTTTATCAAATGGTATGGTTATTGCTTTTGCCAGTAGTTGCCATTCACTCTTAACATGTCACCCATATAAGTGATGATTCCAACATGGGTTTATTTTGAGAACAGGGGTTATATTGTTAGTATCCTAAAAAATCCTGCCAGGGCGCATTTTTAAATTAAGGTTCTACTTCCGTTGTTGGTTCTGGGAACTTTTTCTACTTCCATAAAATTTCAACTCACATAGAAAGAGCGCTTCGAGCAGTTTCTCGGCTACAGTTTCCTAGAGTATGCCCAGATTACATATAAAAGGAAAAAAAAAAAAATGTTTTGGGAGCTGCAATACAGGAAAGCCTTCTTTTTTCATAGGAAAGTTCAAATTTGGTCGTTTCCTTTTTTCATGTTCTTTCCCCTTTCCTCCAAAGGTCTTATCTTTATGTTTATTTTACAATAATTTCGCTTTAATATCCAGGATACTTCCTGTTAAAACGACATTATTTAAAAGTTATTTTATTTTTATTTCCAATAAATTAATTATTCCGATATAGATGATTTTTTTTTCTAGATAGAAAAATTAATTAAAAATGTTTTTGAAAGTCCCATTTTTATCAGTATGCTGAATCAGAAAGAAAATTTTGATTTTATGTTTTGCTATTTCAAAATCTCTTAAGTTCCCTTACAGATGGTGATTCCGGATGCTTAGAAATATTTAATTAGCTGTTAGATGATTAATAATATCTGAAAATAGTATATAGTCATCAAGAATACTCTTAAAGATGTTTCAATCCTGTAACTTTTGTTGTTATTTCTAGACTATTTTACTGTGCAGTGGGATAGTAAGCATAAAATGAGAGTGGTGCTCTAAGATCCTTTATGACACGCAGTTTTCTACTAGTAAATTTGTACATCGTTAATAGTTGTTGTCTTTTAGAATCATTCTCATTTTTTAAATTGAAAATTATGAATATCCTAGCACGAGCTTACTGAAAAGTAAACACGCCTTCTTTCATCTTTCATACCATCCATATTATAATAAAATCAAAACACTTTCGTATTTGTGCACAAATGCAAAGACATTCCATGAATGCAAATATGAACGAATTAAAAATGAAATGATTAACTTATATTCACTCAGTATGATTTCAAATCAGTAAACTTTTATAAAAAATAATTAGAGCAAAATCAGCAAATTTAATAAGGATTTCGCGAACAAAAGTTTTATTTCGTTATCAGCAAAAGAATTTTTAAGTTCAAGAGTTCTAGTTCGCTACAGTTAAAAATAAATTTTTATGCCATAATTTTCGGAATAAGTAATCAGTATCTAAATTTAAAATATACTTCGCTAATTCAGGACTGAAAAATTTCATTTTATTTAATGAATAAAATATCAAATTTCTTATCGACTTTGATAAAAAATAATCATGAAAAGGAAAACATACACACACAGCATAGTTCATAAAAATCTGAAGAACAAAAATATCATATATTTTTATTTGTTAACAAGAGAATTTTTAAACGGAAATAAGAAAACCTTTATTATTAATAAATGTATTCTTCTTGTATGAATGATATTTCTTCATTGAAGATTTTTTTATACTTTAAATATTCAAAAAGAAAAATCAATCCTCTGTGAGAGATTCACAAGCTATTGACAGAAAAGAAATGAAAAAAAAAAGTGCTATCTTGTTGCTTAACTTCGCCTTTTCTTTCGAGATTCAATAAAAAAATATTTCTTCTTTATATTAAATAAGAAAATGTTTTTATCCTCAGTAAGTTAAAAATTCTTGCTCGGTGCACTAATAACGAGATGTTTAACAAGACATAAAAGAGAAGGTTAGATTATGTTTGTGCATTTCATTTCTTTCAAGAAAATTCACGCTCATTTTCTTTTACAGCCAGAAAAGTAAAAAATAGATAAAAATGCGATTTTTACGGCATGTACAGAGTAACCGCAACTTTAAAATATCTTTTTCATCTAAAAGTTTTTCTGTTCTAACCCCCCTTTTTTTTCTTATCATAAGCAATAGAAACTAACTGTCATGAAATTAAATATTGATCCGAAACAGTTTTTTTTTCTTGTGTGTCTTTTTTTGTCTTTTATATAATTCTTTAAACTTAAATTTATCAGTTTTTTAAATCTGTGCACGAAAGTTGAGCCAATATTATAAAGCGAAATTTCCAGTTTTGACGATAACATGTATGTATAGTAATAAAAATCGATTTCCTTTAAAGATAAAACTGTAGCGAAAATATCTTGCATGCAAGAAGAAAAGAAAAGGCCACTAAGAAATTGTTTTTAGAATAGATTAGCTAACTTAAATCCGAGATCTATTTTGTGATAACATTTTCATAAAAAATGTCAAATAATACTTTTTTTTATTTATAGTCATTTCTAAAGCTCACGAATATAACATTTTAACATAAAATATTTAATTTTCTATGACTCGAATTTAATGCGCAATTTACCTTGAACTTTTTGAAAAACAAACGAGAAAGCTCATCTGTAGGAGAAATAATATTACCAGTTTGAAGTAATGTATTTTTCTTAGAATTTGTTCCTTTTATAAAATTTCATAACTTCAAATATTTTTAGTTCAAATTTTTCCAAGAAAGTTTTGGTTGAAATAAAAAAAGTGACACGGAGGTAAATTTATTTTAGCTTATGATAAATGTTTATCTTTGATTTTTTCCTGTTTTTGATACCAAAATCAGAAAAAGAAATAAGCCGTTGTTGATTTATTCCGATTTAATTTTTCTTTGAAATTTTATCTAATTAAAAAAATGTCCTACCTTTCTACTTTAGAAAAGAAATTCTAAAAAGAATCGTTTAACTACGATTATTTTTGTAGAAAATTTAAAAAGAACACATGGCAACATTAAAATTTTCAACCCTATTTTTAAATTGAGTGTAGATATTTCATGTTAAAAGCTTTCTTTAAAATTTGTTGAAAAATCTTTATCTTTTTAATTGTTTTCTCTAAACCAGTGGGTGTAACTTTTCTGAACAAAATGATTTCCTTATTGTGCGTTAACTATTAAAATATATATTACAATAATTTATAACAATTGTAAGCTAGTTCTTGTATTTAGCATGCTTTTCACAAGATGAAAATCAAATTTGTTTGAATTAAAAAAATCAACTTGAGTAAATTAACCAAGGTTCTGTTTTTTTCCTTTCATATTTTGATTCCAAAGATTTATATAAAGATGTTTCCCTGTCCATGTTTCTTCTTACATAAAAATGTTTTATAGATTTTACAAACAAATTATTAGATCATGGATATTATCACGAAGAATTTCTAATAAAGTTTTATTCGTTTAATGTGATATAAATGCTATCTCTGTGTTAAGCAAATTAAAAAAAAATGTCTAAGTTAAAATGGTGGATTCTACTGAATAGAATTCTACCTTGTAGGCAAAAGTGAAGTTTATATAAAAAAAATCTTTGGATAAAAGAACATTATATATCAGCTGTTTTAGACATATATAAAAACTTTTTAACTTCTCACTTTTTCAAACGAACAAAAAGTTACATCATAAAATCTATTCAAAAACTATATAAATTAATTTTTCTTGAAGATCTTTATCAAATAATGTCCAATATTTTTAAGTTCTTTCTTTTTAAAAAGACGTACAGATGGACGTTTTTTGAACAGAACTGAATCTACACACATAAAATTAGTCACTTAAATATTGTTGAAATTTCTGTTGTCGACTTTTTAGAAGCAGAATATGAAAACTTAAAAACAAAAAAGAACTATGAATGAATTAATGTTTTTTTAATGAAAGAATCAAAAGATAGTGGCATAAAAGTTTCAAACTTCCGTTATATATACTTGATTGAGATTTGAAAGTAACAAGCTAGTAAAGATATCATAAGATAAAAAATATCGATTTCGAATTTTTCTTCAATTCTTTCAACTTCGTAAATTCCATTGGATCATAAAAATGTTGTTTTGTATTCATGTAAGTGGATATTTATATTTTCTATTTCTCTGGATTATTTATTTCTCATGGCTTATTTTCAAAACTCTTTTGGGTTTATTCGGTAACAGAATTTGATTTAATTTATGAAAGAAACCAGTCTCAAACTATTTTCTGAGATTTGTTTTGCTTCGAGAAAAAATTTGGTTGAGCATTCATCTTTCATATTTCTAGAGACCATACTTTTCTAGAAACTCTTTCTTCTCTTACACAGTCTTTGTCACATGCTGCAGAGCAAGATCCGTCAAGCTCAATTTCTCAAAGAGTCTGACAGAATTGCTTTCTAAACTTTGTATTTTCTTCTTAAATCAAATCTTTTCGATTTAATATCATTGAATTTTCCAAACACATCTGTTGCAAACATTTGAATTGCGTATTATTAAATCTTAACTCTTTTTTTATGCATTAAAACGCTTATTTAAATTTTACTAAGTAATGTTTCCATGAATAAATCAGTAATTTTGTTTATTTTAAAGCATATTTATGACTACAATTTTAAATTTGTGTAAAAAGCCAATAGGCATTTAGAATATATCAATTTTTAAAACCTCAATTTTAAATTTATTTAACTGATTATTATTAACTAAGTTATTTAGCTGATTGCACTATTCTAATTTACATTTTTGATAAGTTTTCCTGTGTAGTGCATTTTATTAAAAAAAATGTGAAAATAGAGGCTTTTGTTTTCAATCTGGATTCTATTCAAATCTTTTTAAGGAAATTTTTATATTTGCTTGATGTACAGTTAAGAGGTACAAAACATTTGTGGAAATTTTTTTCATCTAAAACCGAAAGCGTGTAAGCCTGCCATGGCACGAGGGCAATCCCACCCAAAAAGGTCTCCTATATTTTTAGATATACAAAGAACCGTTTATTTCCTATAATTGCTACATCACGTTAAAGATTGAAGAATGCTGGATTTTTCAACATAATCACCATTTCGGTCGATGCATTTTTGTAGACGCTGTGGCAGTTTTACAATGCCCATGTCATACCAGCTTGCCGCCATGCCCTTCAGGAAGCGTTGAACCTCATCTTTCACCTCATCATCGGAGCAGAACCGCCGTCCAGACAAATGTTCCTTCAACTTAGAGAACAGGTGGAAATCGCTGAGTGCCAAGTCCAGACTGTAGGGTGGGTGTTGGATGACGTTCCAACCAAAATTTTGCAGGAGATCGACGGTTTGAAGGGCGACGCGAGGACGGGCGTTGTCGTGGAGAATGCTTACACCCTTGCTCAACATCCCTCTTCTCCGGTTCTGAATTGCCCTTCTCAGTTTCTTCAGTGTTTCATAGTACCTGTAAGATTTGACTGTTGTCCCAGCATACAGAAAGTCAACCAACAGTACCCTCTTCCTATCTCTACACCACTTGCGAGCATTTTTGACATCCATGCAAGACTGTCTATACACTTCTGTCAATAGGCGGTGAATTTCAATCGGTTTAACGCCTTTTGAGTTCAAAAATCGAATAACTGAGCGCACTTCGCACTTGGCGGTAATGTTTATCGGGAGCTTCATTTCGAATGGCAGCCAAGCCAAGACTGAGCATCCGAGAGAAGCGCCTGCGTACTCATGTGGTAGCGGAGAAGGCACCATTCACAACAGTGTTGCCAACAGCCGTATTAAAACTTTCTCTACGTCCCCCAAAAATAGGAGACCCTTTTTTTGGGATTGCCCTCGTAGATTCTAACTTTCACTCCATTAAATTAACTAAATTTGCATTTTGTTTTTTGTTTTTATAGGATTTTTAAGATATTATAAGCACCTTCATTTTTAATAATACAATTATGATAGCAAATTAAATTTTCTGTCTCATTACAATAATATTAGGAATAATAAAAAATATAATTGATATTAATGAATGGAATTAATAATATTGAAAATAATTGATAATATTGAAGAAATTGAATGTACAAAAATTGATTAAGATACACTCCTGTGGGTTTCTAAATGAATTCGATAGCGTAAAATCTCGTCAACAAAACAATTGTAACACCGCAAGTTATTTATATTTAATGTCTGATTATATGGTACCTTATGCTGTCTCATGAAAATCAGGCGATCAGGGTATGATTTTGGCGTGATACAATTGAACGGTTTGCTGCCCCAATTTGAATGATGCCATTAAATATCAGAATCGTATAATATTAGGAATAATAAAAAATATAATTGATATTAATGAATAGAATTAATTATATTTAAGAAATTGAATGTACAAAAATTGATCAACATACATTCCTGTGGGTTTCTAAATAAATTCGATAACGTAAAATCTCGTCAACAAAACAATTGTAACAACGCATGTTATTTAATGTCTGATTGTATGGTACTTTATGCTGTCTTATGAAAATCAGGTGATCAGGGTATGATTTTGGCGTGATGTAATTGAACGGTTTGCTGCCCCAAAGTGAATGATGCAATTAAATATCAGATTCGTGTGTCCACTCTGAACTTGTATTGTAGAATTGTTGAAAAACGCCTCTAATGAACATAACAGAAAGCGAGCACCAGACTGATTTATACGGCATATTTTCGCTTCACTCAGGCTTCGAACTTACAAATCAATAATTTATAACACTAAGAATATGTTATCAGGACTCCGCTGCCCCATATATAAGCAGGATAGATGTCATAAGAATATTGTTGTTTTCTTACAGAGTATCTCTAAGATATGAAAGATAAATATCAATTCAAACAATATAATTATCCGCTCAAGTGCAAGAAAATTATAGATGCCTTATTTTAGTTTTTGAAACTACGACTCATGCTGTAAGAAACAGATTTAAACAATACTTCATCGAGTAAAACATAAATTATATGCGTACCTTGAATCACCAGAAAATGCTAAATATTTGTCATGAATCGATCAAAATGGTTTGTTGTAAAATAATGTGGAATGAATACTTTAGAAGTAATTTTTCTTTGATCTCTCTTTTTTTTTAACGTAAAGAGAAAAATATCTCGAAGGAAAAACACACGGACACAAAAGAAGCAATGCAATTATCTTTGACTGAGACAGGGTTTGGATATTGCTGTTTTTATTGATTTTTCTTTGTCTCGGGCATTTAAACAAAATCGATACTTTTCAAAGTAAGATGTAGGATTCTTTGATTTAAAAATATAGAAAACCTGGGTTAGATGGTCTTTCATTCCAGATTAGAAATTTGTGGAGAAAGATTTATTACTCATGGTTATTTGAGATCGAAGGTATATGATGTTCAAAGCAAGATGGAAAGATCATTGTATGACAATTTAGCGTTAAAATGAAAAATTGTGAATATGTTTTATTGGGTTGTTGTTTTTACTATTTTTTCAAACAGAAAGAAGACTGTTTGTAAGTGCAATAACAGTAAAGTATCCGTGTGTTTCTTTAACAACTGTCATAATTTTTTTGAAATACACTGATGGAAAAAAATCCCAAAACTAGGAAGGAGCTGTGCTAGATAAACGAAATTTGGTAGGCGTGTTTATACATCTGAAAGACGACGTCGATTCAAATTTCGAGCTACGCGCGTAAGTGTGGCTCTAGTAGCGACACTATGAACATGCAAATGAGGTTTGCTTTAAATAAGCGCTGTAAGGTTCGTGATCATTATTTACAGTGGAGATTTGACGTAGTGGGTTAATATTAGTCAAGGATGCCTCTGAGAAGACGAAGAAGCCATTATCAACAGCTCACTGAGTTTGAACGAGGTCGTGTTGTAGGGCTACGAGAAGGTGGGTTTTCTTTCCGCGATATTGCTGAAAGACTTGTCAGGAATGCATCCACTGTGCATGAGTATTGGCGGCAGTGGTCAAGGGAAGGTACTGTCTCAAGAAAACCAGGTTCCGGGCGGCCACGTGGTACTACTGAGAGGGAAGACCGTCGTATTCGGTGTATGGCTGTGGCTAATCGTACTGCGTCTGCAGCTGAAATTCGAGCTGCAGTTGGCACCACAGTGACACAACGAACTGTTACAAATCGGTTACTTCAAGGACAGCTCCGAGTCAGACGCCCTGTACAGTGCATTCCACTGACTCCAAACCACTGCCGTTTGCGACGTGAGTGGTGTCAAGCTAGAGCTCATTGGAGGACGGAGTGGAGACATGTTGTGTTTTCTGATGAAAGCCGGTTCTGTCTTGGTCGCAGTAATAGCCCTTTGTTGGTTAGAAGGAGGCCAGGTGAACGCCTGCTAGTGACCTGTCTTCGGCTTAGACACACAGGGCCTACTCCTGGAGTTATGGTTTTAGGAGCAATTTCGTATGACAGCAGGAGCACTCTCGTGGTTATCCCACGCACCCTGACTGCAAATTTGTTCGTCAGTCTAGTGATACAACCTGTTGTGCTGCCATTCTTGAACAGCATTCAAGGGGGTGTTTTCCAACAGGATAACGCTCGCCCTCGTACCACTGTTGTAACTCAACATGTTCTACAGAGTGTCGACATGTTGCCTTGGCCAGCTAGATCACCAGATCTTTCTCCAATCGAGCACGTATGGGACATCATTGGACGACAACTCTAGCGTCATCCACAACCAGCATTAACCGTCCCTGCATTGACCGCCCAAGTACAACAGGCATGGAACTCCATCCCACAAACTGATATCCGACACCTGTACGACACAATGCATGCACGTTTGCATGCTTGCATTCAAAATTCTGGTGGTTACACCGGTTACTAATGTACCAACATTTCACATTTGAAATGGCTCTTCTCGCCAATGGCTCTACCTGTGATCTTGAAACTTTAATCAATTAAATATATTACCTAGACAAATGTATTCCTAAAATTTCATTACTGTACAATAATTTTTTCTTGGTGTTGGGATTTTTTACCATCAGTGTAAGTTTAATCTAAAATTGTTTTTGAAACGATAAGTATGCATTTGTTGTTGGATTTTTATGGTGTTTCAGCTTTATTTAGCTATGTTAATGTAGATACGTGGTATTTATATATTTTCTGATAAAAGCTATAAAAAACAAGGAAACGTCAATAAAGCAAAATAAGAAAAAAAGCATAGGATATTTAATTTTAATGGATTTTAAATTATGATGAAGCAGTTTAGCTTTTTTAGTTACATTAACATCCCGTTTTTATTCAAAGCAAGAGCTATTTGGGGATGAATCTAGTAATTTTGAACGCAATCAGATGATGAGGATAAGCCCTGAGCTGGTATTTTCATCTCTGAACTTCCTCATCCAGCTGGCCAGGAAATAATAGTGACAGGGAAAATAAAATCCGTGTGGCTGATTACAAAATTAATGCAAAATGACACAACAATGTTAATTTAATTGGTCCTATTTTGTAACAACAGGGTTATTTAGGTTTGGTATTTAGGATAAGCGTAACATTGATCTATGGCGAATTTATGAGGTTGGCACCTGAATCAGGCACTTCCTCTATAAACTTCTGTGCCTGTGAGTAAAGTTTCGAAACGAAAGCTCCCCTGCCCTGAAATTAAGATCTTACTATCAGGCTACCAAAGACAAGAGAAGCAGGCGAAAGTGTCTAAAATCTACTATCTATAGAAAATGGATGTATCCAATACTTTGTAAAAATTCAGAAAGACTTAGTTGGATTTGATTTAAATATTGTTGAAAAATTAAAAATGTCGAATTGGTGCAATTTACAAAATATTTTTTTTAAACTATTTTTTTCAATGAAATTAAAAGTTGGAATTGTTTATTCTATTACTTTCTACTTTTTATTTTCAACTTATAATTCAGTATTAAAAATATCAAGGACTCTTGATATCAGTATTTTACAAAATTCCTTGCCAAGTGGCCTACACGTATGAGTAGCAATTAAATTAAATTAATCCATTATTTTCTGAAAATATTAAAGTTTTCTATTCTCATCGAAATTTCAATATTCTGGCGCACAAGGAAGTTAAAAAACCATTTTAAAAATTTTATTTTAATGTGAAGTAAGTAAAAATATTTAAAAGCGCCCCTTATTATTATTAAGTTTGAGGCACCATATTAAAATCTGCTTGCTAGTTTATTATACATCTCACTCATTGGAGATTGTGCGTAATTCAAAAGGTGTCTGAAAGTGCTACCGATATAATCAATGACTCAATTATAAATTAGAGAGTATCATTCATAAAGATATATTATTGAAAATGAGTTGAATTTAATACAGAGCAACTGTATAATTATTAAGGAAAATGCTAGGCATATGTTTCTTTAGAAAGTTATCTTTGTATCAAATTAGAAACATTAATTTTATTAAATTTTTAAAAAAATAAGTTATAATTATACTTAAATTTTTAGAAAAGTTTATATCTCAGTTAAATAATTCTACTTAGAATTCTTGCGAATTCAACTTTAATATTAAAAGAAGAAAATGTTCTAATACATATATCCATGGGCAGTAACTGAAGATGAGATTCTTTAATAAGTTAGTAAATGTAAATGAAATATTTTTATTAGTGGAAATAAAATCGTAGCCTGAGAAAAATAATTGCTGATTTAATAATTTGATGAGAGAGAGTGTAATGTGTTATTGTTTATTTACTGATGATAAAATGAGAGTGATATATTCATAATATGACTATTTTTTGACATTTTTAAAAATGAAATGAAAACTGTGGTAATTCAACAGGTAGTAGATATCAGTTAATTGTAGATATAAAAAGTTTAATTATCAATTAAATTAATAGTTTTAATTAATTAAAAAGTGTTTTCCTCTTTCATGGTATTTTTTCTGTACTAAAATGTTCTTAATGACACAAAAATGAGATTGAAAAAAATATTGTAAATTAATTCAGTAAATAAAGATTTAAGTATAAAAGAAATGAAAGAAAGAAAGTTACATAATTTTTGTTTACTCCAATAATTTAAAAATGTGGAATACTTTTCAGATGGGGAGGGGGAAAGGACAATTCAAGCATCTTACAAAGGCAGGAGAAATTAAATTTATGTCACCACGTAAACCTGTATGTATATTCACTGATTTGATTTATGATTGTGATACTTTCCACAGAGTTCTTTAAATTTGATTACACTGACAGAAGTAATACTGAGATTATTTCACAACAAAATTTATGCTAAGCAGAACAAAGTTTCCTGTAAACAAACAAAAAAAAAAACTTAATTTCTTGAAAAGGTATCAAGATAGTGTCTCAGACATGTTATTTCCATGAAAATAACAAGATTACCTAGATTTCAAGGCAGGACAATTTTTATTTAAGATGGAGTGTTTTTCTTGGCTATAAGAAGAATGCAGAGCATATTTTTGGTAAGGAAAAGAGAACATAAATGCATCTTGCATATTCATTATGTTGTTAAATTATTTCTCAGCTAAATTATAATAGAGTATATGTGGGAAGAGACTCGGAACAGCTGTATGGTTGAAAAATAACAAATTAAACAAAGGGTGCTCATACGTTCATGAGATATCTCAAGTTACAGTTTTTTACCATATGTTATGGAGAAATATGCAAAAAGGATTCGTAAATGTTGACAAGAAGGCACACCTAAATGAAGGTTAATAACGTTTTTTTTCTGTCTTTTTTCACTTTTCCATTTACTTGAATAGGTCTCTAATACCTTAATAATGTCAAAGTTTTTGTTGACCCGTTACGAGGAAACAGTTTTGTATTTCTTCTAATGAAGCAATGGAGTTGAAAGTGATATTGTGACAAGTATGATTTTAATAATTAAAAAAGAGATCGTTGCACCTTTTAAGCTACATACAAATTATTTTTCTTCGTGTGAATGGTATTAATGAATATATAAATTCATACGAAGGAAAATTATAACTGATATTTTGATCTGATTTCCTTCGCTATTAATATATGCATTTCTTCTTATTAAACATTAAAAGATTAAGACAGCTTTTAAAAATGATTTCGAAAGAAAATCAAAGACTTAAGCCACTGAATTGAAAGTCATTGCAAATGAAAATAATTCATGACGCTTTGCAGTGAGAAGAATCTTTATGGTAAATGAATCTCCCTCACTCTGGCGTTAAGGAAGAAATGTCTACTGTAAGATTTTAGAAGTGCGCTCATTATATCTCAATTGCTCTTAGGTTGCGCATGGTGACAAGTGGAGAGATCGCGATTCAAAACGGGAGGTCTCCTAATTAGAATTCCAATTCTAGAGTAGATATACAGTTTATGTGATTCTGGTGCACAATAAATCTGATAATAGGTCAAATACCCTCTCTTTGAAGAGGAAGTTTAGACAGGAGAGGTATCGGCTCAGGTATCTAGATATGGTTCAAATATATTGGATTCCTAGGTTTAGCGTTGTTTCCAAACGGGTGTTAATACAGCTGAATTTAAGGTACATGATGGTAGATAAAATAAAATGATTTAAATATAAAACAGCTAACATCCAGGGAGGGCAAAATAACAAAGCATGTATGCACACAACAAATATATTTGGATAGGTTGCTAAAATGATAGGAATAAGTGTTTTCTAATGGAAGAAACTGCATTTAAAATTTATGCAATAACACTTAGCATTTTTTAAAATGAAGGTGAGGGTCTTTCTAGAGGAAATTGATTGGAGGTTGATTGAACTTACCCAATTTTCTGGAACTTTCTTTACGGGAAAGATTCCTTAAGCTGAATACCTCTGACGACTCAAAGACGATCCACCACTTCCTTCCCTGTAATGAATAAATATCAATGATGTTAAATATAAGGGAAGCCTGGGAGTTTATTTGTTTTATTAATATTCAAGTGTTAGTAAACTTTATTCAAATGTAATAGTTAATAATATAGAACTGACAAACCATTTGAAAAAAAACTGAACACATATGTCAGAAAACGAACATAATTCTTAATATTTATAGACCCCATCATTTATTGATTACGTTTATTAAAAGATTATTCTTATTAGAAAAATTAGTATGTAATTTAAAAGTGAAAAATTAAAAATAACTCTCGATTCTCTTTTTTCTCCCTGTGAATATACAATTTGTATTTCCAGATACTATTTTCTGCTTTGGTTTCAAATACTAGTTAAATGAACAATTTTATTTTTTCCCTTTTACATGCTTTATCCTACTGTATTCTAAAGATGATTGAATTTTTTGCATTAACAGTATTTCAAGAAAAAAGTTATTTGAGATTTTTTAATCAAAGTTATATTAAATAATTAATTAGTTTAAATCATTGAATAGATCAACATTAACTTAATGCATTTGAGCTGCGTCGTCTCAAGAAAAGTACTGCCTCGTCTCTGAACAATGTAAGACGATGCATAATAGGCTCATTTACATGTATACTATGATTGTAATTTCTTCTGAACAGGCTCTTTTATTGCAACTTATAATCTAATTATTATATTTTCAATAATTTGTGATATAATAATCAAACTTATAAAATAATTGATAATCATGGATAGTTGATTTTATAAAAATAAAAAATTAGCGAACGCAAAATAGATTCCCAGGCCAAATTCAGCGATGTTTAGATTTCTGAATTTCTTAAACATTAATTATTAGACTTGAATTATTTTGCATTGGTCCACATACGTGTAATACGAGACTTACAGTTGAAAGTATATTTCAAGAGCAATTAATACGCTTATTAGTTCAATTTTCGAAAACGTAGAAAAAAAGGGGATATTATAAAAATAACAAACATGTAGCAAAAAAGCAATAAAAGAAAACAGTTACAAAAGAGAAAAGGCAAATTATCAGAAAATTTCCTTCCAAAATTAATTCTTTAGCTAATTAATAAACTCATTCATATTATGCATGGAAATATAAAATAAGAAATATCTAAAAAATGAGAACTGTATTCCCATTTAAAAAAACTATTTATTTTGTCTATTAATGAGAAATATGTTAATTAATAGACAAAAATTATTTAATAGTAAATTTTTTTAAAAAAATATTATAAGCACCCCCCCCCCCCAAAAAAAAAAAGAAAGCTAACCAAAACACGAAAGAATTAGATAAATAATAATACCAACTATAATATTAGATTAATGAATAAATCTTCTGATGAATAATTTTTAAAAATTTTTTTAAAAATTGAATTTATTAATTAAAGTAAAGATTTTTACGAAATAAACATAATATTTCAAAAAGCATAAGAAATTTTATATATTTATGTACTAGCTGATAAAAGTCATTAAGAGTTAAAATCATTGACCCCGTGGCAACAAATTTACCATTTTTATCATAGAAGGTAAAAATGTTAGGAATAATATACTATCAAATAATTGACATAAATCAAATGGTGGCGTAAAAAATACATTACATTTCTAGATTTAACAAAGTTAGAATTATCTTTTTGCTTCATTTAATATTTGTTTTCATACGACTGTGCGTTTGCTACCTAAATTTTTTTAACTGTCATACCGCCAACTACTAGATGAATCTAAGTCACTTACTGGAAAGAAAAACATATTTTGCTACATTCTGTTCGCTTTTAGTTATTATAGCCTTTCGATATGAGCTGTCATTTCTGGTAACTGGACTTCGGACCATCACCTTTCAGCCCTTCCGAAAAAGGTGAAGACTTACTCGGAAATGCAATTTTTGTGTTATTAGGAAAGCTACATTTTGGCTACTGCGAGGAAAACTGGCGTGTTTTCTTTGTATTCAGACTTAGCTTTTAAATTCCAGATTTTAATGGAATGTCAACCTCAGGTAGATTTCGCATCATTTTTGCAACTGCTATTTCTGTGAATCTGCTCGAAAAATTCAATTTCTATGTAAACTATTTTATTTGAATGTAGGTTTCTCATGATTGCAAAGATGGAATTCGTAATCAATTTTTCATTCATTTTTTGATTTCATAGAATTTTGTTCACTTGAATGTTATGGATGAATTAGGATTGCGGTGCATTTGGATTAGCTAAAATATTTTATCAGATTTTAATTTTAATTCCAAGTTATCATTCGATTGTGTGAGGAAACTGCATTTAAAAGATTCATGCGTGAGTGTATTTTAAATATCTTTTTATTACTTTTTTTTTAAAGTTTCATATGTTACAATTATTCTTTCTGAAAATGTATTCTAAATATCTATTACACTCTCTTAATATCTTTTATTTAATTATTTTGAAAATTACATTTGTTGCAATTGTTATTTTTGAAAATTTACTCTAAATATCTGTTACACTTTTTAAATATCTTTAAAATAATTTCTGAAAATTTCATTTATTGCAATTTTTTTTCAGAAAATTTACTCTAAATATCTGTTAGACTTTTAAATATCTATTCATTAAATTTTTAAAAATGTTTATATGTTTAAATTGTTCTTTCAGAAAATTCATTCTAAATATCTTTTACACTTTTTGAATATCTTTTAATTCATTTTTTTTAAAGTTTCATTTGATGTAATTGTTTATTCTGAAAATTTATTTTAAATACCTGTTACACTTTTTGAGTATCTTTTAATTTTTAAAAAGAAATTTTTGAAGTTCCATTTGTTGCAATTATTCTTTCTGAAAATTTACTCTAAATTGTTTTTATTATAAATTATATTTTAAGTAGTTAATTTGATCAAGTTTAAATAACAAAATTTATTAATACGTGAAGTCTTTTTTTTGCTGCATTGAGCCGATTCACTGTCAACAGAAAATATTTTTGTTGTCGTCAAAGTAATTAGCTCGTTATTATTTTAAAATCATCATAAAATAAATGAAAGTGATTGAATGCTTTTAACATTGACATAAAATGTAGTTGAAAAAAATTGATATCATCGAATAAATCAAAATTTGAAACTACAGTCCGTCAAGAAAATTTAAACAAGTCATATTTTCTTAATTCCTATATAATGAAGGAATTAAGTTTTTCATCGGCATTATTAATTTTTTAATTGCGAGGATGCTCTTTTTTCATGTAATTAAATAGAAGAATTTTAATTAATTAATTGTCCTGAAGCATAAATGTTCTTTGAAAATCAGGTAATCATCAATAGCTTTAATTCATTAAATAGTGCATATAAAGCGTGGATTTTAATCAAAATAGGCGATAAAAAAGATAATGGTTGTTTAAACTAGTGTTGTTGAGCATTATTTTTTTCCTGTTTTGTCCAATCTTTACTGTTTAAGCAACCAAAGCTATTGTTTTTTGTTTGTTTAAGCCGGATCTTTTAAATATTCGTTCATTAAACTCGCATTTTTAATTAAGGACAAAGCCAATAAGTAGTTAAAATGCATCACTGATAGTAGTCTTCTTATCGAAGGAATATTTAATTCATCAAGTAATCCTACATTTTTATTAATAGCGCATTATTAGCTTTTAATATTTCGATCAAATAATAGCTGTTGACGTTTAAGATTGTCTCTAAAGAATTTATAGCTGCATGGTTTCATTTCATCTTTTAAATTAATTTTTGTTTGTTTTTTAATGTTTTTAAAAAAATATTTGGGGAACATAATCACAATTACTATGATTATTTTTTTGCGAATTCCATATTTTAGTATTTATTTAAAAAAATCACAAAAATAATTCTTTTAAATATAAATATGGTTTCGAGACCATAATAATTTAATTTAGGTTTCGTAGACTTCAAACTGTATTTTGAGAATGCAGTTTCCAAATTTTTTAGACTTATCTTTATTTTATAATTCTGTGATATTTTATTTTCCCAAGAATCAATGAAAGTTTTCAATAAAAGTTTATTTCCCCAAATATCGATTTATTTCTAATTTTACTTTTTGTTTTATACGTACATTTTTTCTAAGCCTATGATTTTTAGCCGACAAACAATTAACAACATAGTACTGAATCATAATCAACGTATTAATATATAAAATCAGCAAGCCTTATTTTCATAATAATAATATTCATTATTAATATTAATTTTCATCACTTTTATTAAATAAGGTTTTTTCAATATAATGATTAATAATATTTGTAAAATGTTGCACTCTAGTTTCGGTAAATTGATTTCAACATAGTCCATTTTTGTCCATTTGCAAATCCAATAGATAATTTCTTCATTTTCATATGATTTGGTACTGAACTGGAGATTATTATTGTGGGTTACTGTATATACATATTTAATATATTATAATCAAACTCTTTATGATATATGTTATTATAAGGATCAAGAAACACTGAAGCATTTCTGACTTTTAAAGGTAAATCAGTTATTTGTTTGCGATAAATTTTTTCTTATGTTTCAACTAATAATATAAATAAAATAAATTTCTAACTAATTCTAATTAATTTCTAATTCCTTTTCTACAGCCATTACTATTCATAATTATTTATGGCATATTTAACTCTATATAATAACAGAACAAAAACTTTATTATAAATAATTAGCGCATTTTGCATTTAATTCTATTAATTGTATACAATTGTATTAATTGTATATGTATTAATTGAATATTATAACTTTATTGTAAACCTGCAAGTCACTTAAAATCGCAGATCTGAAGGCTATTCCATCTATGTGTCAACATTAATTTTTATTCTTTATTTTTCATAATATAGTGTAAATATATTAGCTTAATTCTTTTTATGTAATGATTTTTATTCACGTATATTTATGGTATATTTTACAACATAAAACAACACAATAAAAAATTTTTGTTACCGATAATGATAAGTGGAAAGAATTTGTATCACAACATCGACCCTTCTAAAATGATGCATTTTTTACGATGCAATATATCTCCTAAATAAATTATCCAAGAACAGCCCATGACCCTCCAGCATTTCTTTAAAAATATTTTTCTAAACAGGACATCTTGTGACACATTTTAAACTATAATCAAGTTTTTTGTTAGCTCTGTCTCAGTTTAATCAAGTTTAAAACTGAAAATTAATTTTTCTCCCAAAATGGGACGGTAATCTCACACTAATAAATTGATAAAAGTTTTGATTCATCATAAATTAAACTATTTTTTCAGCATAAGGAAAATATATGGAAAATTAATATAGAATGTTTATTAACAGCTAGATAAAATTTTAAAGCTGCTAAAAAGAGAATCTGTTTTTAAAAATACAAATCATTTTTATGTAGTTTGTTTAGGACATGGATTAAAAGTGTTTAGTTCATATTTTTTAGCTATGATTCATTTTTTCAATTGTTATAGGATTCATATTCTTAGTTATTGTAGGATTTTAGTTACCCAGGATATTTTCTCTCTTTAGCTAAAGTAATAAAGAGTTTAAATGATAAGACAATATTAATTTCGTATAAAATTTCTTTGCTCCTTAATTCAAAGAGAATGTGAAATTTAAGATTCTATTCTTAGTGTTAAATGTCCGTTGATGTATGATCCATGTTCTTAGTTATTATAATTATTATTTATTGAAGGATTTTAAAGGTATAAAATTATGAATTTTTAATTCAATTAAATTTTTGAAGTTTGTATTAAAATTAATTAATTAGAAACACTGAATGCTTTTTCTAAAGCTGCGTTATATAGCAATTAAATATCTTTCATGAAAATTTATATTATTCAAAATTAATAAAAGAAAGACGCGAATGTTGATAACACAAATAGGAAACAATTTAAAAAAATTTCATCATGATTGTGGCTTTTGTCTATATTATAGTTATTGTTTATTGTGTTATTATCAGTTTTCCCCCACATTTTGTCAGGAGTTGAGCTTTTTGATTCAAACACAATTCTATAGAGACAATTAAAAATAATTATGCAATCATATGATTCAGAAAAAAGTTTAATGTGTCATTTTTTTGCTCAACTTTATTTTCCTTTTGCAGATAATTTTAAGGACTGAGGGGTGAATATTACCCTTCTTCACACTTTTGCACAAAAACACAATGAGAGTTTTATTGATACATAGGGAATTCTTGATTAAAAAGGAAATTTTGATTTTTCGATAGAATATTTTATAATATTGGTGAGTAAAAAGTATTAATAGTTTCAAACAGATGCTCTAAAGCTCAAAAATATGTTTTATGGCAAACTTAATTTTCACTATGATTTTTTATGATTTTTGTTAATTTTGTTTTTCCACTTTTAATTTTTTACAAACTTCTTCAAAAAATTTACCTGTTACATTTTCTTATTTTTGATGCTAATGGCTCCTAAGGGATTTTTTTAAAGAACTACGAATGGGCAGATAGAAAAATCAAAGATTTTGTTATACATTTGGATGCTAAAACTTTATTCTCTAACTCTTTTTGTTCTGTAAAGCCCAAACACCCGTTCGTGCAAATTACGGTAATCGAAAAGAAAGCCCGATCGTTCTTTCAAAATTTCTGCCTCTGACATTATGTTGATTTCTTGACTATCCGCGGCTCGTGTTCAATTCTTTGAAGTGGCTCCCCCTTAAAGTTTTGATTTCATGCATCTGCCAATCTATTTCTCTGTGATAATTTTCTTAATTCATACGGTTAAATCATAGTCATCTTTTGTATATTAATTCCATAAGAATATAATGCATCTTTGTAGCTCGCTAGGAGGTAGGAAATATCTCTTAGTTTGACAGAGTAACTCGTGACTCATTTTAGTACTCTGAGGTCCGAAGATTGATAGTCAAGTGAAAATTAGATATTTAATGCTATATCATTAAGTACAAGTTAAGCGAAATCTCCATATTCCTGCTTGTTTTGCATAACTGTGGACAAAACCAAGGTTTAAATGTGAAATAATAGAACTGGATGCTTCTTATGCTAATTTTTCGTTAGTCATGCAATGGAATATTGAGGGAAATAATAAGTAAATGATTGTTAAATGACTTTATAGGGATTTTTTCCTTTCCCTTATTGAATCTCAATGTAAAGAGAATTCTCTATCCATGTTGGAGATTCTCATTAGGTTGTTATTGTCTCTGAATATATTTATATAAATTATTGAGGAATTTTCAAATCCAGAAAGGTAAGTGGATCTTATTGTGACTTCAGACAGACGACATTAATGATAATATTGGAAATATGAATATATTTCGATGTTTCAAAATGAGTCCAGGCCATTAACTGTTAGATAGATTGATAGTTCAGATTCTCATATGCTTAATTTACTTAATGTGCTACATCTTCAACAGTGGCTGTGGTTCAGAAACAGCTACTAGATCATCTGAAAACCATGTGGAAAGATAATTCCTAATTTTGATTGCGTTAAGATAAAAGAATAATTATTACGGATAAAAGATCGAAATTATAGCCCATGAAAAAAATTGAATAATCGAATAGTCTTGGAAGTGCTATAAAACTATTTGAAATACTAGCTAAATGAAATTTCACTTCATTTGGGAGTTTACTTAGTTAATTTTGAATTCATTTAATGTCACAAAATTCTATAATAAATTATTACAAAAGTAAAAAGGTCAAATCTTTATTTATTCCAAAACTTTACTTACTTTATTTATTTTTTATTTATTCCATAATTTAATTTGATGCAGCTCATTTGATTTGTTTAGCGTAAACATGAATCGTTAACCCTCTAAATGTCCTATGCAAAATTAACCACACGGGAATTTTACTGAAAATTTTCACTAGAAATATTTAGCGTATAAATATTTTTGGCAGATTTTTGATTAAAAATGTGAAAAAAGTTGGCATAAAAGCAGGTCTAAATGCTTCACGTAAAAGATATAGTATTTACGTGAAAGAAATTCTAGTGAAAGCAAAGGTTCACTTCTAAGTACAAACGTTTAATCGTTAGACCTTAACAAGGAAAACCTTTTTGGCAAAAAGGAAATCAATATCTCGTTAGGACTACAAATACTCCGAGCAATTATTTCTAGTGCTCTCTCAGGCAAGGAAAAAACTTTTGAGGAGAAATAGAAAATATCTAATTTATTTCAGGTAGTACAAGATCAGAAGAGGTGAACAAATATTTTATAATTACTCAAGAGCTCAATGGAAACTGTTTCCTGTGATTAAAGACCTTTTTTATACCAGTTTATCAATTATTTTATTCTGAACGCTATAAGAATTATTAGCTGAAACATACTAAATGTATTAAAACAAAGAAAAATGTATAGTATATGGTCTCAAGTTTTTATTAATATTGAGTACAGTTTCCGGGTCACAAAAATATAGTGAAATCTATTTTAACAGCTACAAAAATAATTGATTACATGAATATATTCATTGATAAATTCCTAAGAATTTAGCACCTGCAGTAACAATAATAGTTTTAAAGAAATGCGCACTGTAAGTTGAGCAAATATAAAACAGATACATGTAAACAATAACAACAACAAAAGCTTTTAGTTTAAACAAACAACAACAACAAACAAAGGACAAACCTTTTGCAGTTACTTTTATATCTAAAAATTAGTATTGTTCAAAAAGCATAAAAAAAGAAGAAAAATAAATCCTCGCAAAAAGCGTCTTCTCCTTTACCTACCCCTCTTCAAATTACTTTGAACAGAGCGATAAGAATTTAAAAAAATAAAGCAATAAATAAAGAATCTTTTTGGTCGGAGAATAAATGGCATTAATTTGAATAGAACATGCGAGTGCGATAAAAAATGAACAAGCGAACGATTATTCAGAAGTGGAATAAAAAAATTTTATTAGTCAAATTAAGATTATTCCAATTGATTGCTAAAAAGAAAAGCACTAAAAGAAATCCATTTAAATTATCATTTTTTTACTCGATTCTGTATCATGATATGGCTTTCTCACTTGCTGCTTAGCGATATTTTCGCTTTCTGAAGGGGAAACTGAATTTCCATTTACATAATCAAGCAATTCCCAAATCTGTCTTAATTTAATGACAGCATATATCTGAAAGCAACTCATTTTTGCTTCAACAGGCAATTCCCCAGAGGAATTTCGCAGAGGTTTAAAGCGATATAGTTCAAATCTTTATGGATTTTTTTCTTGAATTATTTTGAATCATATTTCAGACCGTTATCTGACTTTTCTTCTTTTGACTGAAATAATATGAAATAACAGTCTGAAATATGGATGGAAAATTTTTGTAGCTGTCTGTCGCAAGGGAGAAGGGTGATTTTTAAATTTTTTTTCCATAAATCTAGTCATTGATTTAGTGGATTGCTATGGGAGAAAAGTAGGTTTTTTTGCCACCGATCCGGATTAAAACTGAATCTGAATTTTTCTTTATTGTTTGATAAAACAATATTAGATAATATTATAAAAATAATATTAGATAAAAATATAAGTACATGTTTTCATTTGATTGAATTTCGATAAACCCCTTGTGTACGCAAAAGCAACTAGATTGTTTTGATAAAAAATTGAAGAAATCCTTAATTTATCGAATTGAAATTAAGTATAAAAAGAAAACTTTCAAATTTAATAAAATAAATAAATCAAATTTCAACGAAAAAGGGAAAGTCTATCCGTTGCAAAGCAGTTGGATATTTTGATTTCCATTGAGTGTTCCATTGGTTCCATTGATTGTTGATCAGTGTTTCTTAAGTAGAAAATTATGAATTCAAAAATCAAATCTTCTGTATTTTGTTTAATTTTTATTCAAATTTTCTACTTATTTAATACTTTTTTCACAGCGGATTTTTTAGGGGGGAAATAATTTTTTTCTCATTTAATATTTCAAGTTTCGAGAACAAACTGTAATTATGAAAATTAAAAGTCCTTTTTTAAAAATGTATACTGTGAAATGTTGCTTATTTAATATTTGGTTTTTTACAAATCCGCATCAATTTAAAAAAGTTTTCTCTACATTTGACATTTTATGAGGAAAAAGAACAAACGATTTAAATTTCATTCCATTTTTATTCAAAAGCTTTTCTTTTTTAATATCAAGTTTTACAAACCCTTTACAAGTCGAAACAATATCATTCTTAGTTATTTTTCTATAATATCAAAAAACATAATTTTTTCTTAAGAGACTAATAATATATGCCCAAGCCATTTTGATATTAAAATTTTGTTTATTCAAAAATAATTTTTTTCTCATATTTTTTTTGGAATATATTCTGATAATATGCTTGAATAACTTATTTTTGCAATTATTTTCATTGTTTTTAATATTATTTATCGTTCAAATGCAGAGCATATTGTATTAATAAAGCATATGAGAAACTTAAAAATTCGAATTCTATAAGCGTTTTTTTTATTAAAATATCCAGTTTGACTTTTATTTTAATTTCAAATTTTAAGTTAATTAAAATTCAGTTAAGTTAATTAAATTTTAAATTCAAGTTTTGATTATGTTATTTTAAATTTCTTCACCATTTAAAGTAGGCCTGTATTTGCTAAAACTTTATCTGATTAAGTTATACTTGTTTTATCTTTACTTGTGCATGCTCTTAATATTTATTCGTGTATATATTATTTTTACTTGTTTTTTCAATAATGTATAGGTAGGAGTTATAAAAAATTCGATGCTGATTTCACTGAAGGGGAATGTTTATATTGAATGCTCATTCAGCATATTTTTTGCAGCTGGTGATTTCTTCAGTGCACCCAAAACAAATTTGAAGAAAAAGGCTTAATTTAAATACTAAACAGCTGTTCTCGCAAAAAAGTTTTTCACTAAGATACGAGTAATCATTTTGCTAATCACTACTTATTTAATACTTCCCACTATTCCCTAAGTTTTAATATTTCCTCATTTTTTATATTATTTTTCCTTTTGTCTTCGTCTCTTTATATGATTTCTTGAGAAATATATCTCAATGTTGCTCCTATTTTTTTATTACTAATCTTCCTTTATTTAGGCAGCTTTGATTGCTGCTGGATTTCGTGATTTTGCAATCGGTTTGAAAAAATTCGAGATGTTTAGGGGAGGGGATAACTCCTCTTCTGCGATAGAAATTTGGTTAGACAAAGGGTACTGTTCAATTGTAATTTTGTGCTCTTTTGGATTTTGCTCTTTTGCTTTTTTAAAAAAAATCTTGATCTTATCAAGAGCTAAAGTGAAAAAAGGGATTAACTAACTCTTGCAAATTCGTGGGAAACTTTAAATGAAACGCTTGTTAAGCATACTCTGTGCGATTATAACCTCTCAATGCATACAAAACAAAAGACTTCAACGCAAGGGTTTAACTTAAGTACTAAATATCTGCGACAGCAAAAAGTTTTATTAAATTTATACGAGTGTAATCAATTTCCTCCTTACAAAAAATTCTTTTAATGTTCATCTTTATTTTTCTTTCCTCATTTCTTCCTCTTATTTGGTTACTTGAAGAACATACCTTATTGATATCCCTATTCTTTTCCCATTGATCCCTCTTTACTGCGGGAACGTTGTTTGCTGCTGAATAGACTAATTTCACAATAATGTAATCGATTAGAACAACTCTCAATGTCTGGTTGAAAAAGAACCCTTGAAGGGCATAAATTCTCTTAGACAAAAGGGTTCTTCTAGCTGAATTTTTTCCCGCTCTTAGATTTATAAACATTTAATAAACAAAATGAAAAAAGCCATATCTTAAAAGATTTAGTTGTATTTAATTTATGAGCTTTGAATAGTCTAAGTTAATAGAGTACCGAGTTTTATTTCCATCCGTAAAATCCTATTGAGGCAGATGAGTCCTGAAACTTAAGCAATTCCATCTTTTATTAATATAGTTATTTTTATTTGAAGCAATGTCTTAAGAAATATTGAAAATTGTCGTTAAGTGTTAAATGATCAAATGTTTACGAGACTTTCTTGAACTAGTATTATCAGTCTTTTTTTTTTTTTTACCAATTCTATTGCAATGATGCAAGTACAGTAATTTTGATACTTAAATTTCTATTTAAGTAATTATTAATTTAAAAAACAAAAAACATTTGATCTCAGTTAAATATTCTATTCTTATGTGACAGAGATAACAATACATGTCCGTAATACACTGAAGTGACAAAAGTCATGGGAGAGCAATATGCAAATATACAGATGGCAGTAGTATCGCAGCGAAAAAGTATAAATGCGCAGTTCGTTTTCCAGAGCTTTCATTTGTGTTCAAGTTATTCATGTGAACAGGTTTTTCGTGATTTATGGCGGCACGACGAGAATTAACAGACATTGAACGTGGAATGTTAGTTGGAGCTAGACGCATGGGTCATTCCATTGCGGATATCGTTAGTGAATTCAACATTCCGAGATCCACAGTATCAAGAGTGTGCCGAGAGTATGAAATCTCAGGCATCACATCCCCTCATGGACAGCGCAGTGGGCGACCACCTGCACTTAACGACCGAGACCGCCGACGTCTGTGTAGAATGGTCAATGTTAATAGACACGCAACACTTCGTCAAATAACTGCAGGAATCAATGTGGGACGTACGAGGGACGAGTCCGATAGGACTGTGCGGCGAAATTTGTCTTCCTTGGGCTATGGCAGGAGAAGACCGACTCGAGTGGCTTTACTGACAGCACGACATCGCCTGCAGAGACTCTCCTGGGCTCGTGAGCATATCGACTTATCCCTAGACCAGTGGAAAACCGTGGCGTGGTCAGATGAGTCACGATTTCAGTTGTTACGAGCTGATGATAGAGTTCGAGTGTGGCGCAGACCCCACGAAGCCATGGACCCAAACTGTCAGCAAGGCTGTTTTTACATGGCATGGACTCGGTCCTCTGGTGCAACTGAACCGATCATTGACTGGAAATGGTTATGTTCAGCTGCTTGCAGATCACTTGCAGCCATTCATGGACTTCACGTACCCACACAACGATGGAATTTTTATGGACGACAATTCGCCATGTCACCGGGCCAGAACTGTTCGCGATTGGTTTGAAGAACATTCCGGACAATTCCAGCGCATGATCTGGGCACCTATATCGCCCGATATGAATCCCATCGAGCATTTATGGGACATCATCGAAAGGTCCGTTCGTGCCCAAACTCCTGCACCATCCACACTTTCACAATTATGGACGTCTATACAGACAGCATGGCTCAATATTCGTGCAGAGGACTTCCAACGACTTGTGGCCTCCATGACACACCGAGTTGTTGCACTTGCAAAAGGAGGACCGACACGATATTAATAGTCATCCCATGACTTTTGTCACTTCAGTGTATAATGTAGTATTTAATAAAAAGCTTAAATAAATTCACAGCTCAAGGTGTTTATTTCACATCAGTTCTGAACTTAATCATAAATATCTTTAAATGGTAAGGTTTAACAATCCATGATGACTAAACTTGCCGGTAGGTAGAAAGTTAAGAGCAATTACTACACGGAGGAATATTATAGAAGGCGTTCCTTCGTTACAAATTTCTATGTATCCTCGTTTTTATTAACCGTTTTAATTATAGAGGGGGGGGAGATAGAATTTGTCAATTTTGCTCTCTAATTCAACGCTACTTTTATTGTGAAGTACAAAAAGGAATTTAAAAATTTAAAAGTTAGAATAAAAAGGTTTTTGGATTATTATTTTTATAAGATACGAATGGATATTTTTCTTACTTGCTAATTTACAAAATTTCCTATAAAATAAGCGTATTATATTATCATGCGCTTTTTTGAACTAAGCACATGATAGGACCATTTAAGTTTAATCTATTTTGATTCAACATAGTTTTTATAATAAGCCGACTAGAATGATTGAAGAAAAGGCCATATGATCTGCCATTTCAGAGTGTTTGAATTATTATTAAAAAAAATGGATAAATAATTACACCAAAGAGATATAAATGATAATAAAATTCTTATACACATGGATTGTTATTATTCGTTTCATTTTAATACTATTTTAAATTTGTACTATATTTCTTTTCAAGTAGAAAGAAAATACATTTTTTTCTCTATTTTGTTTTTTTAAATTAAATCTTGGCCTTCTACGATTAAAGAAGATAATTAATCCAATTGTTGAAAGCTAAGACTAAATTCCCCTAACAAAGCCATCTTTTGGAACGAAAATAGGCAACGCCTGTTTGCACGGAAGTATTCCTTAAGACCACAGAGGCCACATTAAATATAATGAATTAAAAGAATTAGACCTGCATTATGCTCCAAGGAGAAAAAATCAGAAGCCCGCTGCCTTTCCAAATGGATAACTCTTTTTCCAGCCTTAACCCTTCATTTCAGCAAGCCAATCAAATGTCACTTCCATTATTTCTCAGGTGACAAGAAATAAACATACAACAAAAGGAAGGCATGGAAAAATTCCGCGACTCATCAAGGATTAAGCGGAACTTGGTTTATCGGAACGCGGATTAACGGAAACTCTTCCGGGCAGAAATAGTTCTCTTTACGATATTTAGTTCCTTGACTATGATAGTTGAGAGCAAGCTGACAAAGGCTCGTCAATCAGATTCCTTAGCAGACCGTTGACATGTTATTTCTATATCAAGAGGAAGAAATATATGCTTCATGTTTTCAAGGGAAGAAAATGTTTTTCTATTCCTTGTTATTATGTTAATAGCAGGAATTAACACAATCTCACTGGACAGAGAGTTCTAATTTTTGAATTTTAAATTGTATTTTGATTTAATTTTTTGTCATTTATTTCTTCAAAATTAAAATACATTTTTAATGAGGCACCGGCATTTATATTTGTGCAGGTTGAAGTAAAAGGGTGAAAATACCATTTTGTTTGCGTTGATTAAAAGTTGCGATTCAATTAAATTTTTATCATAAGTAAATAAAACCCTTTTTCCGTTTTTTTTTGTTTTAAAAATTTATCTTTACATTATTTATTCTTCTTTGGCTGTAATACTCTCAGCTTGTAAAGAAACAAGTTGAACATAAGATGTTTCTGTTTTCACCAAGTATAAAAGCTTCACTTTGATATAAAAAGATTAATTCAAAAAAGGGAAAACATTTCTTTTTCTTCAAATTGAAAACACTAAAAGCAATAACAACCAATCATGAGAAAAGTTTGTTTCATTTGAGTTATAGAATAAATAATATTTCTCTAGCATATTGGCGTTCAAGAGTAAGATAGTTCAGCAGCTAAATATATTAAATGTATAAGTATTTTTCTTCTTAATCAATGAATGAATTAATGGCAGATAACCTTTTAGAAACATTATTCACATTTTTTTGTAAAGTAATGTAAGATTATTTTCGTTTGTAAGGCACAAAACTACAAATCTATTCTTCCAGAAAATTCTTAATAAAACTTTTGGTTAAATATGAACGTACCTTCGATAATGTCATTTGTCAAATGTATTTTATTTCTGCTTTCAGAAAGAATATATTGCATCAAGAACTTACTTATTACATACGTATAAAAACTATTTCTGAATCGTATTAATCTTAGATACTATTTCTTTATTTTAGCTAATAAATAAATAAAAACTGAGCTGCCAACTTCACATGCCTCAAGAAAAGTATTTTGTCAAAATCATGTCAGTACTGTATTGTATTGAAGTTTTAGAAGTGTTTAGTTTATAGAATGACAAAATTTTATTGAATTCTGGAGCTGCCAAATATAATGGGAAGAAAAAATGTCATATCTTATCAAGATTATTTATTGATTTACATAATGATTAAATAAACTAATATTTTAAATTTTCACAAGACTCTAGGGACAATTACGGTTTATCGCATGATGTAAAATGAAAGAAAGGACAAAATTATGGTTAAAAATCGAACTTCTGTTCACTTAATTTATCTTTAAAATATCAAAGTACTGAGGATATTTCTAAGTTAAACATTGAGCAAATATTTAGAATAAGGTTTCTAAAATGTTTTCCAATTGTAATGTATTTCTTACAAGAAAAAAATGTTACTTCCCCCCCTTCTCCCCAGAATCGGAATATTAAACAACAAAAATTAAAATATTAAATAACAGCTACTGAAAGAAAATTACTTTGAAATTATTCATTTATGAAATTTTAACTAAACCTTTTTATTGAGGATCTAAGATTTCTAACCTAGAAATGGTTTCAAATGCTGAAATATCAGACGCAAGGCAGTGATGAGAGAATTTTCTAGAATCCAGTATTTTTCTAAGAGACCCATTTTGGCTCATGACTTACAAAATCTTGATAAACAATGCTAATGTTTAAATAAAGCTAAAACTTAGAAGCCTCAGAAATAAAACAGAAATATGTTTTTAATATTCCGGAGTTCTTATTGTTATTTACACTAGCAAACACTAAATCTTCCCCATTTAAAACTCTTACCACAAAAAAAGCAATGTTTTACAACTTAGAAGTGAAACAATGTTACCAGGGTCGTCTAAGAAGACTGGGTAGGGAAAAAGACAAAAATTCTACAGCTATTGCATACAAATCGAGTCAAGCCCAACAATCTGATTTCATGCATTTTCTTTTTGACTTTCTCGTAGAAATATCACCCTAGAGGTAGGCAGTTTATAACGCCGAAACAAAACTCTCTTCCTTCATCATTCTTCTTCCTTTCTCGCGAAATCGAGTCTTTTTACCGCTAAGAAAGGTCGCTTTGAATAACTTCCCTCCCATTATAGTCCCTAGTCGGAGGACTCGAAGGCATATGAAACCAAATGGTTCAGTTTCAGGCCAGGTTATCGAATTGGATGGTAACACGAGAACATCAAACTCGCAGAACAGTGTGAGAGGCACTTTAACACTCCTCCTCCCCTTATCCTAACATCTATGAAGACTCATTCGCAATGAAGCTCAATACTTAGAGCAAGGTAGCACTTCAAAAAGAGGGGTGAGGAAGAGAAAGAGGGACGAAATCGATCTCTAAAGCAACGCTTACGCATGTTTGGAAGACTTGGCGCCCACCAATTTCCCGTAATGGTTGAACTCGAGCAGCAGTCTCATAGCCTGAATGCGTGATCTTTTAATCATTAACTAGGCATGAGGCTCAAATAATTCAAAAGTGTTTGTTTCAGCGGGGAGAGTAACATGTTCGTACTCGTTTTATCTGACCAATGAGATGCCGCGATGACAACGGAACGATCTCTTGATTAGTTCCAGGGAACCAATTTTGCTCATAGAGTCGGATATTTATCAGTGCCATTGAAAATTTATAAACGCTGACATATTTCCAGATTCGATGTTTCATTCTGGAAATGAGAAATTAGTTACGAAATGAAGCAGAAAATCTGAAAAATAAGAGTACTGAAAAGTGCCGCTAAAATTTAGAGATCTTAATAGTAAAAGTAAAGAGTAGCTTGTAAGAAAACCCGCTATCATAAGATTCCGTAATAAAAATTAATTGATTTTGGCAACATCGAATTTTCTAATTGACAATATACATTAAGTTAATGACATGTTTAAAGAAACAATGATTAAATAGGTTTTAACTAACTAGCAAGTGAATTGAGAGGCAATATAGCTAGATAAAATGTTTTTGAGATAAAGTAAGTAAAAATATCATTCTATTCGAAAATTAAATTCTTAGATTAAAAAGATATGGGATTCAGTAAGGGATCAATCATATGAGCAAGACTTTACTTGAAAGTTAAAAGCAAAGAGTAAGAAGTTGTTTTAAGAATAGTAGTATATATTATAGCGAATATTGAATGCTTATAAAAAAAATTCTTTATAAACTAGCTTTGAAATTACTCAAAATACATTAAAACTTATTTCGCAGCTACAAAATTAATTCTTTCTGAAGCAATATGTACGAAATCATACTACAACGGTAAAAGTAACCCAGAAGTTTAATAAATCTGGATTTTGTTATTATTTTCACAACGTTTTTTTTTTTGATAAATGCAAAAGTTTAAACAATCAGCAATGCTACAAATTCATCTTTTTTACACTCTAGTTTCTTTTTTTACATGCTTTTATTAAAATGGACTTGTTTCATGTTTCTAAAGATAAACTTCTGTAATTTATTTTTCAACCACTTTCAAATGTACTAGAGTTTTGAAATTTTCATAACTATGTATTTCCCAAACCAGTCAATAATACTTTTTTAACTCAATATTTCAACTTAATTACCTGTTAATTCGTTAGTTTTTGGGAAACTTTGATTTTAAATCATAGGTTTTGTCCGAAAGTAAGTTTGAAAATAAACAGGGTACGTGGCTCTATAATAGTCACAGAAATAAATTATGAAATATATAGATGATTAAATAAAAGTTTTAATAATAAACTCAAAAAAGTATTTAAACAGCATAGTTTTATTTCTGTTACAAAAAGTGGAATATAGCTTCTATTTATCAAATATAAGGTGAATAAAAACGTGAGCAGTGAAAAATATAACAAGAGCCATTGCTAATCGACAGAGAATATTATAATAAATAAATGCTAATATTAATATTATTATAATATTTGTAATTTCCATAAATATAATTAAAATTCCAGATCAGTGCGATTATAGGTATTACTACCTCATTTTCATATAACTATGTTTTCAGATTTATATTTTGGATAAAAATATTACTTTTTACTTTTTAATAAATTGATAAGAATGTTTTCAAAATTTATTTTTAATATTTTTGAATATATTGAAATGAAGTATCTGACTGTGGGCTTGTAAAGTATCATAAGTAGCAACAACATATTGAAAGGAATTTTCAACATTTTTTTCCCACAATCTCATTGCTTACTGTTTTTGAAGTAACTGTTTTTATACAACTGGGCAAACATAATCTTGTTATTGCGTATTCCAGAAATTATTTCTAAAAATACACTACACGTAAAAAGAATGCATTTTAAGGTTTAGAAAAAGCGAAACATGAGATGGCGAGGGAAACAATAAATACAACTTCCCCACCCCCTAAAAAGTTAAAAAAAATAATAATAAGACGTGTCTCGAAAGAAATATCGATCTTTCCCCATTTTCGTCATTCAGAAATATAAAATTCGAATCTTCGAATCTACATTGATTGACAGTAAGAGTAATAACTGATTTATTGCGAAATGCGTGTTTTCGGAGAAGTGCCTACGTAAAAACGCAACATTTCTTTAATAGATGTTCCTGAACTTGGAGAGGCTTTGATGTGCTGTTATTCTTCAAATGGCAGAGAATACAGTCACATGAAGCAGAAATAGAAAGTTTCCTTTTTTAAAGATTTATTCATTCAATCTTGACTTTTCCTTCCAAAGGGAATGTTTAGAAGTTTCTTCATGGGTATATTGAAAGCACCAGTCTAAAAACTACTTCATTTAAATTCAATGCGTGTATTTTCAATGCTTAGAATAGGAACTGGATGCTCTAAGAATTACAGATTTATATAACATACGTTTTTAAAGCTATTCCTAGGAGGAGTAAACAAGACAGAAATATCTGTGTACGAAAACTTCTGCATCGGTTTTCCTTTGATTTCTAGACTTTTTTTTAATTGAGTTAAGATTCAAAATTATTCAATAGTATACCGAAGGCCAAGAATTTCAAAGTTATATGCTGAAAGAAAGAATACAGTTGTATATACTTATTTTTTTCCCCTGAAAAAGGGTGAAACAAATGAGAAGGATGAAAAATCTCAAGCTGTTTCATATTCAAAAGAAAATAAAGTCTTTTTTTTTCCCTTGAGTATTATTTTACATTTGTTGCAGAATGTTTAAATGCTGCTATAACATACGATGGCCATAGTGTATAGAGTTTACTTGCTTTCTTCGTTTACAAAGTCCTCTTTTATTTCAATGTTTTATTTATTTTAAAATTTCTGAAAGATATAAGAAAAGCATTATAAATTTTCAATTTTTTTGAAATAGTGTTAAATTTTTTATACTTCAAAGAACAAAGGCAAAGCACATTTTCTTAGTTCCCTTCTAGAGATATTTTTAATATGTTTAAAAAATTGAGGAAATTTAATTTAAAATATTTCAATACTATTTTCTAAATAAAGTCAAAAATTTTATTGTTCCTTGTTTAATTTTAATGAATTTTCATTTTAATGCTTGGTTTTCTAAATTTCGAATCGCAGCAATGATACTAATTAAACTGAATACTTCAGCAATTTGTCTCTCCATATAAGGAAAAAAATTGTCCCCCTCCCCTCTCTACTTGGCTAATTTTCAAGGAGTTTCTTAGATGAAGTTAAACGTTAATGCCAAGAAAGAATAGGAGGCGAGTTTGAGTTTAAATCTAATCTATTTTGAAGATTTTAATTAATAAGCTGCGGTTGCATTTATGCTAAATAAATGTTTTAAATATCATAGGTTTTTCCGTTCGTGCAAAATATGTTTAAGAAAAAAGAACAATGTGATCATAGGGTAATTAAAATTTAGCAAACTGTAGCATTTTTGTGTGTTTTATGCCATAGCAGGATTAAGGTCATTTTCGAAATTAATTAGCAAAATGTAGGTATATGATTTCAAAGGTTATTTAGTTTTAAACCATGTTTTAAATAAACATTTTTTAGATTGCAACTTGCTTCAACATGCAATTTGAACTCCTAATAGAAAATTCATTTTGCATAGTTTGCACAACGTTAAATTACCAGTAAGTCCCACAAAAAACTTTATTATATCAGATTAATTTTGATAGCTCTGATTTCCAGCAGTTTTTACATGAACTAATTCTAAGGCAGAGCAAAAATTTGCATTACATGTTACTTGGAGAAATAAACATTCCCTAATTAGTCATTTTTAAGAATATTGATCGATAATGAAAGGATTATATTTCAAAATGAATTCGAAAAGGAAGGCAATTCAAGATGATCGATTAATTCCTTTCAATTACACGCAACTACAGATTAGCCGAGTTGAATCAACCATTCAAAAATTTTTAAAGTGGAAGCAACCTGAAATGAAGAGCTTTTAATAAAGCAAATTTGGGAAGTTTTCAAAGGAGAATGATGAGCTCGTTAAAAAATATAGTAAAAGCATGACTCAATGCCATCATTAGCTGGAAGAATAATGCAGATGGGCAGGAATTCTGCATCTTTGACGGCATCTGAGACTGTTCTGAGTAAGGAATATTTTAATTGGGAGGTCTTTTTGAATTTTAATGGCAATATTCATATTATTTTTTCTTGTGATAAAGCGCATTTCAGGCTTTTTTGTCTCTGAATGTGAAAGTTGAAACGGCTTAAAATAGTTTGAAGAAAAGTGATAATATTGCATTTCTGTGTTTTGTGAGAAGTAAGTTGTTATGATAAAGTAAATTATGTGTATGAATTTATTTGCAATTTATTTAATTAAATTTGACTAGGAAAGTATTTTATTTCTTTAATGAAATTGATAATTCAGGCTTTTTTGGAAGTGGGGGTAATTCCTGTTGATATTGCATCAAATTAGCTTTAGAATCCATTATGCGTCATGGTGAGGCATAAAGGACACAATGTCACTGCATAGCGAAGGGCAAATTGTTCTTTTTATTCAACATTTTCTTTTTTTGTATTAAAAATTAAATTTTACACAGGTGACAAAAAATTTCCATTTATACATTTGGGTTATTAATATTTTCTAGTTAAAATCCATTTATTACTTACTTGAATTTTTAATATAAAAATAATTTGCAAAAAAATAAGCAGCAAAACCTTTACCGTGGAGATTGAATCATTATCTCATTATCTTTTACTATGAATTAGCTACTACATCTTATATCGTTTTCAATTATTTGCATATAAATTTAATTTGTAAGATGAATTAGCTCAAGAATGGCACATAACAAATGAGCTCATTGTTGTCATAATCATTTATCAGAGCTAAGAAATTAAAAATCTGTTCGCCAAATAATGTATTATAAAAATATTCATTAGAGTCTGGTCTACATTGCGTTATTTAATTATTATCATATTTTAAACTTCCCCCTGCAATCGTTCGATAATTGAACCCCCGGATAGTCCCAGATTACAAATATGATAAAAGTTGCTAGTGATACTTGCTCACTGATGCAGCGCAAATTGCGGAAAAGAGCAACAAGGAGTTTATGAAATTAGCTACTTTCATTGATTTAATCAGGACTTTCTTTGTTTTCTTCTCACTTTGTTAGTAACTAACGCTTCGCGGTGCGAGCAACAATGGATCAATGAAATGGATTCTTCCTTTATTCTTTCAAAAATATTCTTCTAGGTTCTCATGGTGAGTATGACTGATATTTATCAGTAGGTGCGATATATCGACTGGATAGAATTAAAGTATTCTTGTTGTTAGTACAACAAAAATGTAGTAATCATAAAGTTTTAAAACTCCTACCTATGGGCCCTTTAAATTATGAATAAAGAAGAAAAGAGATGTTAAAAAATCTGACCATTTTTACTTCCTCAAATAATATATAAAGAAAAAAAAATGGGTAAAAAAACTCCACTTCAAAATTTTGAAGATTCTAAACGATTTCAACGTTTATAAATAGGTAAAATTCATTTTTGTGCTACACGAGTTTGCTTGTTAGTTCAATACATCAAACACTAAGCTAGCTTGCCGAATGAAATTTGATACATGATTTTATAAGCAAAGGTATTTGCTCAATTTCGGATAAACTTCATCAATATAAACTATCAATCAGCATTTTTTCTGATTACGTGTAGACATTTTACGTGTAGACGTTAACTAGGATTTTTATACTAGTATGTTAAATATATAGACTATCAGTACGATGCATATAAGTAGATTACAGACTAGTATGTTGCGTGTAGACTATCTACAAATATACTTATTGTAATATTCTGTGTAACGTATATTGCTAGAGAAAGGGCACGTTCATTGATTCTTCTAACTAGATCGCGTATTTTTAAATGTCTATGTTATATCGAATTTAGATATCTTTATTAAATCTGTTTGCGGGAAATCTCTGAGAGTATGAATATGGTAACCAAAAAATGTCTTTATTTTTGTGTTTACATAATCATTATCTTATCAAATTTTGGACACAATCTGGAAACGGTAAGAGAGAGAGATGCAGAGCGCACATTCATTTCTCTTTATTACATAAAAAAGATAAATCGTCATACTATAGAATTACCTAGGAAAGTTATAAGCATTTCAGCTGTCTCTGACGACGATTTTAAACAGTAAAACCTGATTTTCTTTACATTCTTCTTGGTTTCTTTATATGTTGAAAATAGAAGAAGAGCATTTTTTTATATTTTTGAATATCTTCAGAATCAAATGTCACTTTTAAATCATGTAATAAATACTACCTACTAAACTTTTAATTTCTTTATTACCGACTTCAAAAGCAAAATTCTACTAGGGTTTTGAAAGAAATTGAATTCTTAATTCACTATTTTACATGCTTGAAGGATCCGAGTGAGAAGACTTGGAAAAAAAATACCCAGCCAATTTGAGTTGGACAGAAAAGCAATTGTCTTCCCGAAGCGAAGAAAAGCAAAAATTTTCTTGAGGTCTTTTTTTAAGTAACTTGATTCAATTTGCAAAAAAAAAAAAAAAAACATGCATGCATTTCGATAGCTGTTAGAAGTATTATTGAGTTACGAAAAACCTTAATGGAAAGAAGTTGAACATAAAAATTTGTTATGCATTGTATTTAGAAATAATTTATTTTCTATGCTTTTTTCATATTTCTGTAATTTTTAGCTAACAATATTCTTATTTATTTTTTATTTATAAAGTAATAAATATGTTTTTTAGAAAATACGTTATATAATAAGGATTTAATTTAGAATCATGCTCTTTTTACATTTTTTTGGAATGAATATTTCATTATTTATCTAAGATAGAACCAGTTTTGTGAAGAAAAGAAAGAGGTGTAGGCTTTTAGTTTCGGCAGGATCACCTGTGAAGGGATGGGTTCAGGAATTTTCCCAAAATTGTACCACGAGAAACATTGCAAAAAGAAGTATTTAGTAGTAGTAGTAGTCCTATGAGGAATAACTTATAAAATATACAGTGCATTGCAATGTACACCAACTTTATAATCCAAAGAATTTTATTGTTATTTTATTGTTAAACTTAAAAAGAGTATTTCACATTATTTGTTTAACGGAAAGATATTAAAGAATTAATTTTCATATTTTGATAAATAATCGTGCTCCATATTCTTTTCCTTAAATTTAAAATAAATAAGTGCCAAACATTTGGTTCGAAATCATCAAAAGCAGCATACCATCTAAAACTCAAAAGTATATTTAATCCATTCAATTAAAGAATTTTTCACATTATTACTTACACGGGAAAACTAATTAGCTTTCAGAAAATATTATTTTTCGATGTGAAGTATGGACAATTTGAAATACTTTTCAACAGACTTAATGACAACTTTCATAATCGATGATCATTTGCAAAAGTAAATTTTCCTTTCGGAAAGGAAGATGGATTTTCATTCGTTATTAAGAGTTTTCAATTAAAGAATATGAAGAAGTTGATTTATCTTTGAAGAACATCGTGTTCGGTAGTTCTTTTCAGGTTCATTCTGAAAGAAATCAATGAAAATGAGTTCTGTTCTGCTTGTGGATGAATGTACATTTTTCAGATGCTCTGAATAAATACTGGAGAAAGTGAATTCAAATTACACATACACACATAGGCAATAGATTTTCCGCATATATTTATTCCGGTAAACAAATCCTTATCCAATAAGTTGGCTAATTTACGATCATGTCTTTGATGCTGTTATTTTTAAATAAGATTCCATTAATCTTTTACCATTTATTTGCGATATTATCTGAAAGGCAGTGGAGAGGATATATTTGCTGCCTTCTTTTATCGTGTTTCTTAAGCAAACTTTGGATTAATTTAATTACCATCTTATCGTAATGCCATACGGTCATTTAATGGGAAAAACTGATAAATAAAGAAATATCTAATATTTATTAGTCGATATGTTGTTTGTCACTCTGAAGTTAGCTTGATGTTTGGTTAGATTGAACTTTTCGCATTAATTAAGCTGCCTTACTATTCTGTTTGCAGAAGCGAAGCGAAAAGCAAATAGATATGTCAAGAAGTAATTCATAAAATCTGAGTAAAGCAAAGAATATTCATACTTGTGTCTATAATGACACGAAGTCATATTTCTTATTTATTTTTAAAGGTAAAACTATGATTTCATGATTATTTTTCTCAATAAATAGTTATATTTTTGATTGAAACTTTGTTGAATATTTCTCATCTTGTTAGCACCCATTGCGCGCCTTCATGCTCTACGCAAAAGCTCGCAAATATAATGAGTTGTTTCGTGTGGATATCTTTCATACATATCTTTATAAGATGATTTCTTTATATATTAGCAGAGTTTTAAGAACACACTTGTTCCGGCAAACAAATACTTGTCTAATAAGGGTGTAATTTACGAGAAATTTCTTTCATATTACATTTTTAAAATAGGATTCCATTAATCTAATACCAATTACTCGAAATCAAAACAATTGAAAGGATCTATTTACTGGATTCCGTGATTATGTTTCTAAGATAAACTTTTGATTAATTTAGTTTCCATCTTACCGAAATGCCACATGGCCATTAACTCGGAGAAATAGATAAGTAAAGAAATCTATTATTAATTTAGACGATATGTTGTTTACTACACTGCAGTAGGTTCGTTATTTGATTGGTTTTAGCATTCATATTAATTGAACTCTCTTAAAAACGTTAATTAATTGAATTGTGTTCGCTACTCTATTTGCAGAAGCGGGGCGAAATGCAAATAAATACTCCACAACCTACATAATTTGGTTTAAATTGGATTCTTCCTGTAAAGCTATCCCACTTGAGTGTGTTTATGTTGTGATTCATATTATTATGCTTTTTTTAAGGAAATAAATATCAAGATGCTACTATTATTTCATTTAGTGAATAATGATATTTTTAATTGAAACTGTAGAGGTCTCTTCTTTTCAGAATAATATATATTGCGTGCTCACGTGCTCTAGTACTAAAAATTAGCAATTGTATTAGATTCTTTTTATGTGTGGATTTCTTTCAGAAATATCGAAATATGAGGAGTTTTAAGATATATCAACAGATTTTCCCTAAATATTTCTTCCTGTAAACAAATTCCTATCTAGTGAGGTGTGCAATTTAGGAGCTTGGTTTTGACGCTATTTTTATAAAGATCTAATCAATCTTTTACCAGTTATTTGAGCTAATATACGAGCAGAAGCTGAGAGAATATGCTCTGCTGTATTCTTAAGTTTCGTTTCTTCAGCAATCTTTATATTAATTTGATTACCATGTTACCGAAATGCTACTAGGGCATTTAATAAAAAAAAAAACTGATAAATAAAGAAATTGCGTATTTAATAAATATTTTGTTTCTTTCACTGTAATGCCGTGGCTATGTGCAATGATGAAATGGCACTAAAATTAAATACTCTGCTGTTAGAAACGAAATGAAATGGAAACAGATATGTCCCTAGGCAATTTTTTAAACCTGTAAATTTTTTTGTGATGTGGAACATTCCTTTCGTTTCATTTATATTTTGATGAGTTTGAAGTGTGAGTATATCTTATTACGAATTACTTTTAAAAATAAGATGCTATATTACTTCAGATCTTTTACTAAAATTTTGTTGGAATTTTCTTATTCTGTGAACATAATTTTTGGACTACATGCTCTAATGGCAGAGTTACCAAATATGTTTATTACTTTGTGCAGATTTCTTTGAAAAAGTATCATCATATAGGACAAGACATTTTTAACAACATGTCCATGAAACGTACATTTCAAATAAAAAAGATATTAATTCTTGTTAAATTATTACATTCATATTGATATAAAAAATGTAATCTATCAACTAACAGAATTAACATAGTGTTGATTTTTTTAATGCTATACAAGTACAGCATTCATTCAGAATTCCCATTGGAAGGAAAATTTGTATCAAATAGTTTAAAGACATATAAACTAAATATTATTTCCATTAAGATTCATAAAATTATTTCTGTTATATCAAAATACCTAAATATGTATTTTCTATTTAAATTAAAGGAAAATTCATTCTAGTTATCACCAAGACGATAATGAAACAATCCCATAGTGACCTTATGAAACACTGAGTGGTTTTAACTAATAATATTTTACTCAAAAGTTTAAATATAGCATAATTAATTGAATATTTTTGTGACAAAAAAAGCAAAACGGATTTCAATAGATATTTTCTTTCGTTTAAATTTTTACTCTCACTCTCTAAATTATTCCTTAATAGAAATTCCTTGAAAAGGTAAAAAAAAACAGCAGTGAAAACAACAAGAAATTGCGCACAATAAGGAAATAACATTTTGCTGATTAGAAGTATAAAAATTACCCAACGCCAGAATCCTATTTCAATTACTTGTTCCCTAATAACAAATTAAATGGATTAATCCATGGCGCTTAAATCTAATCATCAAATCAATTTTACGTTTCAGTTATCGAGATTATGTGTTTCACTTCGAATTCAGCTTTGAGCAGAAAGAAAATCTATAAATTTGATAGTAAAGGATTGACGAGCTGGCTTGTTGAGCGCAATTGATTGGTCTTCTCACACATCAGTGGTTACCATAAATCACTGTGAATGTTGAGGGAGGTTCTTCCAGGCTGACTGACATAGCCTGTTCTGCTGCTCTATTCATCGTTGTGGTGGAAGAGCTTAATTAGTGTCAATTTGTCGTTGAAGCGGTAGATCCCTTTGTTGAGTTCAAAACGTTCCGGTATTATTTGGAGAGTTATTACCTGTTTAATGCATGAGGGATTACTTTGAGAACAAAGGTTAGACATGCTGGAAGTTCGGAATTAAAGTTTTACTCCATCTAAGCAGCTGTCGTAACGACGTGGATGATGTGCGAAAATTCAAAAAGTGTTCTGGATCTTTAAGTAAACATGACAGATGATGATCAGTTAGATTTGATATTTCCTTGAGAGTAATCCGTAATTACTGGAATCTAATTATTTGCTTGAAGCTTTAACGGAATTATTTTCATGTTAAAAATAATTGAATTATTATTTTCATGCATTTTTGTATATTTGTTTCAAGTTTATCTAGAGTAACTCTAACTGTGGTTTAGTAACTAATCTTTAAACTGTTAAAGATAAGGGAAAAACAACTGGAAATACGATTTTAATGACTGAAAAGAGAGTATTTTGCTTGAATTACTTTTGTTTCAATCAATAAATAAATAGCTGAAAAAATTAAATCCTTTTTATATATTTTTCTAGTAAAATTCTGAATGTTTTAAACTTCGTAAAAGTAACTGACATAATTATGAAGTTTTGAATACTAAGATCTTAGAATATTCCAGTGGTCCCCTCGCTTTATTGGCATAAAGTTAAAATGAACTTTGTATGAATAGAATAAGCAAAGTTACTCTTTAATAAAATTTCAAAGCGTATCTACAAATTTTGTTTTATGATTTCTAAAATACAGGATTTTGACTTTATTCTTTATGCATCATACAATATTTAAAAACTTAACTAATTGATTTCATTAAATCATTCATAAATATCACACCAGTGGTATTTAAGAATGATTTAAGAATTTAATTTGTAATAATTTAATTTTAATAGAATCCATAAACATCTCAACCGTTTTCTAGATTCTTAATTATATAAATACAACATATTTCTAAAATTGCAAAGATTATATATGAGTTGGATACACCATTAAAAGAGAATAAAAACGGTTAAAATTTTAAAATGAACTCTACACGAGCAGAGAGATTAAAGTTGCCTTACAGTAGAATTTCAAAGAATATTCGTTTTCTGACGTATAAATCGAGGATAAAATATATGACAATAACATATCTATTTTTTTGGTTAATATCGATTTGAAGACAATCCATTCCATCCTTTGGAAAGAGGAAATTTCGGTATTAAATAGACAGTTTCTTAGAGAGACCGAGACGATTGAACAGAGAGACATAAATATGTATTGATTTCTTAATCAGTGTGAAGGGACTCGTTCTAGTCTTTGGTACGACCTTCTGAACTGAATGTAGTCAGACTGACTAGCAGCTACATTAGTTAAGAATTCAATTTATCTCCATTTAAACTGCGGCTTTTGGGAGGGAATTCCGTAAGTATGTTATAATAAATTTGTGGGGAAATATTAAGAAGATATTTTTGTGATGCAAAGATGTTATGTGGAAGCCCAAATTTGATCCAAAAAGAATTCCGATTTTAGTATTTGTGAGGTTTATAAAATAACAGCAATGTATATTCATGTTTTGTTGATGAATCTTTTTTCTTATATGCAGCATAGTAGTTGCATCTTGAATTTATGTAGTGGCGTGAATTCATTTCAAAAGGTTTGATATAATAGGATACATCATTGTCAGAAAAGACTGTCAAAATGTCAAAACTATAGAACTAGTATAAAAAATGCCAAAATTGGTAGAAGAAAAAGTAAACAGTTGTTCAGGACTTATTCACCCAATGTCTTTTCTAATTTATTTTAAAGTAATTATTCCTAGACAGTATCTGAGATTTTTAAGCGGATAGATATCAAACATTTATTTCAATATTTCCTATCTTCAGTATTTACCGTTTATTAACCAAGTTCAAGGATGAATTTAAGGTCTTCGAAAGGGTTATAAAAGTATCATATATCATGAAGTGTTTTTATAAACTTCCATTAATCTATACTATCTCCATAAATGGTGATTAAAATGATAATAATTTAGAATATAACTTAAATTATATAGCAATGATAAGGTGAAAAAAATTGTTATCAGTGAAATATATAAATAATTTTGCTGTAATTGTGTAGCCCAAAAAGAAAAAGATATGTTTTAAAAATTTGAGCTATATTCATTATCTTCGCCGTTTAGCAGTTAATAAATGAAATGAAAAAATATATTTTAACCCTTGAAAGCAACTGTAAATTTAAATAAAGTCAGTACTTTATTGTTTTTGACAGTCTTTAGTGTAAATAAAGGGATTTTTATTTCATTACATTGTATTGAAGAAGCAAACAACAGGAAATGTTAGTAATTTAGAATAATTGATCATTAATTCAATAAAAACATACCGATGATTAAATTTAAATTTTAAAAGCTCGCTTTTTTATGAAAAACTCATTTTTACAGGAAAAAAAATAATTCATTATTTTTGTGACTGCATTCTGTTTTATTTAAATTTATAAAATTTTAAAAAGAATTATAAGGCCTTTTTTTGAATTGCATAAAGCTGATATATAGTCAAAATTAAATTCTTTTAATAAATCGATTAATACGATAATTTAAAAGTAGAGAAAATTCAAATAGCAGAAAATTGTTCCTGAAGTCGGTTATTGCTATGGAAATAGTAATCATTTTAACAAATTAGTGATAATCACCTTTATAGTGGTAGACTTAAATTGTTGTCTTAGATATAATCTTAAAGAAACATCAATCTTGATAAGAATATTTGAAAAAGTAAAGGCGATTAATAATCAACTTTAAATTAACACAAATGAATAAATTTATAGATAGCCTTTGCTTTTTAAGATTCATTTAAAATGCATTTAGGGTTTCTTTAAACATTCAGACATGGAAATGATATGACATTTATTTACATATTAGGAACATAAATAAATGAAATAAAAAAAGGTTAAAAGGCACTTGAATTAAGGACCTCGACAGTAGATTTATTTTTATTTTAGCTATTTAAAGATAATTGTTTCTCTGACTCACTACGAGATGGTGCCACTGGTACAGAAACAAAACTTAGTTTAATTATAAACAAATAATTATGCTCTGAAAATAATAGAATAATCTATTATCATTGGGAATTTGCTAGTGTATAAAAATGTAATCCTGTACTACTGCACCACTTTTCTCAAAACATATATAAAAACGTGAAGATGCAAAGAGTTATGTGAAAAATTATTTTCTTATTTAAACCAAGGAGCATTGTTTCGAGAAACCAGAGGCAATGTTGATTCCTTATTTATACATTCCTGGAACTTCAGTCGATCAAGTATTATGTGAAAATTCGAAAACTGTTTCAGTAAACCTTTGTAATTTCGTGCTCACAAATTCAAATTTTCAATTAGCAAGTGCCACGGTATATGCCATTTAAAAAGTTATATTTGCACTTTTTCTATTTTATATTTCCGAATATATTTGAAAGATGTAAAACTCGTAAAAGCTAGAAAATGTAAAGTTCGAAAGTTCTTAAGGCAAATAGTTTTGTACAATATAGATTAGTGGCATTGTTTCGTGAATTCAGAAGTAATGTTCATTAATTATTTATATGTTCGTTGAATCTACTTCAGAATTTCCAGTATTCAATATATATTCGAAAACTGAGTAAATCAAGTCTCATTATTTCCTTCTGACAAATTCATGTTTTCGATTAATAAATGTTACGGATTACGGATAACACATAACGTGTTTGATCCCTTCAGAATTCAAATGACATGCAACCATTAGTCTTGTGGACATCGAAACCAATACTTCGAATTATCGGCATCCAAGTTTCTACTCAATATATTCTGTCATATTACTTGGAATGGTATTTCTTGACTATACCGGTGCTAATCTTAATCTGCCAATGATGGATACTATAATGCTGAGCTGCCAATATTTGAAAGGAAACTCATTCGTAACTCAGATGCATTTCTGATGTAATTCATGTTAAAATTTAGTTTAATTAATTTCGACAATAGTTTACATGCTATGTGAGTCGAAGGATTTTATTTGAAAGATGGAATTTTTTTTTCGGCATCGGATTTTCAATTTAACCTTCAATCCGATAAGAATCAGGATCTGCAAGATCTCAGAATACTGAAACGCCCGAATTTCTCTTTTATACATTTGCCTACACTTTTGAAAATTCCCAGTTACAATTCCCATTTTTAAGTAGTTCATTCAGAAAAGAAGGTAGCGAATAATTATTCATCCTTTGGGAATTACAGAAACAATCAGTACTTAAGAAATGAGTGGAAAATTTAAAAGTATATTCGGACTATGTGCTTTGCTTAAATGGACGTTTCGGGTGTTCCAATATTGAAAGGGTTATCTTATACGAGTAAACATCTATTTTGAAAAAAAGTTTCAGAATCTGTTAAATACCGTTTAGAAGATATACTACATATTTTAAGATAGAATTCGCTATTTTTAAATCGTAGTCATATGTCGATTTGGTTGGTTGAGGTACCACTCTAAAACTTCCACATCACCCCAAAACTAGTTGTTTGATCTAAGATCGCAGTAATGACAGTCATCAGACTCAAATTAACTGCGAATTTCGGGTTGAATAGAGTCTCGAAACCACGACAACTTATTTTCAATACCAAAGCTGTAAAACCAACCCTCTGCAGCTTCAAACATTTATTTGTAACCGTATAAATGTAGGAGATGGTAAATAAATTCTGTTAATTCTCTTATTCATTCTATACTTTCTTACTCATTTTCCTCTCTTACGTCTTGAAGTTTTGTAAGAAACTGAATACTACTCTTTAAGTTTTAATTACTTACATTTTAACTTGCACTAAATTGACTTTATTTTTCAAAGTTTTCCCTACTAACTTCTGATTACATTATATTATTAAGTATCTTATTTCATGAAAGTTTCAGAAATTGAAATGTTCTTGAATTCCAACACACAAAATAATAAATGGTATTGGAACTTTAAGAAGCTCCTTACCATTCTATATACAGAAATGCGTTTCAATCCCAACAGACAAAAAAAGTATGAAATTTACATTCATTTCTTTTTATTTTTTGAAAATTTTCCTTAGCCATTCCAGAATAGAAAATATCATACAAAATCCATTCTATAAAAATATCAGTAATGAATCTACCGATGAAAGAAAAATGTGTTTAAATCCCAACAGACAAAATTATCAACATAAACAACTAATTCACAAGGCTAAATAATAAAACATTTCGAAATATAACCCAAACCTCACATAAAAGAAATAAATTGAAAAATTGAAATCGAAAAGAACTCATTCATTTACCCATGTAACAGAAATTCGGAGATAATTGAAATGTTCAACACTTTGGAAGGGCAAAATGTGTAAATGTGCCATATCTGTATATTCTAATCAAACGTAGTAGGCAAATAATTGCCGTTTTCCTCATCCCTTGAGTAAATAAATGAGATGAGGGGAATTGGCTATTAACGCTACATTTGCCTCCACCCCAACGAGCACCTCTCCCCCCTTTTATCTTGTCCTACATATCAAGAAAATAAAGCACCGTAGGATTAAGAACCAACGAGTTGCTTGGAAAAGGTCGGCTGTAACTTCTCAAAATATGGCGATGAACATTAGTTAAGAATATGCGGTTTATGCGTGGTTTAATTGCTAATAGGGTTGACTGAAAATATGTTAAGGCTTATGTAGGTAATTGCTGAATTAAAAATAAAATTTTACTAACAGGTAATTTGAGTTATATTTGTATGCGAAACGAAAAAATACGAACATTTTAGATGCAAGTCGTTATAGAAGCTATTCGTTGAAAGATAATCCAATACAAATATTCATAATTTGTATGTGGCATGAGAAAAACTGCTAATGATAAAAACAAACAGGAAATATAATCCCAGGTTTAATTATTTGTATGCAATAGGATAAATGTTTTTAATAAAGTTGTTGAAATTATAAAATACCCTAATTATTAGAGTCACAATCCTACAATTTTTACAACGAATTTTTATTAAAAATTAAAAAGGGTAGAGAACTAACTATATATATTATTTTATGAAGCATATGAAATTCTTTTTAACTAGGCTTTTATTTGTGCAAAAAATTATTTCTGTTTTAACATGTTTATTTATTAGAAATTTATTTTACAAAAGTCATCAGTATAATAAAAGCATAATTTTTCTTATAAAGTACGAAAATTCAATTTGCATTAACTAAAATAAAAGAATTTTTTTCACTGGATTAATTAAAATTATATTGCTAACTTAAATATGATATTTAAACCAATAGTGCTTACAATCTTTCAAAGCAGAGCTAATGACTTCCCAATTCATGATAAACTTAAAGTTATGCAATAGAAATAGTATTATATATACGGGAATAGTATTTGAATTCATTAAGATAAAATAAGGTTCTAATAAGAAAGTGAATTTATTATAAAAATATTTATTAATTTTTCAAAATTTTAAAACAAAATTAAAGTTTTTATTCAAAAATTAATATTTTTTCATTTCGTATAAATACTTTGGGTTATCCTATAAATTTTTTTTTGTTTTTGCATTTGTTATTGAATAATGGTCATTAAATGTATTGCAGTGCGCCATACTGTTTTATGCTTTCCATTCAGATATTCGCTACTGCTATGATGATTCCAACAACGAATATTAACTGAACTTGAAAATGGGCAGATTTAAATTTTTATCTTAAAAAGGAATGAATTCAGGGTAATTTCTAGGATTTAATTTCTGGAAAAAGAAATCCAGGTATGATAGATATGATGCATCATGAGTGACCCTGTTTTCCTATTGCTACTTTTTTGGGAAAGATAAATTTGCTAGCAAAATAATAGGCCTGTCCATCCAAGACTTAAGAAAAAGTTCTGAATCCGGATGAATATGGAAAATATCAAAGACTAATAACAATGAGATCCTATTGAGTGCTTGTGAAATTCCCTAGCCAAGTCAAGATAGTGAAAATAGAAGGCATTTATCTTCAACTGCCTAACTGTGATACATTAGTGCTAATGATTGGTACAAAAGCAATCTTGAATAGATTCAAAGCCCAATAAATTTTATGTGTTTGAGGACATTATGAATAACAATGGCATTGAAACACGAATCTTCATCATTATATCTTTTTTATTTAGATGACTTTAAAGGAAAGCAAAGAAATGATATATTGCTGTTTTACTAATAATTATCTTATTTTTATAATCAATTACTCATAATTGAATTTCTTTGTTTTTTATTAGCAATTCAATTTTATAATAACATTAGAATTGATGGTATCTCCTCTTATCTTGAAATTTATCAGTAATCTAAAGCATTTTTATTATTATAAATTATTTTATTTATTTAACACTTAAAATTTTTATGTGGGATGGATATTCATTAATAAGGAAAAATTAATAATAATAATCTTCTTCCCATGTTTTTTTCACTAGGCATGATTATAAAACCGTGTCCATTAAAAGCAAGCTCTTACTCTTTGGCTGACAACTCTCTTAGACATACTATGATAATATGACTGATTATTTCGAAGATTTTTCTCATCTCGTTAGTTAAGGATATCCGATTCCATATTGGAGATTTCGCTCAAATAAAGAATAAAACGAGGATTTCAGTTCCGGTTTCTAGGTTACTGAGTCATCAGCTTAAAGATGGAACTAACTACATGAGTCATACTGTAAAGGGGTTTTTATTAATGAGGCATAGCAGGTAGATCTGTAAGTTAATCCATGTCCTCTCCATACCAAGTTTCAGTTATCGTTATGTCTAATCTATGTACGTTTGTAAAGCTAAGAATTTTTCGATAAAACTGTAAAAAATTTCTGCATTGTAAAGTTTTTTATTAATTAATTAATACTTCAGTTTTAAGTAGTTCTATCATAGTTATTTTTAAATAGTTCTATCTCTATTAAATATTTTTTAGAAGTATTCTATTGCTCATTCTCATCTATAAAAAATACAAAACATTAATTGCAAACTATTACAGGAATATACTCCGAATTAATAAATTACTAAATGATTTTTTTCTTTAAATTAATAGATTTATTTACAATAAATACATTAAATCGTTTTAAATTGAATTAAAATGATTTAAATTTTTCATGAAAACAAATCATTTGTTTTCTTAATTTTTATTTTTAAATCATGAAATCCATAATCATAGTAAATAAAAAAAGATATAAGGGTTAGTATCTTTTTATTTAATTCCTCGTTTACTCATAAACAAAACGACTTTATTATAAACAAAAAAAAAACGTATTTTTAAAAAAAAAGTCTATTCCTACTTAGGACAACAAAGAAAAAATTTATTTCAATCAATTTTTATTAAATAGTTACAATTAATATAAATGTGTATACACACAAGACAGAATAACAATATTAAGTGGTAAATTTTTTTCCAGCAATTTACACGCTTCGACCCTGACGGTATATATTTATTCTGAAACTTATATCGTTCAGTTAAAAATCGTCGCAGGATTTTAACTCGCATTCTTCACTTTCAAGTTAAAAATATTGAAACCTTGCAATTTATCGATTGAGCTTCTGCCTGTTGATGTCAATTCTTATTACAAGCTACTAAAACTCTATTTATAATATTAAAATTAATTAAATTTAAATAATGAAATAATATTAAAAAACTGTATTAACATCAAGTGTCATTCATCAAAGGTTTAAAAAAATGTATTTGATTTTGAGTGGATGAAAAAAAAGTATTTTATTAACGATTGAAAATTTGAACAAGACGTATAAATGGATAAATATATATAGGAAAAGGGTAAACTAATATTAAGAATTGGAAAACAAATTAATTTAATATGAATCGTTTGTTGAAAAATATGTTTATAACTAAAAATATACTTAATATTATTCCAAAAATATATATTTTGAAACTACAGAAATGCTATTAAGAACTATGTGTGATTTGAGAATTTGCTGAATTCGAAATAAATTTAAATCCGACGAATGTTTTAACTTTCTATATGAACACCCCTCAGAAACAAGGCAAAATAATGAAAAAAAAAAAGAATTCTAGTTCCACATAAATGAAAGCTTGGAACTGCTTTAAGCTCTTTATGGGATTCTATTGTTCTTGAGATTCTTCCCTCTCCTCGTACCTTTTTTAGAATAGAAGTGCATTTCTTTTCTAATTACCACTTATGAGTTACTTCTTTAAATTACCGGATCCGGAAATTAATTTCAAGCTTTTCTACTATTAAGATTACAGAGCTCTATGTTTCTCCAATATTTTAATTACCATAACTGAAGTGGGCCTAACAATTGCTATGAAATTACGGAAAGGGCACCCTTCAAACTTTAATTCACTAATGAGTACCCACAATTTCTGAATAAGTTTAATGAAAAGCAGGTATTAAAGCATTGGTGAAAACTCTGTTTACCCACAAACTTAATTTGCTGCTCTGAAGATTAGATATATATTGTTCTCTGTACGCACTAATCTAAAATTTTTAAGTCGAGATTTGAGAGTTTAGTTCTAGAATTTCTCGAAGTAAGTAAAACAACTTAAAATCAAATTGGAAAGAGTTTTGATTTTCCTTTTATCAGAAAAAAATTCGTGGAAAAGAATTCGTAGATTTGTGAAAAGCCAGATTAGATATAAGATCATTGATAACATAATTATGTTTTGATAAATGAAGAGTCCCCCATATTCTAATAAATATTTTACATTAATTTTTGGAATTTAAAGAATTATTTTAGAAATCAATTCATAAACCAAATATTCCTTTGGTTCAAAAAGGAAATTACCTAAATATTAACACTCACTTATAGTCAATAATATTGTAATAACCTTTTTAAATTTTCTGGATTGAGTTTTTGTTATCAATACTTTATTGAAAATTACTGCACTATAAATAAAAAGGCTGTTGTTTTATTTTACAAAATATATATATTATTTTCTCTTGGAATACATATTAATATATATATTAATTTCCCATCATACAAAAATGATTAATTAATGCCTTATTTATATCTTAAAATGCTGGATACAGTAAATTTTTAAGGGTTTCTTAAGATTTTGTTTACGACAGAGATTCGTTTTGATGTCACTCTAATAATTAATTACCCAAATAGAAAATAACTAATTAATTTCCGTTAACTATTGAGAAAGTGGGTATTCATATTTTAATTTACCAATGAGTTTCTATAATATAAAAGGTGCCCAGCTACGATGAATTTGTCCTAATGTATTGTCATTTTGAAGACACAACACCATATTTCAGAACTTAGTGCATCAGCAGGCGAATGTGAAATCCATTACCAAATTTCGTCTTTAAAAGCTTGAAAAATGTCATGTAAAAACAAAATACCGCAAAAAATGACCGTAAGATTATAATCGTAAAATTTAAAAAGAAGTAGATCGATTTGAAATGATATACTTAAAAGAAGCATTTCCTTTGACTAGCGCATAAATACATATTGGTACCCAAAGAATTAATGAAGCTTTTGCATTCTATTTTAAGTCAAAACATACTCCAATAAAAAGCTTGATTCGCATTCGAAAGATTTTCTCAAAGCGCTTTGTATAAGCATTTGAGGCGCCTTTAACGCTTCCTTTGAAAATTGTTTTTACTTGCTCATTAATTTTTCATTAACAAAACGAAAGCCTGTTTTCGCTGCGATCTAATCTAAAGTCTGTTTTCATGAATTTAACTTTCGTGCTTGAACTTTCCTCGGTGTCTTTTAAAGTCATCTAATCGGGAATAAATATTAGAACACCCCGGTAACATGAAGGTTGTCATGGTGATTAAGTCGTCGTATACTGTTCACCGCATCTAAGTGCAGATAAATTTGCGGCTCCAGGTACCTAAATAAATAACTAGATTTTCTTTGCTTTTGTGCATTGTAATGCAAACTAAACAAGGGACCGGAATCATAAATAGGAGCCTTTTATTCACGTTGCTCAGAAGTTTCGAGACATAAAAATTAAACGAGATTCCGTCATGTAGGAATCTTTTGGTTTATTTTTCAAGTGAATTTGACTCTATACAACAGGGACCATGTAAACTAACGCTCAGGTATTAATCCTTTTAATGTATCCTTATCAATATTAATTAATTGTGGTTAAAGACTGAAATAACTGAGAATAAGTTAGAAATTCAAACAAGGAACTGCGAATAACGTAGAAATTCAAACGAGGAACTGAGAATGAAGCTAATAACTATTCTTTAGGAACACAATATATTATTATTAATATATTTTTATGAAAAATAGACTGCTTGATTAGAATGCTGCATTCTAGGAAATATTTGAATTGGTTCAAAAATGTTGTTTGACTTTTCTTTAAAATAAAAGGAGTTGAGTTTTATAATATTTCAGTCAGTCGACGTTTGTAACTGCATATGACATCTAATATGTCACCTTAGATGTGCGGTGACACTTTTTTTTCTCCGCTGAAAGTTTTCGATTGATTTTTAGTATTTAGTTGATACAGTGCATTCAACAAGTACACATGTGTAATAATTTTCTCAATTATCTATACTTTGCATTTTAGCTTTTAAAATATTTTCTTTCAAATCCTAATTATTACCTAAATAAGCAAAAGAAAATTTTAAAACCAACTAATAATTAATAGAAGTAAAAAGTACAAAAGTAATTTTTAAAACAAACTTTTATTATTATGTTGAGATATAGTAATTTTTATAATAAATATTTTTGACTTTTTGGTCCATAATTAATAATTTATCATTATAAATGCCATAAAAACTTGTAATAAAATATTTTCCTTCAATCCACAAACAAGTGGTTTCCTAGTACCGAATCATAATTCGTTAAATAATGGATTGCTAATTAAATCCATTAATTGATTATCCAATAAATTCATTATTATCTAATAATGGATTGCTACTTAATCCACAATTTAAGTTAAATAATATCTGGTGATATTAAGTTAAAACATATTAAACTAGCGTATGGTTATCACGGATAAGTTAGGGTACATAATTTCAGAATTCGTCGACATCAAAAAGTCGTTGTAAAATCGTTTTCAGAATTCTAATATTGCAATAATGAAATCAATTTAAGTAAAAAAAGTATAAGAATAAGATATCAGTAGTTTTAATGCTATCTGATGACATTAATAAAAAGCTCAAAGTTTTCTGACACAAAAATTTTGCACAGAAATAGAAACATAATATTAAACGTGTGTTGAAAGCATGATAATTCAAAATATTTTTCATTTAATTCATGTAACATTTTTGGTTTAAATTTCTGGATAAAAGATTTTCGCAGACAGATTCTCAGAAATATTCCCATCTGAATAAGTCAATATGTTGAAAGCAATAAAATGAAGGCAACATGACATGGAAAAGCGGAAAATAAAAAATTAAAAGCGTCAATTAAAATGACATAATTTTTCAGAGACTATTTTAATAATAAAACTCTCCAACCTGATAAGTGTTGATAAAGAAAAAAAAATTCAAAATATTTTTTAATCTAAAAAACTGTTGCAAATATATTTGAGGAAAAAAATTCATAGCGAACACTTTATTTAACGCCTTTTGTTGCACTAGCTGAGAATACATTTGGATACAGCTTTTATTCTGAAATAAAAAGCTAAAAAATACATTTTTGCAGAGACTAGAAATCAAAATTCTTTCCTTCTTTTATTCTAAGAAATCTTTCTTTCTCCCCGATGTTCCAAAACTTCACCACATTTGAATCAGATGCAGTTCTCAAACGTGAATTTATATAAAAAATAATAACAAAAGTTGAATCGACCGAGAAGATTTCATCAGAGCTTTAAACAAAAACTTTCCATTGCTTGAATTTTAAAGTCATGCCTTTTAAATGCGAACAGACTTGGGGAGGAAAATAAAATAAAATAAAGTCACATAGTTCTCTTCCATTTAATAATGCTGGTTAAGTTTTGCTTATGCATATTTTTACTGTATTTGAGTCTTTAAGTGTTTTTAAAATCCTCTCTTGGATGTAATATATTCTCCATGGAGAATACATTTAAACTTTTACTCTTAAAAACTGCCATGTTGTCCTTTAAAGCTTGACATGAATTGTATAGCAAAATAACAATGCACACACACATTTTGACTTCTACAATAGAATTATCCAAACACCATTGCTAACAAGGTGGAAAAATATAATAAAGTTAAAAACATTTCTTTCGTGAGATAAAGAACGATTTTCCCCAGCACTTCAGTTCTATCATTAAAAACGAAGAAGCGTTTATTTGGAAATAATGGAGGATTGTTGTAAAAAAGTTAGTTTTATACATCACTTTTTCACACATCGGTGGGTAGAAAAGAGCTTTAAAGAAAGAAATTTTCTGGAATTTAAAAATAAAAGTCGTTATGTTCTATAAATACACATTTATGTCCAAATAAGAATTTTTCTTGGGAGGTAAGCTAAATGAAGCAAGTTAAATTCGTATTTTTCACTTCATTGTCCACTATTTTCCACAAAAATAAAAAATTAAATTAACTGAAGAGGTTCGTAACAATATCTTATTTTTTAAAAACAACTGTTCTTAACTTTTATTTTCCATTGAATTTTCAAAAATACACTCATTCTTTTTCGCCTTAAATTTTTTTGAAAAGTTAATTATCAAAGTGAAAATTATTCAGCCTACTATATTTATCGAGATCCTAAAAATAAAAATAAATAAATGATTACATAAAAAAATAAAACCAACAGCTCGAAAGCTTTTGAAGGGTGAGATATGTGTGGATGGAAAAAATGAAAACAAAGACAAATGTTTTAGTCAATAATCCATATTATAAATGCATTAAAGTTTTCAATCTGCATTATCAAATTATAACCTAGAACTATTGTTATTATTGTTATTTTGCTTTTCTTACGTGTTTTACATTTGCTACTTTACTTACTTTTATTTACTTTTTATTATTTTTACTACTTTACTAACATTTACTACTTTACTAACATTTACTACTTTACTTACATTTTTTCTACTTTACTGCTCTCTGTAATAATTTAATTCCAGTTATAAGATTAAAACCAAAATTAAGATTTGAATTTTTTTCTTTATCCTTTAACCCTTCAAACCGAGCTAGTACTTTCTAAGCGTAAGCTCGGAAAATAAACATGTTTAAGAAAAGTACACTACAGCTGCTTTTAGCATCTTTGACTGTAGAATGTGCTTTGCATTCGTATCAGTATAAATGCGGAAATGCTATTATTCAAGGGTCAAAGATGATTTTGTAATTTCTCGTACTTGTAGACCAGCCTATTTTTTTAAAAAATATTTTTGTTCAAGAATGAAATTTTGGAATGTTGGAAATCAGAGCATTATTTCATTTAATAAATTTTTGGGGAGGATTAGAATAAAGTCGATTGATGTAACATCTTAAAATATTAAAGCCTTTTTTGTTGTGAATATATCATTGCTTGAAAAATATTCATATAAAATGTCCAGTAAAATCTTAGGAGTTAAAGCTTTAACTGGATGAAACATTGAAGTGGTTCATAGAGGAAATCGGAATTTTATTCACATTATAATATATTTTTTAATTTTTAAGGAATAATTACAAGCTCTTGCTTTGTCCTCTAGATATCTGATAAAAATTATTTCCAAGTTTTCACCATTTTATAAAATTTTCTATTTCTGTTATTTTCTACTTTTTAATCTTAGACATATTTCTGTAATCTGAGATACAATTTGTTATCTCAAATAAATGAAGTCATTTAATCAATCAATTTTTTTTCTGAAATTCACTGGAAGATGCCTTTTTATAATGAGTTAGAATGAAATCAAAATTAAAGTATTGGTGAATAATTAAGTTTTATGTAAGAATATTCTATGATCATCATGAATGCCCAATTGTGAAATATTTTAAAATTCTTATGTATCAATTGTTAAATAAAAAATCGATTAAAAAATCCAATTTTTTAAACATGAAAGATGTTAAATAAAAGGCGAAGCATATTTGCAAAAATATATTAGTAAAAGGTGTGGAAATCCGTATCAAAGACTACATATATGCATAAATACATATAAGTTGAGAAGATACATTTTCCGCAAACTTTAGATACTTCAGTAAGGGAGACACTGAAATGTTTAAACAATTTTTACTGCATAGAATTTCATAAGTGACTCTTAAATGCATAAAAGCGTGATATAACTCTTCCTGTGAAGCCTTATCAGTTAGGGTTCTATCTGGGGGAAACATTTAATCAGTCGTTTAGCGGAAAAGTTTGAATTTTAGATAAGTGCAGCAGGATGGCAAAACTTTAAGTAATGGCTCATAAATTCACACAAAATGTCCCGAAGTTACTTTTTAAAAGTTCACTACAGTCTGCAGGAAGATAAATGAGTAATTTCTTTTAGATTTGTCTGAGACATTTATTTGTATTCACTTCCACCGTAGCACAGTTAAGTTCTAATGCTATTGATTTCCAATGGAAATTCCCCCATTTTATCACTGAACGTATGTGGAAGTCTGGAAACAGGGCATAGACGCGTGTTTCAGTAAAATTCAGAAACTAGCTTCCACTTGCTGGTCGATCGCACTTTGAGGATTTTTTTTTGTTTTATTTCCCCTTTCTTCGTATCCAGAAGTTTTCTTTCTGCAAGAATCGACAAGGTTTCTACATTACCAATGAAATTGATCCTAGGAAATGCGACGTTGATTCGGTTTCGGCACTTAGGGAGGAAACAACAGTACGAAAATCTTTTTAGAGAAAGAAAACGGTGCGTATATTGGAGCTAGCGAGCCTTCCTCTGTTGTTTTTCCAGCGCTGTACATCAGAATTTAAATTTTGCTGCGAAAAGTATTTCAAGCTGTGTGATGTGACGCAAAAATAATAAAAACCGAGCCGCGTTTTGTCAGAAGTTTGAAACGCTCTTGAATCTTTGATGAAGATGAATGATAAGAAAACACCTTTCATGAGTTTGACGCTGAAAAAAGAATGAGGTATATGAAAACCACAAAAGTGAAGTTAGAATCCTGTTTTGACGTGTTTTCTTGTCAATGAGTTTGAAAGTGTGAAGAGGGTCTTTAAGGGAAATTTTTAAAATAATTCTATGCTTTTGATATTTGATTTTCTATGTTATACTTTTGAAAAAATATCTTTCAGAAAAATTTCGCTCCATGAATGTTTTTGTTTTATAATTGATTTGTTTTATAATTTGTATACATTTGTTATTCAAAAAGTCGTTTTGCAATTATTTTAATGCAACTCATTGTAATATTTTATTGTTCAGAATATGGAGCAATAAAATCAAGTAAATTTTCTTGAGATAAAATTTATATTCATGGTTTTTATAAAATCATTTTTCAGCCAAAATAACTGTTATCCTTTAAGCTTCTGTGTTTTCTGTTACTTTTCTTCATAGAATATAAAAATCAGTTATTTAAAAAGAAGATGGAGAGAAATTCTATTAGGTTCATTTAATTTAAATATTGGTCTATACTCAATTAACCAAACCAAGTTAATTGAGAATGATTTAATGAACTGATCATTCATTGATTAATCCAAAATTCACGATTAATTTTCTATTTATTAAATTCGAGCACTAATTTTTGTTATATTTATTAAATAATTAAATTTTATTTGTTTGTTGTATTAATCAAATTTAAAATGAATAAATTATATTTAATAATGAAAATTAGGATTTATGGGCATTTTTCTCGAGTTTAAGATTTTATTAGAATTCAGAAACTGTTTTGAAAATTTTTTAAGGAGTGTAAATATAATAAGAGAATTTTCAATGGATGAATTGAACAATTTTATGTTTAATATTTTTGATGCATAGTTTGTTCTTTATTTCAAATTCATTTGGGAATTTAAAATTCTTACCAGTGAAAAAGTATTCCAGTTTTTAATTGAACTGGAGTTTGTTTTGTAGAACGTGAACAGAAGAGTTTATAGGATAAGGAATAATTTGTTTATTTGTAAACAAGTATTTTTCCCTTATTTGTTCAAGAATACAATTCCCGTACAGCTGCGTTCAGAAAATAAAGATAATGCTAGTTGGATTATGACTCTTCTATTTGTTTTTGTATTAATATTTAACTGTTTTAATTTAATTAAAATATATTTTCTGGTTAGGGGGTTTGTTGACCTATTGGTTTAATTAAGAATTCATTGAATACTCCAGATATTTGTTGATTATGTGCCCTTTTTGTACCAAATTGTAGAACTTTTGAATGATTTAATTTCGGCTTATGCTTTTGTGAGCCTATAATTATACGTTACTCTGACACTTGGGTACTTGAATGGTTAAGTTTCCTGCAATAGTTCGGTGGTGTTGTCAGTCTCAGTGCCTTATTGAAACTAAAACTGCTAAAATAACAGGGCAGGAAACTTCTTAATGAATTGTATTTACGTTAATGTGATCAAATCAGTCGCATTACTTTGGATTCCAAGATTAGATTTTGATTATTAATTAGCAAACTATTGATACTTCAATTTTTATATCAAAGAGTCAAACTACGTGACCAGGGTCTTATTATGCATACAACATAAGAATATGTTGAATAATTTCCCTCTTAAAAGTTCCAGATTTCTTCCTAAAAATCCTTTCGAAAGACGACAGGAAAAAAGTTTCTATGCCACATAGCAGTATATAGAGGTGTAAAAAATAAATGAAACGTCCCCATATCTCAAGACACTCTGCTTTAATATATCGGGTGTCCAGTGAAATAATTTCAGCTTGATAGCTACACAAAGATTTACTGCAGGATGGAATGCGAAGGAACGATTTCCTAGTCTTTTATCGCATCAATGGGCAATTTCCCACTATTCCTGATCCCTAGTTTTCAGTTTTTCAAAGAGAATAATCAAGTTTTCCTGTTTTGAAAAAATGTGTATTATTAATTAAATTAAACCTGACTGTAGAAAGGATTTGTTTATGAAAATGTATAATTTTTTTCATGGAGAGTATAATTTTAATGTATCTAACCGTCTTATTATTAATTTTCTTTATTTTTACCACTTAAAGTGTAAGATCTCATTAAGATACGCACTTCCTTAGCAATGCAACAAACATTTTAATTATTACAAAATGGAATTGATCAATGTTAAGTGTTTTCTGAAAAATGAGTAGACCACTATCAGAATACATTTCAAATTATTAAAAAAACTCAATCAGTATTTGAAGGATTTTGCAAATTGAGCTTAAAATGTCACAATCTTAGTAAGCGTATTAAAAGCATCACGAATTTGGGCATTTTAGATAATTTCCTAATTTGGATCCATCTAACATAATTTTCACAAAATGAGCGAATTTTTCACTATAATTATAAACATGAAAAAATAATTAAAAAATTTATTTGTCAATAAATTCGACTTAATTAGTTTGTTGAATTTTTCTTATGAATTTTCTTAGGCTTATGATCTTTTTTGTTTTCTTTCCAAGTTTTATAAATATGCACGTTTTGAATGTCTGTGCGGTTTCTATTGCTGTTGGCTAAAAATTTCGTTTTCTACATTTTCCAGAAGGATTTTAAATTTTATACTGTATTATTCATGATAAACTACTTTCATTCAATAGTTTAGTAAAACTAGTGTAACCATCTTACACACAAAAATTTAATTAATTTTTACATGCTTTGGTATCTTCATAACTTTTTCTGTTATAACATTCAGGTGTTTATAGTAAAACGATAAAGTATTTTTCAATAATTTATCAATTGAAAACCATTTTTATACCCGATTTGGATAAAACTCTTTAATTGAATTAATACTGTAAAAACAGCAAGAATATAATTTCTATTTTTTCCACCAAACTGAAATAAATTGCTGACATAGAGACAGAAAAAAAAAACACTCCTTAATACCTCCAAATCGACTAATGGTCAAATAAAGTACAGTTGATGGTTTTGAGTCAATAAGTTTAGGCTGATATATTTTGTTCAACTTTGAAAACTTTAACCATATTTTGCTTCACTTCTAAGAATTGGGATTAAGAAAAATAGAAACTCGAGTTCTCGAGGGAGAAGCAATTGGAGGTAAACGCAAAAACAGTTTCTCTCGTAAGTGGAAGCCGGTTTTTCTTTTTCAAACCCATTTAAGGATCCTTCAAAATATTTTCCCGCACCTGCTTCTTCTTTTAAGAGCAATAAAAACGTCCTGCCTGTTAAAATGCTTTTAGAAATTGAATAGTTGCACATTTTTTAAAATACACTTTTAAATCTAACACTGATCAAACTTTTTTTTTATTTAATCTTGAAATTCAATAGAGGTTGAAATTTAGTCAGTTATAGATAACTTTTCAGTTTTAACTTCCTTATTACAAATAGGAAATAGGATTTTACTTTTAAATTTTTATATATTTACGTGTAGGAATGGAAATAAGCATTAAATACTGCTTTTAAAATATGTTCTTTAGTTTTTATTTGCTTATTGCAAGTGATTAGTAGATATTTTTTAAGAATTATTTGCTGCCTATTAGGGAATAAGCACTGAAAATGCTATACTTAAATTGTGTTTTATTTAAGTTTGAGTTTCTTTTCTTTTCTTTTTATAGCCGGAAAGGGGTTTTTACAGCTTTTTGAAACTGGTTATTAAATTCGTTGCTGAAAAAATTAAAATGATGGTTTTACAAAATAGTATAATTAAATTACTCTTATATGCATATATAAAGGGTGCTTGAAAATGCATTTCAAAATTATGTAGCAGGAATTCGTTTGATAACGAAAGTTTTTTGAATTCTTTAACAACTCATTATATTATTTTTAATACAAAAAACTTTCAAACTAAAATAAAAATAAACTTTAAATACTTTTATCGGTCATAAAAAATTAATTATGCTGAAAAATTTGATTACTTAGTGTATCGTGAACCTCAAAGTAATTATAATTTTGAAATAGCGATATAAAGCCCACAGAATTGCTATTAAATGTAGAGGAGGCAGAACTTTCCTAATTAGTTTTATTTAGAAAGATAAATTTCATATGTTTTCGAAAAATTAATAATTTTTTAAAAACATTCCAGTATGAATTTTTTCTTTTACTCCACGAACTGAAGTGGTAATGACATTGTAATTTGAAAAATTTCTCATATATAATTTTCAAAATTTCCAAAACATTATTTCATTAGTGAAGTAATAATATATTACATATTAGTGAGGGTTATGACTCAATAGATCATATGTAAATTATTAATCACATGCATATTTTTTATTTAATACTTTTCCTTGTTCTTTTATATTCAAGTTAACTATTTAATGCTTATTTCTATTAGTTGCTATTAGTTAGATATCCTAGTTTTCCTTTTCCTCCATTAGAAATTTTAGTTTCTTTCAAATAATTTAGTTAATATTGCGTCTATTTATAATATAATATATTTAATTTTTATTAGGTATTTTTAATATAAATATTTTTTTTTTGTGTTACAGAGCATTTATACGAGTCATTATTTTACGATCTTTAATATTTATTTAAATTGAATAAAAAAACCAAAAGTTGTTAAAATTGCTTTTAAGGCTTTATTAAATTAATTTTAAACTAAAAATTTCATCTTTATATTACTGAAATCTGTTAAAAATTTTAGTATTTGAAAACATCATTCAGGAAAACGAATTATTTTTAATATTTAGGGTTATATCAAGCCTCTTTTATTATAAAAAGAAAATTGAAATTATATTTGAGCTTCAAAATTGAAAGTGTACTTTTTCTGTTCGTTTTGACAAAGTCTCAGTTTGTATATTTAAATATTGTTACTGAAGAGTTTAATGAAAGTAAGAAAAATTCATTTTGTCAAGATTTAAATATTTAAATCACATTTGCAAAAGTGTTTTATCTTAAATTAGCTATTATGTTCACAAAGAAGGGGGAAAGAAATTGAATGTAATATGTAAAATATATATGTTGTAGACGATAATATTTCCAAAAGAAATATTTAATGAGCATGTATGTACTAATTCACACCAAACAAAGGAAACGAATTCCACGCAAAACGAATTCAACACTTCCCAATTTAATTTCTTAATATCATATTGCAGTTTTTAACATTAAAAATTCATTTTAATTACAATTTTTGATCAAAAGATGCTGTTTCTAAAAGAAATATTTAATAAACATGTGTGCACTAATTCACCAAATCAGCGAGATGAATTCAATACAAAACGAATTCACCACGTTCCAATCTCATTTTTAACATCATTAGCTGTTTTAAATATTAAAAATTCCGTTTAATGTCAACTTTTGCACAAAAACCCAAATATAAACATGTAGATAATATTTAGAGTCACTCAGAAATAAGTACCGAAACTTTAAGGAATGTGAAATCTTTTCCCTATAATTAATACCTCTTCAAGAACAGATGCTTGGTATCTACGGAAACATTTTTTCTTCACCTATACGCTAATTAAAATTCTATAACACAGCCTTTGATATAACCTTTTTGTAATCAAGCATTGATTTAATATTCCGTAAAGATATTTAACATGTCCTACATGATCCAGGATATTTATTATATCATCAATAAGATCTAATGTTTAGTAAATAGTGTTTGCATCGTGAAGTATTTTAATTAATTCAAATTTATAAAATGGTAAATACTTTCTTTCACTTTATAATCTATAAAATTACGAAAGTTACATATAAAATTGAAAGGAATTAAATAAATGTGCCGGAATTCCCTTACCAAATCAAATAACATGAATTCAATAAAATTCAATATTCATCAACATCAATTTTACCTTCCCTTTTCATTTTTTAAAAATCAGATGAAACGAATTAAATAAATGGTACTTATTCTAAAGTATGATTAATGAACTTATAGGAATTCACTTCTCAAATAAAATAACTCGAATTCAATACAATTTAGTATTTATTAATATCATTTTTAACTTTGTATTGCAGTTTTTTACAATCAGAAATATTTTTAAGAGCAATTTTGATCCAAAGCGATGAAGATAAATATGTCAATAATATCTAAAGACTGCCTGAAAAAAATTCGTTACTTTAATGAAAGTTAATTTTTTAAAACCTATAATTAATATGTCTTCAAGAACAGCTGTTTAGTATCGATTGAAAAAAAAAATTACCATCATCTATACCCTAATTAAGATATTTGTAACACGGCTCTTGATTGCCAGGAAAAGTTTGTCTCTTTTGTAATCACACACTTATTTAATATTCTGAAATATATTTAATGTATTAAGTAATAAATATATAATATGATATAAAAATGCAAATACTTAATTTTTATTCAATTATGCCTGCACTTGGAAACATTATAGTTAATTAATGTACATAAAACCATTAGCCCTTTTATTTACTGAATTTATAATATTATAAAAGTTTTGAGCAAAGTTTAATTGAGAATAATAAGCGATATGTTTTTCAATTTTTGTTTTTGAGTATGGTTAATATTAAAAATAATTTCATATTTATAAGCTGAAATTGGCTCTAGCTAAAGTTTAAAAAAAACGATTCGCTGATGGAAGATTAACCATTTCATCAAAGATAAAAAAAGTCTCTGAATAAATCATTCTGAGTTCTTTTCCTAGGAAAAATGTGAGCTTCTGCAGAATGTCATATACTCTGAAACACGCCAACTTTAAATTCTTTTATCACAGAATTTTCTATTCAACTAACTACTTATTCTAGAAAATGGCCTGACTCTTCTCTAATACTATGCTTAAGGCCATCTCAGGTAGATGGCACATAGTGACTGAATCTTTGTCACATGTCTGAGGATCACTTTCCATTGAAACAATTTTCACTTTAAGTCCTTTTCGACTGACGATCCAGTTCGGCTGACAGATCGTAAATTGAACTGGTCGTAAGTCGGATTTATATTTGTCAACATCTTTCTTTTTCGAACGGATAATAAAAATTGAACTAGAAAGACAAAATTTTTCTCTATGTATCTATAACTAATTTATACAATGTAAAAAATAGATATGAAATCTATTACGCATAAAAAATCCTCAATCATGTTTGATTTAGAATACCGGTATTTATTTTCATGGTTGTGAAGTTATGTTACTCTGAATATCACTAATTGTTGTTTAAAATTTAATTATATTTAAATATATCAACTATATAAAAAAATTAGTGCCCTTTCCAAAATAATTTAACTCGTACATTGATCTTAATGGTACATTGCGTTTATTTCACCTAATTTTTATTGCCTGATGTGTATTCTGTAAATTGTAGGCAATTCTACCATTCAGTTATTTTGACTTTTAAAACTTTCTGCTATTACTGTGTTATTAACCTCATAATTCTAAAAGTAAAGTAATACAACTTCAATTATTCTAAATGAAGTCTTAGTTGACCTTCAATTACCAAATTAACATCACAGCAGCAAAGTTTGTTAAAAATTAGTCTTAAAAATATTGTCAAGCTTTTCGTTTGATTAAACCGAAAGTCTCTCAGTGGAGTGAACGCTCATGATTCAACAAAGTTACGTCATTATTCAATTCACAGAGCGACGCTAATTCTGTCAGTCACCCCCTCATTATATTAAAGGATTTATTGATTTAATTTCATTAACCCATTCGTCTATTCTACTTCGACGCTCTAACATCTTCTTCTAAAAATTCCCTAATCCTGCTGTCTAACTTCATCCCAGCAGAAGTCCCCATTAATCCTTTTTATTAATTCTCATTCGAAAGGTATGTGTGATAGAATGCACGCATAAACTTCGTTTTCTAGAAAATGCATTCAATCATTATTGTAAGGAGGGGGAAATATCTTTGGTAATCAGGTAAAAATTGCCAAATTAAAATAAATGGAAAACTGAATTAGTATATTGTTGTTGTTGTTTTAAAATGTTATCTATGTAACAAAAAAATCATACATATCAATATGCATAAATATGCAATACATGTATTGATAAGTTTAACTTTTTCAGTTATAGTGATTGCTTTTTTAAAATAGAAAGAGTAAAATACAAAAATTCATCTCCCCCTTTTATTAGACTTAGTGAACTAATCTGCATATTGATGATAATAATATTACAAAAATATTGTATTATTTAACAATTAGTTTGGAATGTATCTCGAAATATATTTAGATGATGAAAAGAACACAAGAATGCCGCTTTTCAAACTTCCATACCATCCGAACGTGAGAATGTTTGACCCACAATAGAAGGTTTGGAATACCTTAAGGCAAGACCCACTTGCATGAAGCATCTCCTTGTCGTACACTGATTCCGAAGCCTAACTGTACATCCCATCTGTTTTTATCTTCTATATGGATAAATGCTTAAATCATATTTTAAAATGACAGTTTAACTACTCCAAAGAAAAATACGTTGGTATTTTTTAATTCTATGATTCTCCTCATTTTCATGATATAACCTGTCTGTAACAGAATATAAAAGAAATTTATTATTTAAATCTATAGTAATAATTTCTGAATATTTTTGGAATTTCATTTTTCTTATTTTCCTCACTTTTTATGGTATCTGCTAATTCTGCCTTTGGTCTAATTAATTCATAAAATCTCTATTTCTGCATCTTCATATACTTTCTGTCAACTCTGTTACTAAACAACCATCTTATAATTTCATACAGTAAGATAAAAAAGTAAAGGCAGTGATATACGTTCAACAATTAACAATTGAATTGTAGAAGGGTTAAATACTCAAGTTTATTTTCAATAAATAAAGTTATGATTTATGAGATGAAATGCATGCATTGAATTAAATGGAGAGATAATATGAACTCTAAAGCTTACTGCTAAGGCATGAAAGGAAGGAACTCAAATCTAATTGACAAAGCTTTCTATAAAATTGAAGGAAGTACTTTGGAATTTACCCTTAAATTTTCAGTCGAAGTCAAACTTTCATCTTTAGAATATTCCATCTTCTTCGTATCACTGCGTGTTTCATTTCTCCGAGGAAACCGAAAGCCATAAGTTAAAAATGGGTGTCAATGGTAATCTGCAATTTTGAAATTGAGGTTTGCACTCCTTATTGTATAAATAAATATTTATCTATTACTTAGTATATGAATGAACAAAATCATACCTTTATTTTTTGTTTGTATGCATTTATCTACTTTTGCTATTCTCTAATGTAAATTAGGGTAATTTCTAAAACAAATGTATTTTTATATTCAAATGCTTTCTGGATTCATTAGATTGCTAATAAGGAGGCCTGATGTATTTTAAGGAACCTCAAAGTTTTGGACCTACTTCATTCTAAAATGCAAACATTCATGTAGCACTTACATTTTATACTGTTCTTTTACATTACCTTGAAGTACCAATCGAAATTCTTGTTTCTTTGCACTAATAAAGAACTAAAATTAACACTTACATTTGATGAAATGCAACAGATATTTTGCCATCTCTAAATATATTGCATCGAACTGTAATGCATCTCTACATATTTCATCGAAGAAAAAAAATTCAGGGTTTTTTCGCTGGAATATTTAAGTACTAAATAAGTAATAGAAAAAGATATTCACTTAAGTGGAAATTTTACTTTTTATGTAAATGTTCGGATTCAATTGAATAGTAAAATTACGTACTTACCTATTAAAACACAGAAACAATTTGAATGATAAAAAGTTGCGACTCCAAAGGATTGAGGCCAATCCACTAGAGTATATTGTTAAAACTTAAAAGGCAAAGAAGATAGAAGCACTTTCTACTTTTTGTCCAAGACAAAAAGCTTGAAAGCAAATAGTTTTAAAATTGTATGAGAGCTATTTGGGAATTCCATAAAAAATTTCAGTTAGATAAAGCAATATTATCATTTATAGAAACTGTATTAAAATAACGAGGACCATATCACTTTATTCAGAATAGTTTTTGTAATTAGCCTTAAAGTTGTGCGAGGGCTATTTGGGTTCTGATCTTGAAAATTTAAATCATAGCCAGATGCTTTAGATAATATCTGAAGTGGAATCCACTAATTACGAGCCTACTAAAACAATTTTTTTTCATTCATAAAAATGAAGGATGAATGCTAAAATTGAATCTGATTTCTTACATACAATCTTTTTATTTTAAAACTGAAACTGCTCCGACAGACTGACAAGGTCTTTTAAATGTTTGGAAAAGTATCTTAAGAATAGTGGTGCTTATATTTCAAATTTTTTAAAATAAATTTAGCCAGCTAAATGAGGGTTGAAATCATGTTAAATAGGATGTGTGGCAATTTATATTGGTCAAAGCGACTCGGAGTAGCTAGACGTAACTTTAGTTTCATGTTTGGGAGTCCTTCTCAGAACGATTTTCAGGGGATATTAGGATATATTTGCATTTCGTTTAGAAAAAAGTCCCAAAGGAATAAACCTCCCAATTCAGCTGCAGTTAGTTATATTTTTCGCAAAGCTACATTCAGTGAGTCGAATTTGAATGTTTCTGGTTTAGTTCTTTAAGGCAACAGATCCAAATATCATTTTCCTACAATACATATCCCTTATCCCTCTTATTCGTTAGTTCACTAGTCTACCTATGAGCATATCAAAAATGCATAAGAACATAGAATTAAGAATCTCTTTTACATAAAACTGACTACCATTAGAAACACCTATTAATTTTATTAGGACCAAAGATATTTAGTATTCTATAAGAGGTAAATAAGTATCAAACGAGCCTATTTAATTCTATGAGTAATTATCCGCTATCTGATGCATTTACTTAACTTCATCAATAAACGAACTATTAGCGTTAATTTCCATGTCCTTAAAACGGCATCAGTCTTTGCCTGAAATGTTTACGGTGATTCTTGATTAAACTATTTTCCATCTCTTTACTTATCCTATTTTACTCGTTTAACTCTCTTAAGACTTAACAGCCTTAGAAGATTCTTAATAGAGAGTTCGGAACATGTCCCCTAAGACTCTTGTTCCAGATCATTTAAGGCTAGTATGCTAGCATGTCTTCTGTATTCATAGATTTGTTAAGAATTTACATTTACAGCTGAGGGTTCTCGAGTTATGTTCATTAATTTTCCTAAGCAAATGAAGTAATAGAATGGAATATTTTTGGAATAATGGAGTGGATATATATATATATATATATATATATATATATATATATATACATATATATATAATTTAAAATAATTAAATTATTTAATGAATTTTAAAATTTAAAAATAAATATTAATCCCTTCATTAATAAATTACATTTACATAACTGATTTGCTTTAATAATCAAAGGATTTATTTTTCTTAGCGAGCTTTTGATTTATATTTAATAATATGGCTACAAAGACAAGAATTAAAAACAATTTTCCTAAGTATTTACTTACTTCGATATAGCAGTATTTTCTACAGTGAAAATAAGAAATTCAATCATAAATTTGAAAAGCATCCTTGAATAAAGCATAATTTTTGTAATGATATATATAATCATAAAATTGTTAAAACTGTTTAAAAAGTTGCAGAGTAAAAGCTAAAGTTCTATAAGTATCTCAGTAGTATATTATATTCCAAATCCCTAAAGAGAATATTCCTTAATTGGGCTCAGTATCTGCAAATCCATTGCAATTGCGATTAAAGGGCCATTTCGGGAAGTTTTTATTGGTCTTTAAATATGAATTTAAAAAAATTGGAATTAAAAAAATATTAATAAGTTTGATGAATCTCTATACAATATAATTTTTTTAAATTTTAGATTTTAAGTACATTTCATACCGAAAATTTTCTTACAAATATATTTTCAAATTGTGATTACATTTCATACAAAAATTTTTCTTGTAAATATATTTTCAAACTGTGATCATTTGAGAAACTGTCTTATTACAACCCATTACAAGTAAAAATAGTTATTAACGTAAAAGTTTTCTATTAATTATAGCTCAAGCATTGTTTTTTGTTCATATATTCTGATTAATATTACACGGTATTAATGGTTTGAAATAAATTTTGCTTAGTTTATTTAAAATAAAAATAGTCTTCCTGCGTCAAAATATGTTACTGCTTAGCAAATAATGTTTAGCAGTATATATTTCCCAAAGAAAAAAAACTAGATAGCTCAAATAAGACTTAAGCAAGAAAAATAATCATTGGGTTTTATCTCAGAACAGAAATAAACTAATTTCCTATGCAAACAAAAGTTGAATTGAGACAAATAAGCGAAATAACTTACAATTTTTGTTTGCTAACATCGAAAAGCAGTTTAATTTGATAAAAAAAATCGTAATCTAAACAAGTATCCATGAGCAGCCATTTTTTTTCAATTAGATTTTAAGAAAAGGTTATGATCATAAATTTGTATTAAGATAGAAAGCATTAAATAATTGTCTACTCAAACTCCTGCACTTTTTTTTTAACTTTTGCATTTGTACTTTAAAAATGCATTCCTCTTTTAACAAAGATTAATTACGTGGCTTGTAAGGTAACTTAGACTGCAAAAATAAACATCTTACTCATTAACGAAGCGGCACTATACCTTTCTTTGCCCTACTAATACCTTAAATTGAACCTACTTTGCTTTAATTTCTTTAAGTGGAAGCAGCACAGAAAATAAAGTATTCGCACGAATCGTATATTACTGAATGTAGCTTCTGAATCCAACTAATTATGCTCTGTGATTAGAATAGAAACTGTTTTATTTGGGGAATTACTTTAATCCGTAAATTAATTAATAGCAACGAGTAAAAGCATGCACCTCCAAGCTTTAAGTACCTTTGAAGATTTTATTTGCAAACTTGAAACCGCTGACGCGAACTAAATAAGAACACATTGCGAATTTGACGTCGCAAGCGATTCTGACAGATTTTATTTTGTCTCCTTTCCTGAAACGCGAAATTGAATATAAAAAAAGAAGAAAGGGGAGGGAGAGGTAATAAATTTGGTTAGATCAGAAGACGGCAGTTTCTTTTAAATCAAACCATATTCGTTCTTCTATACAGGAAAAGGCAGCAGTGAAAGGAAATGCTCATTTATTTTGCTCTCTCAGGTAAAGGGAATGCTCCTTGCAACCAAGGTAACAACGATGAATAAGAAAAATTCTAAGGCCTCTGAACGGAATATAATACTCTTCACTTAAAACGCTGAGAATTTAATGTTCTTTGTAGATTATAATTTTGAGATTATTTTTCTTTCATGTTGAGGAGCATTTAGTTCTCCTTCTCTTAGTAACGGAAGATTTAGAAAATTGTTGAAACGGAGAAGATGCTTTTAACGGAAGGCGAATTTATTTTCAAAAATTAGGGTGCGGAATCAAATTGAGTTTGAACTTCGCTAAAGGCACTATCCCCTGACATGCATTAAATCATTATGTGTGAAGGCGCATAGATGTTTATCATTACACTGATTCTGATGCGAAACTTTTGTTTATCCCTTTATTTTGTTTAGTGCTTTCTGAAAGTTTATTAGAATTAAGAAGAATGCATCATGCATCGAATCTTTTTCGAATTGTTTATTCAAAATGCTTCAGTGTGAAAGGTTAATTTTTGTAATGACAATATCAGTAAGGATAGCAATAGAAAGCATGATATTACAGAAGTATACTTATTAATAGTCTACAGAAAATCATCAACATTTCAAATAATTATCTATTTATAATGGTGAATTTAAAAAATGGTATTTTTATTAATGGAATAAAATTAATTTTAGATAGGAATATGCTGGAAAAATTATTAGAAATATGATGTAAATTTTGCACATAATTTCTCTTTGCTCCTGAAGTTAATTTAGAATACATTATAATATATATATATTTGAGAAATATTTCGGATACAAAATAATTCTATTTCTTTTTAAACAGCAAACTTTGCACTAGCTCCTTTTTTTCATCATATTTTAATCGCAAGGAGAAGAGTTTGAAATTAAAATCATACTTTTTATTTGGAAGGTTTAAAAATATTAAAATGTCTAAACAAATATTGTTATATGTATATTCAAATCTTAAGGAAATTATTATGTTGAAATATTTTGTTTTTATCAGAATCGAAAAATTCAGATTACTTTATTTGATCCTGATTTTACTATTTTTATGAAAAGTGATCATAGATTAGGGAATTTGGGATTTTTATGCTTATTAAAATTGACCGATTTTTTTCGGAACGTTATTTGAAAAGCGAGCCAGGATATTGCATTTCAAAGCCTTTATATCGGATTTTACATGTCGAAAAATTTCAGTCAATTCCAATTTTCCAAGTTAAAATAATTGAGAATAGATAACCCCAAGATTTATTTATAAAAAGGTAAAAAGATATTTTCTTAAGTACACTGATTAATCAGTATGAAAAAGATTTACTATAAATTAATTTTAAATTTTAATGATTCTTTTATTTAAAACTTTAAGATTTACTGTACTTAATCTAAACCACATAATTGTTTTAAAGTTAAATTTAGAAAATTACTATTGCGCTCTCAGATAAAACAAGCATTCAGCATTTAAAAGAATATTTAACATTTAAATCATCATATAATTTCAACTATGTAGATTATCAACAAACTGCTAACGGGGATTGATTCTCGAGGTATTTTAATATACATTTACTAGTTCGTCTGTCAACGCCATTTTCATTAAACATTCCACTATTTCATTTATTAAAAATAATCTTTATAATGCAGAATATTTAACAAAAAATTTTAATAAAAATTCCTTACATTTAAATCTAGGAGAATCTATATAAAACAAATTTTAATAAAGATCTTGGCTTATTTATAAATATTTACCAAAATATTTTGATAAAATATAATTTTTTACCACGCAATTGTAATTACTCTATAAAAAAAGAACACACATTCAGTGTATAAAGATTTAATTTAAATTTCTGGGAACAAGCAAACTACGTTTGTTGATGTAAATGTATAATGAGGGTACCTTTAAAACAGCGCAACCCTACTCACTTTACAAAAATAAATTTAGAATTTCTTCACAAAAAGATCGTTTGTAAAACTGAGGAGAATTTTTTTTCCTTTTCTGGACATACATACACACTTCGCAAGCTTAGCGAACGCATCGAACCTTTTGTCTCAGCCAGTAAACTATTCCCTGGTACAAGTTAAATCGACTTCTAAATCTATTTTCAATGTTCATTTCTCTTAGAATGGTAGAGAAAAGTTACGTTCATCTTATCCAAGAGAAACATTTTTAAAAAGCTTTTCCCTCTTGCAACTTAGACGGTAACGGTCTTTTCCCATTTAATTTGGTTTAAAAAGGGGCATGTTACCCAACATTTCCATTACAATAAGCGTAATTAACTTCTAAAATACTTTTTCTGATCTTCCGAAGACTTTGATTTTGCATTCTTTAATTGATGAAGAATTTTTCTTTTCTTATTTTTTTAGAGAATGGAATTTAATAAGAGGAATACGAGTAAAAAAGTTTAATTTATCTTTTGGATAATGCTTCAAATTCTGTGTGTCTTTTAGATTTAAAGTTTTTTTAGTGCTGTAATATTATTGCCATATTTGTAGAAAAAAAAGATAATATAAAACTTTGGCAAGTAAGGTCTAAAGAATGTGAATGAAAATGAGAGAAATAAATTTTAAGTATAATCATTTTCTAAGCTTCAAAATGATTTATTTTCATAATATTTCAGATTTAAAAGTGAGAATATCGAATTTTTTTGTAAGGGTTATTAGAAATGAATCAATCTTCTCTTTTTTAAAAAAAAATTAAAATTCAAAAATATATAAATATTATCCTTTTTATTTAAATCAGAAATTATTTTGAAAGTGAAATGATTAAAAGTATAAACTTATTAAGATGAAATATGAAAATACTTAAAATTATAACACAATTATAGTAAGTTAATCAGAACATGCTTTGCTTAAAGCTGGACTTGAATGATTTTATCAAAATAAAACATTGAAATAATGTCAATTATTTTAAATTAAAAACTGCTTTATTTAAATGATTTAGATTAAAATGTAATCATTTACTGCATAAATAATACAAAAGCAATTAAAATATATTCAAAAGCAAATATAATATTTAAAAATAAATTTTCAATTCAGCGTATGTTTTAATCAAAATTCATTGGTTTGAATTAAATAACCTAAATACAATGTTGGTTGATAATCTTCTTGTTTTGAAGTTTCTCAAGATCGATTTTGCAATAGACCTTGTAATTTTGAATCTAATGATATGTTAAGGAAAAACTGTTACCGCATATTCCAAAACTTCCTCACTCACTACAACTGAAATGAGTTTTTAATATATAACTAACCTTGCATATCCTTATTCACTTCCATAACACTTATATCAATACATAAGTCACCTTCTATATCACTTCTATGACATATATATCCTTTTAATACATAAGTCATTTTCTATATAATCACTCATTTCCACAACTCCTTTTCATTAATAAGTATAGGAATGAATATATGTTATTGAAAGTGTGTATAAATCCAATCAAATAGCAAAAGCATATTTGATTGCAAATAAATATCACTTCCTACATGACGCTTATTTAATGAAATAGTAACATTATAATAATTTCTTACTCATAGGAGCTACCGTTTCTTATGTTATTTATGATCTTGATAAATTTTTACAGTTAGACAAAATACCAAATATATCAAAAAGTTTTGAAAAGTTTTTATGTTTTCCTTAGAAATGTGTTAGTATACCCTTGGTAAAAGTATAAGACATTTTGCTCCCAGTTTCATCATCCACTTTTTAGACAAAAAGGAAGTACAATAAATATTTTAAGGAGATGGCACCACAGTGATAAAATTCGAACAACTCCCCAATGGCAAAATTTAGCCCATGAAATGACGAAAGATTATCTAACTTATAGCCCATAGAAAATCCCAAACGAATTTACTTCTCTTTTTTATGACCAAACGTGGCTATTTATGATTCCTAGGCGTTTTAAATCTCCCATAGAAGAAATCAATGATTTTCAATTTCATTAGAACGTAATTGATTGGAAAATAACTATTTTAAGGAAAGTTTATAGAGATAAGATATTTATTAAAGACTTAAAATTATTACCTGTTAATTAAATTCTTAATTGCTATGCTTTTAATTCTTTATTTTAGGCTCTTAGACTCAAAATTTTATATTAAGGAAACCATTTTTTAAAAATAATACAAATAATAAGGAAGTTAATAAAAGATAAATAACTTAATTTAGAATGATCCCTTTAATACTGAAATAAATAACTAATTTATTTATTTTTCAGAAAATTCAATTCGATGTTATATCAAACGTAATTGCACATGTCTCATCGCAGCAATAAGACACACATTTTTTTGTGTGGATGCACGTTAGATTTCAAAACTAAATTTGTTATGTGATCAAGAAATGGAAGAATTATTTATTAGAATTTCAGTTCAGACTTGTCAACTTAACTTTTAAACCATATTGGTAATCAATTCTATGGATATTTATATACAACTGCAATTTTTGAATTCATCTGAGTTTAAAGCTGTATATTAATCTTTAAATTATTTATCATTATTAAAACCCCTTATTTTAAATTAAATGATATCATTTGAACATTGAATATCATTTGAATTATATGACTTTGTTCTTTTTTCGGACATTACAATATCAAAGAGGGAGTTATTAGAAGTTTCTATGTTAATATATTTTTATCGATTATACAATAAGAGGAAAATGAGTTAAAATGCATTGCCGCTAATAAGAAATTTTAAATTTAATTACTAGAATATTAATATAATTTTTTTTAAAAGTAAATTACTTTATATCTAAACCTATTAGTTGATTTTTCTATGTTCCTTTGAAAACAGAAATTAATAAAAAGTACTTTATACCTGTACCATTTGACAAATTTTACTATGGTTCTCTGAGAGACGAAATGAAAAATAGAAAACTCCTATTTACCTCTGTTTTTCAGAGGAATTTCTCAATGCCTCTCTAAGTAAACATTACTTCGGCATTAAGACAAATATTTGCTGTTTGTTCTGTTCCATCGCAATTTAAGATCAGCCAATATACAATTCTTTGAGTGATTGAATTTTTATTTTAGAAACTCTTGCCCAAATTGAATATCCTGTTCTTCTGGAAATCAAGCTGGCACAAATTAAACTCAAAAACATTAATATATTGAACAATGGAAATATTAAGGAAGTCGTATTTTATGTTATAGAAATTCGAATTATCGAAGTATTTAAATTGATAAAGGAAATAATTTGTAAGAGACGCCTGAAAACAAAATGCTAAAATATATCATGGCATTATCTTATTAATGAACCGGGTCTATTTTTGTTGATTTTATAGCGCTTAACATTAGATTAAAATAAAATAAATGTCTAGAAGTATGATAAAACCCCAATAAATTGAACACCTCCATATATCGAATTAATTGTATGTTTGCCTTACAAAAATATGTATAGATCTTTTATTGATGAAAGACGGATATGGATTTTGGTCAAAGAAAGGAAGTAAATTATACAGCAGAAATATTACTTTTAAAAGTATATAATTCTTTCTATTGCAGAAATTCTCGATAGACTGGATGTCACTTACGAAAAAACAATAGTCTAATTCCGGTGAGCAAAATGTTATTCTTAGCTTTTGCTCTACAAATCCCTTTCACCAACTTAGTGTGATATTTTTACCTTAAATTTAGTTTAACTTTCGGTTTCTTAATATGAAGTTAGTCCCACAAGAAAATCTTTAAGTAGGGAAAGGAAATTCGGTGTGATAAAAAACCAAGAAAGTGAGATTGAAAATCAAGACACGACAAAAATAGTTCCGGAAAGAAGAGCATCAACAATTTTGGAACACCGTTGTTATTTCTTACATTCTTTAATATAAATATATCTGACAATTTAATTCTTTTAAGTAAAAAAAGTTTGACTTTCTGACAAGAGCAACACCAACAGTTTTTTTATCAAACCTTTGTTATTCGTATATTTTTAAAAATAGATTTCTTTCACAGTTTAATTCCTTTGATTAAAAGGCATAGTATTTTTAAAAGAACAGCATCAATTATATCGGAAAACTATTATTATTATTATTAAAAACTTTCAGGTTAGAAGAAGGAATTTAATAATATCTTCTAAATTCTGCACAACAAATGGAAAATGAAAAGAAATTAGTAAATTACGTTTACGCAAATTCAGTAAGAATATGGCCTGAAATTTCCTGCTGGACTTATTTTGATAATTTATATATTAACAAAGTTATACAATATATACATTTTTAAAAATAAAAATAAAAGAAAGGTTTTTCAAATCTCTTTATGTATATAACTAGGAATTTATGTTCTTACATTTTCAAAATTCTCAGCAATATTCTGTCTTTTTTTAACTTACTAAAATAAATATCTAAGATCTTAGTAGGATATAAATTATTAAGATAAATACTTGGAATATGTTGCTGAAACAGTTTTGTCCGCGTAATATTTTATCAATCAAATATTCGTTAATCAAAATTATTAAAGATTATTTGGTAATACATTATAAATTTTCTAAATTTGCAATGTGAATAACCGACCAATTAATTACTTCAATTTATCAATCAGAAATTTATTTTAAAATTAATTTAGACATTGTTAATTAAAACTGAAAAAACCTTATTTTATTTTATTAAAGAAAAAATATGCTTTGCAGCATAAAAAATATTTGAAAACATCGCAGTTTTTTTCTTTTAAGGACAAATTAAAGGTGTATTTCCTGTAGGAATAAAAAAATATTCAGTAATACTGATAGCAAAATTCTTAATGTATTTCAGAATTTCAAAAATCGTTTCTAAGATATTTCATTAATTCAAAAATATTTTTAGGGAAGACCATGAAAAATTAGTTGAAAGTCAATCCTTTTAAAAAATATTCAAAGCCCAGACTGACAACCATTTCTTCCTAAAAAAAGAATAAATTTTCTGTTCGTCTCAAATTTTCTTTCTCAAATAAAAAATAGTAATTAAAATAAAGAGCTAAATCAAAATAAATCAAATCATTGAAGGGTTTTTTTAAAATGTGCATTCGAAAAATCAACTGAGCTATTTTTTGAACTATATCAAATAAAAACACATTTGTTTTGAGCAAACTTTGTATAATTAGTAGAACATGCAGTTAAAACATGGGGGAACCTATGCAAGTTAACGTTAGCTTATGACCCCGAGGTATAAGGTGAGGTAAAATAAGAGGCAGGAATGACAAATGGTCAATTGAACACGGTATATATAAAATAGTTCAGATTATAGGAAGTTGAGAAGCTTATTGTTCAAGATATTCTTAAGCATGGCAACATAAAAATTTAATTCAATAATATAAAGATTTATAAAGACTTATTGAACTTAAAGCTTTAAAAATTGCTAACAAAGCTCCCAAAGAAAATTTTTATTGAATTCCAAACAAATTATATTTTAAGATTCAGAGAGTTCTGTTCTTCTAAGTTGTTTTAAATGAAAAGTAGGAAAGTGAGCGGAATAAATTACACAAAATTCAGTTAAATGATTATATGATGCAAAAAGGTGATGAACGTATTATGCAAAATATGGTGGCTCACGTGCATTTAAAAACTCTATTGGGAATGTTTCGAAATCCTAAGCAAGAATTAATTTAGAAATAATACGTTTAAGTGGCCTCAGAATTTCCACTTTAGATTGCCACTGAGGACCGAAATTTAATTTTGAGACGCAAGAGAAAAATCAATAAATCGTAAAGTTCTAGTAAGCGATTTTGATTCAAGTCTATTTTAGGAACATGAGTCTTCCCTCGCATAAAGATACTTAACTAAATTTGAATTGAATACACAACTTCGGCATTTTTTTCGAAATAAAAGAAGTAGTATTTTTAGAAAAAAAGAATTTTTGTTTCGGTTAATGGTTTATATTTATATCTTTAAACCTTTTTTTTTAATATTACTGTTCTTAACTATCATTATTATTACTTTAATTTTGGGGTGTAATGAAACGAGAAAAATCCGAAGATTCTGTGAAATAATATTATTAGAATTCCTATCATGTATACGTTATTTATTAGGAAAATGGCGCACTGCTCTACCTTTACTTCTTTTTTTCATTTAAAACATTTCATCTTTAAACAAACAAAAAAAAAACATGCAAAATTTTAAAAAAGAATTAAAATTTTCAAAATTACTGATTTTGTGAAATAACATTGGACTGAAAATAACTGATATTTATAGTTTCGTATTTAATATTGTGTTAGTTTTTAACTGTTATTTTTACTGTGTAATTTGTGTTATTATTGAATTTCCTTATTTCTTTTAGTTTAAAGTATCAAAATGAATTATAGCTTATTATTAAAATACCATTATACTAAATTATTAGGCAAAAGGGAAACATTTATCTAAAATAATCAAATTTATTTTAATATCTGATAAAATTGTTTTATTAATTAATTCATATTAAATTATTGAATAATTATTTTTAATAAATTTTAATCAGCTTTTAAGTTTTTGACTTCATTTATGTTTACTATTGCTATTTATATTTTCTTTTTTAAATATTAACTTGAAATAAGTGATTTAATAATACATATTTTGGTTGTGTGACCAAAATTGTAAAATAATAAAATTATAAACTTTATATAAAAATATTGCAAAAGTTTAATTTATGAATAAATAAATAATGAATTCATTTTTTTTTCAGAAAAGCATTAAATAATAATTCCATTTTATTAATATTAAGGCTTTTATTCTTCTAGGATTGTCGATGCTCTTTTTGATCATTAATTAAATCAAAATGAAGGTACAGTTTTCATTTAGCGATTTTTTAGTGACTTTTTAGGGACTGAAGTAAAATGGTGTCCGATAAGAATTTTAAATGTCAATATTCACTAAACAAAATGAATTTCCTTTGACTTAAACTATTTTTGATTCTTATGCAGCACGTAGAATTTAAACTGACATATCTGGCTGATTTATGACAGAACAATTACGGTTTCGAATTAAATATGCATTTTGACTTGCATGGAGATATTTATTAAGAAAGAGTAGCTTAGAATTTTGTAAATTTAAAGTCGAAGAGTCACACAGTAAAACAATTTAGCAATAGTTAATGATGAGGAATAATGCTCGTAAATTTGAATAACCGATCACTGAACGAACAAATAAATTATGTTTAGGATTACACCAATGGATTTTTAAATTGCTTAGAAAAACATGAGAAATTACTTTAAAAGCTAATTTGCGATACTAAATAAACACATATGTACATAATGGATAATCTGTTAGCATTAATTGTGTTATTAATTTTTAGCTATTGAACATATTTGACAAAAAAAAACTGGAGTCGGCATCTGTGATCTAAAATACATAAAAATGACACTATTGTTACAAATATAGTTATTTAAATATAATTAATTGATCCGAAACGAAAGATTGTAACTCTCTGTCAACTTTTAAGTAGTAAGTGTATTATATATTGGGAAATGTTATGAAAGAAAAAATAATGACTTTTAAAATTAACTATCTGCAATTTATACATTTGTAGTTTAGAAATTTTTAAATTGAAGGAAATAAGTTTGACAGCCAACGTTACAGCAATCAATGGTTTGATAATAATCCAATGAAATATAGTATAGCAGTGAATTAATAAAGAACAAATATTTTAAACAATTTAATTACAAGATTATATCGACAGGCACAAATTTCTCTGAAGCTCTTATTAAAGCTGAGCTGCGATACTAAGCTGACATGTGCGCATATAAAGGGATGAAATCTGTTTACTTAGTTTAAATCATAATTTCCGTAATTAATTGATCCAAAATGCTGGTCTAAGACACTAAGTTTAGTTTAATCTTAATGGTTTATTCAAATTTTTAAAAAAAATATTTTTAAATTTGTTTGAAAGATATACAAAGTGATCTAAAGTTGATATATACACACACGCAAAAAATTCTGTTAACCTTATTTAATTTCTAAGTATTTAAATTTTAATAATACTGATTGGTTCGAAATGCTCACTTCTGTTGTTATGATGACAAAAACGTGCATAAATGCGTAAAATCTTTAGATCTCATTTAAGTAATTTATTAAGTAATTATTTAATAATTATTCTTTATTTCTTAATGAAATAAATATAAACTATTGATTGATAACTACTTTTTAAAAATTTTGCTGCCAATTTAATAACATAATTTTTTGCTGCTTTCTAACCTGGGTTAAAATATTTGTGAAAATGAATTTTTCCTTTCCTGAACTTTTGATAATTCAGTGCTTATAGTGTAGTTATATGGTAAATAAAAAGTTTATGTATCGTAATTTAATGATGCCTCCAGATTAGAATTAAAATACATAAATTACATAAAAGGCTTGAAATAAGCAAGTGATAATAATGTTGGGAGTAATTATCATCATTATCATCAATTGTTTTATAATTTTTTCGATAGTTAAAAGCAAAATATATTGCATCCTAATATAGTTTTTCGAAAAATTCTATTAATAATTTATCTGGGTTTGAAAAAATCATGCAAACATTGGATGTGAAAATATACGTAGTCTTAGTTTCATCGAGAGTAGGGTAGCAAAAATAACGCCATCAAGTTGAAACTAAATAAACTTTAAAGAAGTTTTTAAATCATGCTTCCATCACATCTTCTTTTTAACTATTTCTGACTTTCTACCTATTCAATAAGATTAGTACCGTGTTTTCAAAAGAATAGTATGACATTATAAAGCATTAAGTCTTATAGAATTAGAAAAATTTCCACTATTTTTGGATTTTGGAATTAATTTAAGAGAGTTTTATATTGTGATATATTAAAATTTCTCTTGCACATTAGTTTCCCTTTCAAAAAAATTCATTAAACATTTTAGAAATTAACTAACTCCTGTCACGTAAAATATTAATGAGACTCAAATACCATACAGTTCAGTTGATACACAGTGAATGTTCAAATTCTCAATAATGTCATGCCATAGAGACAAGAAATATATTGAAATGTTTCTTACACATTAGTTTCCTTTTCAAAAAACTTTACTAAAACCATTAGAAACTATTTCACTCCTGTCATGTAAGACGTGAATGAGACTCAAATACCATAAAGCTCTGTTGGTACATAGTGAAAGTTCAAGTTCTCAATAATGTTGTGTCATAGAGACAAGCAAAGGTATTCTATTCTGTCATTTCATAGGATTTCTCCAGCTTTGCATTATTGGTATTCGGATGTAGCTGCATTTGTTATTAGGGTGAATTTTCCCTAAAGCGGAAAATGATAGAATGGTTACTCTCATCCAATGAAATTAAACTACATTTAAGTGTAGTTATGCTGTCAATATAACCGGTAAGCTTATTCACATGTTTATAGAAATTGTGGAATGCGTTATAAGTTTACTGTTTCAAATTATATTAGTAAAGCCAATGCTTTAGGCTACTAATTAATATAATAAATGAAATCAGTTTGATGCAAAATTTGGCACAAAGTAAATCAAGCATTTTATAGGGTATTATTGCATGTTTTTATAAAAACATTTTTTATAAAACATATAACAATGAAATATTCTATTGGCTTATTTTAAAAAATAAAATTGACTGTAATTTCCATGACTTTAGGGTATTATTCATGAAAAGCTAATGAATATTACTGATTGATAGTTGCAATTACTTAATTCTTAAAAGAGGCAATGGAACTTGTGGACTGTTGCATAGATTGCATTCTTTATAGAAGTAAAAATTAATCAAATATTTTGTGATCTAATTTTTAAAAACAATTTATATGACTTTTATTGAACTTAGATAGAAAAAAAAAGAAACTAGATTAAATTTTGTTACAACATATGGACAATTTTAATTTTTTTTTAATTTAATGAAATTAATTTTTTTTTGTATTTTGATTTAGTACATTCGAAGTTAACTTAATTTTCTGACAAATATAATATAATTAAAGTTTTAATCATCTAAAATTCGAACAATCAGATTGTCTGCTTATTGATGCATTTAAAAAATGACATTTTCTCGTTATCTGAATCTTCGATATATTTATCAAATTCAACTAACAAATCGCCAGATTATAGTGATATTTTTCCTAGTAATGTATATTGACTCCAAAATGGAATACAGCCTTTCAGTTTGGCTACCAATATGGTTTTATATATGAAAATAAATATATAGCTTTTTACTTAAGTTGCTTTTATGTAATTTCACTCATATCGATTATTTAAATAAAGCGAGGTATACAACAACAAAAAATAAACCCTTTTATATTTGTATTTCAATTCTATAATTATAAAAAAAAACTTCAAAACATTCTTGTTGAAAGAGAAAGGCTGTTTAGGACTTCAAACTTGGAAAGGAAAGAATAAGTCTTTGCCAAGCTTCCAGTCTTTTATATTAAAGTCTCTTTCACAACTTTCATTTCATGAATTATTCTTTTTATCTCCTTTTATATGAAAGCCCTATAACCTTCCGATAAATACCCCCGCATTTCATATTCCAGAAGATTTTTTCTCTTTCCATTTCTTCAGCTTCCTGTTTTAATATATGAAAGTCAAATCTTCAGATCTACTGCAAACTTCAATACCATTCTTTGAGTTGAGCTTCAGTGTCTACCACCATTAAATGAATAAAACTAGACTTTCATATGAAGGAGATCGATCAGATGATTCAGTTATTTAAAATCTATCTCACAAGATAAATCATCCGTATTTTTAAAATTTTTCATAAAGCTTATATTTGAAATATATAATTGTTTAAAATAATGTTAATATTTTTTTATTTTCGTATTTATTTCTTAATATGTTTCAAAAACTGTTTGTAAATTTGTTTGGATATGTTCATAAGGAAACACCATGACTGTTTATGATTATATGCAAACTCATTTAATTAAAATAAAACATTATAGCTTTTTAAATTTGATGAGCACATTGCTTCTAAAAGATTTTCAGATGAGTTTTCTAAACTTTTAGGGCATCAGATTTCAGGAAAACTAAAGACAAAATAATATTTTATTCTTAAGAAATAAAAAAATTAAGCTCAGCAACAGAAATATTTTATCACTGTTTGATAGAAGTTTGTGCAAAAGAGTTATCAAAAGTGAAGCAAGTAGTAGAGCCTTGCTAACGACATTTATTGCGCACTTAGGGTATCGACACAAAGATACTAAGCAAGATATTATTGTAAAAATAAAACAATTGTATCCCACTAAGTTGCTACGTGCTTTATGCCGCTGAATGAGAGTATGACACTACGGATTCGTGGCTCTAGATGCAGTTTAAGTAACATTTGATGCATCAATGCCGCTCACGTAGCATACGAGCGTTTCGCAACTCGCTAAGACACTAATGGTTCACTAAAAAGAAACATTTTTTACTACTCTGAATTCCTAGGATAGTCCGGTGATCGAGATATTTGAATGGTTAGATGGAAAAAAATAACATCAAACAAACAGTGATAAAGAGGCCAGATGATAGTTATCATCCTTTACTCTTTTGAAAACTGGAGCAACAATGAAATATACGGCAGAGGTTACAATAATTTTGTTTTGGATCGTGACGAGGCTATTAGTTGAAAACAATATTGTAGTAATTTTCTTTATGAGTAGACATAATATATTTGCGAATTCATGTTTGTGGTTATTATGGTGATGATGATTAGTTCACAATAATATTTAAACACTATCGGCTTGGAGCATATAAAATATGTCTGTGAATTCATATTTAGGGTTATGAAGCTTATGGTTATAATTTGAAAATAGTAATTATTTATTTTTTAGCAGAAAATAAGGATAAGTTTGCAGATAAAATAGATTTTATATTCATAGAATCTGTTATCAAATTTAGATGCCATATTTTGTAGAAAGAATATTTATCACTTATTTTGTAAATCTTTATTACTGACGTAATGAAGAAAACACCACTAATAAAGTAGAAAGAAATTAATTAATTAAAAAAAATAGTGTAAAATAAAAAATAATTTATCAAAAATTTATAAGTGTACTAAGTGCATACTTAATGCTTGGAAATTTATGATTGAATAACCTAATGAAATAGAAATAAATTATGTTAAATATACAAGAATTAAGACATACAAGAATCTTTCTACTAAATCCAGGTATTAATTAATAAAATCAATAGAAGTTTTTGGAAGGTAGATGAATTTAAATGTTTGTTTAAATAACGTTTTTGACCCTCTGTTGATTTTAGATATCAAAATAATATCATAAACATTTTTTAAGGTATGAGCATGGACTTATTAAGGTAAAGTATATATTTATTCATTAAGACAAGGTATTTTTTATACGATTTGTAATTTATTTTTGGCTTAGTCTCTGTTATAATAGAGAGTCATAAATATAAATTCGGTCCCTATTTTTATTTTTACGTAAATATTCAGCATTTCGTTTTTAATTAAAAATAGCTTGGAGATAATTTTCTGTCGTCCCTTTTGAAAGAAAAGAAAATGAGTTTAAATTACTATTTAACTCGCGACTATTATTTTTACTTGAGCATCTTGGAGATTTTAAAAATGTTTTCTTTAAATAAAATCGTATACTATTTTTCTTTGCGAAATAGTTTCAACTAACCCGTATATTTAAACAAGTTGAGAATAATTTATGATAAGATGCTTTTACGTTCCATTTTTTTTAAGCTGGGCATTTAAATAAAATATTAACTGCCGTACTAAATTACGACTCACATGACAGTTAAAGAGTTAATATGTGTCTTTCGGAATAAAAAAAGGTTTATATAACTTTATTCAAATGAAATACCGTCTATGAAAGAACATAAAAATGAATTTGACTAATAAGGTTACTGAGTAAAAACATGTTTTTTCATGTGAATGAAATACAAGATTTCTTTCCACTTTTTCCGAAAGGCAGAAAATGCTCTACTTGTCGAAAATTGCTGAATTGGTAAACATTAGCTCCTTACCGTTTATATAAAGAAGAAATAAAATATTTAATATAAATAGATAATAAATAAAGAAGGCGAAAGAAAAAAACATAAAGACAAAAAACATCTTGTTATGCAAATAATTGTTTTTTTATGTTTTTGAGTCAATAAAGTTCGAACAATTTATAATATGTACATTTTAATGCAATCTTTGAGTACTATCAATTACATTTAGTTTTTTATACCTAATGCATTAACATTTTAAGAAAATAAATTTCTTCATTTTTTGTAACTGAAACTGATTGTTCTGTGAAACTTCAAATGCTACAATTTCAAAGGAGTTTAGACCATATAAATGCCAAATTAACATGAAAACTGTTCATCAAAACATTCGTGGATTGGCCTACAATAATAAAATCAAAAGATTAATGATTCGATTGGTTTTGGTTTTGAAGATAAGAATTTTTTTAATTTAAAATATTTGTATTACGCAAATGAAAATTATCAAATCTGTCCATCAGAATATTTTCTCATAATATTGCTTCTAAGTTTGAGCTGAAGTATCTGAAGCTCAATACTTCATCTATTTTCCCCTGATTGATTATGAAATGAATATTTCAATTTTATAATAATGAATTTTCCCCCCATCAGCTGTATTGGTACAATTGATTAAAATTCATGTTGATTTTCTTTCGTTATTTTTTATTACTTAAAGGAGAATTTTTTTAAAAAAATTTCATAATTTGTACCTTGTTTCCTTTTATAATAACAGTCTATTTAAGTATTATATTTAGCTTGAAATGATTTCGTTAAATTGATTTGATTCAAAATAACTAAATACAATCATAACTATTTTCAATTTCATCAGTTAAATTAAACTATCAATTTATTCTAAGGATTGAATAAGCTATCTTAGAAGGAATTCAGCAAGAAATATGCGATAACTTTTGATTAAAATGGCAATATTACACTTAATTGTTAATTTTATATCTTAGATATAACAATACAGCGCGGAACTTATTAAAACTTTATTTAGTTTTATCTAGAAATAATTTTTTCCAGCATTTGAATGCTTACATCTTCCTGCTTTTGACATATTCAATATTCATATCTTCCTATTTCCTTAAGCAGTATGGGAAAATTATATGTTTAAAATTTGGAACTCTTAGCCATGCAGAAATTATTAAATATTCCAAAATACTTGAAAATCAAATAAGTTTCTTTGAACATATTAAATTATATACATTGAAATCTTACTTATCTTCCATCAACTAGGTATTATTATTTCAATTTTTATAAGCAATTATAATATTTTGACGCTTATCTGACTGCAGTTGAGAGACATGAAAAGACAGAAAATTTTATTTATAACTCCCATGTGAAAATATTAATGGAATTATTTGAAACTCCTAAAATTTTAGCAGACTTTTGAAAATATTTTAAGTCAAACTTCTTCTGAAATATTTTAGTCTAAATCTTTATGCTGCCTGATAGCAGATGAAGAGAATGTACTGTAGCTTTGTTATCGCAGGTCTCCTTTGGGGCCCTACTGTCGGGACTGCCAATCGATTTGGATACACCATCAAGTCTGACAGAGTCATGAAAATAGGATTGTATACTCAAAGGGCCTCCTTGGACAGGAGCAGTCTGCCAAACTAGCTGATCCATAGGGATCCGTACATTCCATGTTAAAAGAAGCCCAAATCTCTATTGTCGCCAATATGATAAGTGATTTCCTTCAATGCTGATGAAACTTTCAAATAAAAGACAATAAATATTATATCCCGGAAAGCTAAATTTAAGAATATCTAGACCTGTGATCTCAGGTGAATAATCTTTCGTTTAGTTTATGTTTTTTAAATTTTTTTTATCCGAAAAAGCCAAATTAAAGTTTAATTATCTTTAGATGGTTTCAGTTGATCTACAATGCTTTCGGTTGGAGGATTGTTTGATGCTTCTAAGCTATTGCATTAAAATGATAGAGAATGGCGTTTCAATTATTTTTATTAATTTTTTATTTTTATTTTATGATTATTAATTTTTTTCAATTATTTGTATTTTTTTATTAAACTAAGTGGTATTAATTTTTTATCAATCTAAATACGAAAGAATTTATTTTTAATGTTTTATCTTAATATTTATTAAACTCGAAAGGAATAAATGAGTTTCATGATTTAAAGGTATAGAAATTTTGCTTTCATAATATATGCCCTGGTGCATTGAAACTAGAAAGCAATCAGCAGAATGCTTTGAGGATGAAATTAATTATTCAATAGGAGTGAATCTTTTAATTATATATTGGTACAACTGTAATGCCAGCTCAAACCTGAATAAAAGCTTTTGGTGTAACATCTGTATCAATCGCAAGTAAGAGTTCAATGCTACAGTTTAAAGCCATATAAACTCTGTTTAAGAATGTTTGGATTAGAATTAAGATCAAAATATACCAGAAAGAGGCTCGAGATGTTACCTTATTTTCTAAAATCACTAAATTAAGAAAATAATATTCAACTAAGGAGGTTTTAAAAATAGTAAAAAACTTATGAAATGTACATATAATAATTTCGTTCAGTATTTACATTTACATATATAAATGCAAGATGTGAATGTTCTTAAAAACAGCACTGAATCTAAAAACAATTATTTTAAATCAGATTTGCACTAACGTTAGAGAGAATATAAAATTTCAAAGCTTTTACGAATGTATTACATACTAGATTTATTCGCAATTATTTGTTTTACGGTGTGATGAGATACCATAAGAATGAACATTTAACTTAAAACTTAGAGAAAAACATCACATCATGTTAAATACATAAATCCTATTTAATTGGAAGATTATAAGAGATTAAACAAAAAGAAATATCATCCGAAAAGAAACGGAATTGAATTGAAATAAATATTAGCATTCGGATCGTAATATTCTTGGAATGCTATCTTAAATGTCGAATTATTACAACTAAAATCACGGAAGAGAGGCTTATTTTTTAATAAAATCCCTAATGCCATTCTTCTTAAAAGAAATGATCAGGTCATCCATTTTGGCGGCTTTTCTAATATTCACCGTATAAACATATATTATGATATCAAACAAATTATCTTTCCTAAAATCTTTCTTGAACTGCAATCTTTTTATCTTAAATTATTTTCAGCTGAGTATTTTCTTTTGCACTGAGTTTTACAACTTGCAATTAGATGTTTCTGTTTTAGATTTAACTCTACTTTTATTGCGGGAGGGAAGAGCACAAAGTATGAATAAAGAGGGTAAACTATTTGAAAAAAAATTACATCCAATTCTAAATTGTTTTACGAATAAAGAATAATTTTGTTTTCGTTTTCATGTATAACGTATATGTTCAGATCAAGAACAATGCACTTACTTGTTCAATTCTTTCAAAAAAGGCTTCATTGATTCCTAATGCAAGAAACTTAAAAATATATCTGTCTTGCGAATTTATTGTTTTGAAATTTAGTTTGATTGTTAATCTAATAACGTATATATATTTGTACATCCTTTATTTATGTTTTGCTTTCATCAAACTCGATATTAAAAATGTTAAAAATTATTATGTCATGAAGAAGCAAATAAGGACAAAATTAATTTATTAATGAACATATTTATTAATTTGGACTTACTCATGAAGTTGAATTTGTTAATTGGTAAATTTTTTCGTTATCTGTCATTATCGAGCTGAGAGCATGATCACAAGTTATGAGAACCGACATCTGCACATTTAAAGATATTTAAAAATAATTAGTCCAGAGTTGCATAAAAAATTTGGAAGAAATACCAATCAGCCATCTTAATAATGAACTGGAATCAAATTTTGATATCAGAAAATCATACACCAAATTTTACCGGTTTATTTACATGTGCATGGGTGGAAATGCTTTCTATTCGTGGAATTCAACTGTAATCTTCGATTTTGATAGAAAGATTCATCACATCTGGTTTTTGCATATTCACTTTATCACTTTTTCTATCGGCTAAACAAATATAGTTCGAAAATTGTTTTTAAGGTGTAATGGAAACATGCAAAATGCATATTAATTAACGTCTGGATGTTGAATTCTTTGGTGAAATTAAGTTATGTTTCGGAATATCAATTAAATTGTTTCCAGAAAACGCTTCAAATATTAACATATTTAAAAATTGATTACTAGGTATAGTATATAAGGAATAAGGTTCTGCATAATAATAGGGTTCTCCGTCAATATCCCAAAGATTTCTCAAGTTGATATCTTATCTTATTCATTGGAAACTGAGTCTATTCAAAAGTCTTTCAAATTTGTCAAAAATTTATTTCTTCCACTTTTCGAAAATAAATGAATCCAGACAGATTTAATCAGTTACCATCCAGGCTCTCTTATCAACCAAATAGATTGTCTATTATTCAATTATAAGGAGCAGTCTCCAAATCATCCTGCCTTGGGTAGAAAACGGATTTATAATGACCATGAAGCCTTCAGGGAAGAATCAGCCTGTACTAAAGACATTTAGTGAATTGCAACTAACGTCGCTCTGCGAGAAGATAAGAGTGTGCCTCGCCTCGCATTCTAAGTAACTAAAGGTGTTGATAATTTCTACAGTGACTTTGCTATAATGTTTGCAATGATTTTGTTTCGAGTTAAAATTTATCTTCAAACCACATTGAAATTATATGAATAATTTCAGATCTTTGGTAGTTATTTTATTAAATTTTTGATCTTTGTAATGAACTACACATTCCCATTCTTCACTTTTAATAATTAAACTCTATTTAATTTACTGTACTATTTTATTCAATAATTTCATACATTTTATTAAAGAATTCACATAATGTACATTTGACGAAATTAGATATTGTTTTGATAAATCTTAATTTGGTTGGGAACGTTCAAAATAAAGCTTCATTGAAAAAATTCTTCATCCGATATATTTAAATCTTAAAATGCGATTATCATTTCATCAAGACGAGACATTTTGTTTGATGATTTAGAAATGGCATTTTAAACATAAAAAATACTTTCATAATCGCAATCGGCAAAGTTATTCGAAGATTAGTTAATTCGAATTTGAAGTTAATCAAAATTTATAATTAATAAACTCCCATTCAAAAACAGTTGAGATAATTTATTTATATTAAATGTGGAATCTAAATATGTTATAGGATATATTTTTAATGTACATAGATTAAAAATGAAATCTAAATCAAAGTGGCGTAATTTTCGTGAACTTATTGTGATAGTTTTAATGTATTTTGATATAGATAACGGGAATATTATTCTTCTATGGATACATTACGGATCTTTTATTCAATTTAGCACATTTTATTCAATGTAGCTCCTTTTGTTCAAGGAATCGTAACTGAAATCATAGAAAAAAACTCCTTTAGAGGAAGGTAATTTACAGCTGTCACATCGAATAAATGGCTGTTTAGCTGGTTGTCTTTATTTGTCATGAAAGTGCAAACTATTTTGCTCTCAAGGGAGTAACTTTTCTGTATGCTCAAATTTTGCATTACCCAAGAGTTCTAGTTTCTTGTCGTAGTGACAGTGACTCTTTCATGAATTGGTAAAAGCGTTCGAAAAACTGATTTTTAGTTCACTAAAATTGTTTGGGAGAATTCTTAAGATTGTATCATTTGAAATATACATAGAAAGTTGTTTTAATTTAACTTTAAATTAAATTTTGTAAGAAATTAAAGATATTTATTTATACAATCAGGTATTTTAAATTTAGTAAATTATTAGCAAGAAGCACAAATTATCTCTATTTTAAATCTAAATTGAAATAAACATAGGAAAAGAAAATGCAGTAAATATGTTGTATAATATTTGTTTATCAATTTTACATTTTCTAAATGCTATGAGTTATTTAATCAGTTGAAAAGAATCAATAAAAAAATTCGTTTAAAACTAATTATGTCATAAATATTCATCGAATATCTTAAGTCAAAGAGAAAATCTCTTAGCATTCAAATGTTGGATATATTTTGCTTACAAATGGTAATTTCTTGTTAAGAAAGAACCAAACAACATACTTTATGGCGGGCCCTAAAGTATTTTTCTAGACCCTATATAAGATCACAAAAAGTATTATAAAAACGTAGATGATTTAAAATATCTGGCTACCAAGGAAAATTATTTGTAATAGTGTTTGTATCAAATATATATTTCAGAAAAATCTACTCAGGCTTAATTTTTGGGGTTTGAATTTGAAGTGGCAATCGCTACCGCCATTAAAGCCTCATCTTGTAAGAGTAATATTTCTTCTCGGAATTAAAGAAGGGGTGAAAAAACTATTTTACTCATTTGCATATTCAAATAGCAGCAGAAAAGCGAAATTGTGAAAGATAAGAAAAAAAATAAAATAAAGCATGATAATAAGAAGTAAGAAAAGGTTTTTAAAGTTGGTATCATAACAGAATAGTAGAGACTAAAGGGAAAAATTATTACTCTTAGTTTAATACATTTCAAACCATATCTCGGGTAAATGTAGTCAAGATTAGACCTTTTAGAGCAAACACACCCATCTAGAAAGCAAAAATGGTAATTACTATGTTCACATGTACCTTTAATAGTAGTCGTAATTCTTCAAAATTAGAGAAACGGTTTGAAATAAATGTAATGGCCTGGAAATCTGAGCCTCCAAAATTGATGTCTATTTTTAAATAGTTATTTTGAGAAAGTATCAAACAAACTAAGAGCTTCATTTTGAAGTTTTTGGCAATTTTTTTCCCCAAAAATGCTTATTAATTTGTGATAAAGTGAGTTGCGGGTTAAGTTTTTATGCAACTCTCCCATTTAATGTAAAAAAGGGCATTTTTGAGGTTGTATCATGATTCTTTATGAATATTAACGAAGAGAAAAAACATATTGCATATAATTAAATAAATGTGTTAAAAATTTATTTTTTATCTACGTTATTTCTTATCAACATATAATTCATTCTTAATTTTTAAGTACCCTATGCCAGATTTTGCAATGTACTGAAACTTTCCATATCTGAAATTTTTAATTAAATTTAATTTAACCAGTAAACCTTATTCTTCAGAATGAGATAAAACCATACGGTTATCAAAACTAAAATTTCAAGTAAATATTTATAAAATATTTTTTGAAATAAATTAAATTAAATAATGTTTCAGAGAATTCATTTCAAATATACATGCTAAAACATTCAATCATACTTATAGCCTGTTTACTCATTATTTTATTTAATGCAATAGTTTACTTATTTGGCATATTATTCTAATTATTATATGTGGAAACAAATTACTGATCAATTAAACATTATAATAGTAAAGATTTTATTTCATATTTCGATGCCTAAGTTTTTAAAATACGCGTAGGCACTATTTAAAAAATAGTTTAAAACTTATATAATGTTCATTTTAAAATGAAAGTGTTTGAAATTTTCTTTAACTGCATTAATTTAAAAATTTAAAAATTCCTAATCAGAAATATTGCAATTCTATCGAAGTGAACAATTTTCGGATTTTTCCTTGATTATAATGTAGATAAAATGCTTTGAAGTAACTAATTTTAATTTTCTCCCAAACAAAATTTGTAATTATTTCACGCTTAATATTTTATTATTATATTGTTGTCTCCCGTTTTCTGGAAACTACCAGAAAGGAGTGATGATACAGAAATAGAATAATTTGTTTTGGTATTGAAAAAAATTCAGAATTCTAATTCAAATATAAAAGTTAACATTCGTCTTTATCTGAAGTATTTAACATAGTTGTAAACCAATTATAAAATGAAATTATAAATTTTATAATCTGATATAGGTTGACGTGAATTAATAATTTAAGAAACACTCTCTGCCACCATTCGCTTGTGCGTAATCATTATAATAGTATTTGATTTAATATAGAAATAAGAATCAAATATTTATGTATCATCATTTCTACCAAAAACATATAAAAAATTTAAATTAGGTGCCATTTTACATTCATTTTAATCTTTTGCGTAACACTGCTAATTTTTAATACACCATTATTGGTATATGTACAACAGTTTCAGAAGCTCAATTCTTTATCAATATAATCAATAATATATAATCTTATTTTGACTATGTTTGACAAAATAAGGTTATAACTATTACAAAGGGGAAAAAAGGAAATCTTTAGGATGGAAGTTTAGTTAAAAAAATTCGAGTCTAAGAAAAATACCATGATTTATTTAAGACGGATTGATAAAGAAATTATTAGCAAAGGAAAATTAATTCGAGGCTTAGCTAAGAATTAAGGATGGAATATCATAAAGGAATTCTCTTTGAACAGATGAATTGGCAAAATTTAATAACGGAGATTAATGACATATAAAGTGATGATTGTTAAAAATTGCGTTTATTTATGAAATTCTTCCTGAAGTATAATATATTGGTATCAACTCTGGTTCAATTAAATCTGATCTAACCCTTATAAAAAAGTCAATAAAATTTCCAACCTACTAAAGTACCATTGACATTTTACGCTTGAGGCTAGAGCTCAATTTCATTCGATGTTAGTTCTCGCTCTCTTTCAGCCATGCAAGAAAAGAAATAGAAAGGTGAAATAAATAATTTAATCGAAGGCTTTCTTTTTTTTTCGGTTTTTATTTTATTTCGGTGACAGAAAGAGAAATACAAAGAGTTTTTGCTTTTAAGTATGACTTTGATGTATTTATTTTATTCTTTGGAATTTTTTTTCCATGATCTAACCGATTTTTTTTTAAGTTTTAAGAATTAAGATTCAAAAATTCGTGCCTTGTATTATTTGAAATTATTTTAAATGAAAAAAAATATGTGTAATAAAAGTGAAGGCCGGCTTATCCTAGATTTATATTATATCATATATTGAAATGCAAGATTATTTTTACTAGAGAAAGTGATGAAATAGAATTTTCTCATAAGTTCAGCCAATATAAATCTTTTTGAGCATCAAATTTCAACAAGTATTATTTTATATTTCCACTAGAGCCAAGATTATTTAATATTTTAGCTTTTGATACTTTGTCTTATTGAATTACTGTATTAAACTTATTTTGTAATATTTATCATATGTAGGTTTGAAAAGTCATAAGTTCAAACTTCAGTTTACGAATTTCTGAAAAGGAAAATAAATAAATATAGTTCCTTGCATTTTGTTCAGGCTTGGTCTTGATAACTAATTTATTTCATTGTACAGGCCCAAAAATGTATATTGTAACTTTATAGATGATATATATGTGTGAAATATCCTTTAATTTAATTCTGGATTGTTTCAGGGCCTTGCATGTATTTTAATTAGCGCCATGTATCGGTTAATTTGTGAAGTTTCTATATAAACGACAATGGTTTTGTTTAATCAATTTACTATTACTTTATTGAGATCATTTTGAAAGTTTTTCATTTAATATGATGAAATTATTATTCAGGTTAAAATAATTCCAAGCATGGAACGTTTCAAATTGTGTTTCCGACATTTATTGCTTTTTATTTCTGGTTTGAAGAAATTTGTTACCGAAGCGCATCACACACTTTTAGAAAATTTATGGTGATGTTATATCCGTTATATCCAATTTTCGATTTTTATTTCAAGGCTATAAGGGTGATTATTTCGATATCTATGGCAAAGAAGAGCTTGGAGGACCAAAAAAAAAATCGAAGACAATCATTTGCAACACTTGTTTGATGAAAATAAGAAAAAGTTGTAGAAAATGAGGAAAAAGATTTTAATTGCTATATATTGTACCAATTTTTCACAATGAATGCTTTTTGTGAAAAATAAAATGCTTAAAGTGAAAAAATGATCAAAGTACAAGCAAGCACCTAATAATATATTTTAAAAATGCTATTTATAATAAAAAATAGTGTGCATTTTTCATATTTTTCAAGATATATGATATTATATGTTTATATATTTTTATTTAAAATATGTTAAAGTAAGAATTGTTAACTAAATTCATAAATGATATGTTCAGCATTTTGCTGCAAAATTAATATATCAATGATAAATTAATAGAATCAAATATGTTATTATTCTTTTTCAGTTATTTACAATTAATTTGCTACAGTAGATAGTTAACGATTAATTTTCGTTTCTGTTCTTTTTGACACATAAAAAACTAAGTTATATTTTAGAAATGAAGAATAAATACTTTCATTTTATTTCATGTTGAATTAATAAAATTAATACTTACTCCCTCCGTTCCAATTTAGTTGCTACATTTAAGTTGAAAATTTTGTCCCAGATTAGTTGCTACATTTCAAGTAGGTGGAGTCATAAATAACTTCTGATGCAGTTTAGTAAATAGCTACCAGTAAAATTATAATACTATAATGAATATAAGACGGTATACTAGGTGTTAGAATAAATGTTAACTCGAATGTAAAATTATATGAATGAGAAGTAATGCGACGATAATTGTAAATTATGAATAGTAATTCAGATAATACCCTAAAGTAGGAAATGAATGATAAGAAGCGTAACGCTGTATTTCAATTTTTACTGCAACATTTGAAAAATGACAAACTAAGCCATGGTGCTATAAATGCTGCAGCTATTAAATTTAATGTTCATCGTAGTACAATATCCCGTTTGTGGAAGCAGGCAAAGACATCAAAAATAAATGGAGATGAAATGTACAATGTAAGTTCACAAAAAATTGGCAAATGCGGAAGGAAAAAAAAGATTTTTCTCAACAATTGGGCAAAATCAAAGATGTCCCATTAAAACGAAGACAATCACTGCGGAGTTTGTGCTGTTAGTATTCCCAAATCAACATTACACAGGATTCTAAAGGAGGGAAAAGTTTTGAAGCGTATTTCATCCACCATTAAGCCAAGTCTGACAGACAAAAATAAGCTCGACAGAATTCAATTTTGCGAACAGCATGTTAAAACTAATGGATGCTTTTCGGAAATGTTGGATCGCGTTCATATCGATGAAAAATGGTTTTATATTACGAAAACCAGTAATTCCTTTTACATCACCCTGGATGAACCTGAACCTTTGAGGCATTACAAGAGCAAAAGGTTTATTACCAAAGTAATGTTTATGGCAGCGGTGCCAAGACCAAGATGGGACTCGAATAGAAATGAAATGTTTGATGGAAAAATTGGAATATGGCCTTTTGTTTATTCAGAAAATGCAAAAAGAAACTCAAAAAATCGTCCAAAAGGAACTGTTGTGACAAAAGTTGTAGAAATTGTTAATAAAGAAGAAACCCGAAAAATGATTATAGAAAAAGTTCTGCCGGCTATACGTGAAAAATTTCCAAGTAGTGAAAAATCGAGTCCTATATACATACAACAGGACAATGCCAAGTCTTATTTGGCAGGGGAAGATCCCAGTATCACAGAAGAATGTTCAAAAGATGGATGGAATTCGCAACTACAATGTCAACCTCCAAATAGTCCGGATTTCAATGCACTTGATCTCGGGTTTTTTAACGCAACACAGTCATTCCAACATCAGATGCCCACAAAGAATATTGACAACTTAATTGATGCTGTTGAAGTCGCTTTCCAAAATATAGAAGTAGAAAAGCTTGACAATGTATTTTTACCTTTACAAACATATGATGTCAGGCGGAGGCAACTCTTACAAAATAACCCATCTCAATAAGAAAAAACTTCGTCGTCAAAATCTTCTTCCGTGAAACATGGCATGTAAACCCGAAGCTATATTATGTGCAAAAAATTCCTTAAATATCAATTAAAATTGTTGAATTTGCAATTAAAATTATCACAACTTGGTATTTTCAATCTCATTTTTTACTTTCCACAAATGTAGCACTTATTTTGAGACAAATTTTTCGAAGCAAATTTATAGGGTTTGCACTTTCTTAAGGCACGCCCCATTTTGTGAGGATTCTACCACCGTTGTGCAAGAAAGATCATTTTCTTCCTAATGAATTTACGATTCCTTAGCTATTATAGAATATAGTTTTATGCGATTGTGGGAAGAGTCCTTAGAAAATGGGGCGTTTCTTAAGTGCTCAAAACTTGGACTTTTTTAACTAACTTTGTACTGATTTAAGCACCGAATGCTTGGTAAGTAAATGTTGTTGATTGATAGCACAGCACCCTGAAATCTCTGAAAAATGTTCAAACAAAATCATAAAATCATCAGAATCAATAATCAGTACAAAAGTATTCAAAAGTAGCAATTAATTTGGGACAGAGGGAGTATAAAATAGGCGGCAAGTTTCACACAGAACTATAGCATTACGAAGTTAAAGACAAAAATTTCTGTATTTTATTATAATTATTGCCTCGGAGAAGAGTTATTAATTTTGATAGTAATTCAAAATGATTGGAATGATATTACATATTTAAGTTAAATGTTTGATATTTTAAAATTAAAAATACATATTGTAATTTTTAAATCTCGAAATTATTAAGTTTAAGTTTTAATTATTAAGTACTAAGCTTAAACTTAAAAATTACATTATAATTTTTAATTAAAATTATACTGTACGTTCATTGCAATGTAATTTTATTATAAGTTATAAGAGTAGTATTACTTTAAATATTTTTAAATGCAATTAAGATATTTTACAAGATTATATTTTCATATAAAGTAATTTTCTACAAATAGAAATCGGACGTTGCTAAAAACCTTTTCAGTGATTTAAAAGAATTAAATCAATAAATATAATTTTAACGACGTTCTCAACCATTTCGAAGAAATGTTTATAGTTCTTTTTCCAATACCGAATTCAAAATGAAAAAGAAATTAATTCGTTTGGGAAAATAAGGAAATTAAAAAGAAAGTGATCATGATGAAACTATTATTACTGTCAAAAACTTGCTTTTTCACAAAACAGTTATCATTCGCTTAACTATATAAATTTACAATGCTTCAAGCAATGAAGTTCAATACATTGCTATATCAATGGATAAACTTTGATTACACGCAAGGAACTAAACTTCTAAGTAAATCAAAATTATTTCATAACTTTTACGTTTTGAATTTTTCCAATCTGAATCTCAAAATGCATAAGAAAAATTTTGAAGTTATCAAAATAATAAGTAATAAACAAGCTCAACTATATTTCCCTTCAAAATATTATCAATTAGGTTGCAATTCCCATATGTAGAGATCTAATAATTTCTTCTAGAGAATTATTTTGTTGAATTAATAGATATCCTGTTATTATATAACTGAATCTAAATCAATTCTTCCTATTTTATTTTTATCCTCGATCTTTCAAAATTTTCAAGTTCAGCATTTAAATTTAATACGCTTAAGAAGAAAAGACAGTGAATGGAAAAACTACGGCTATGTTGATAAGAAATGTTTCCATTCAAAATTTTTAAAAAATTATAAAACACCTCAATATTAACTTTCATAAAGATTTCAGAAAGTTTTATCGATGTACTTCTATGTTGAATCAATGGATATTGGTGATTAAAGAACTTGAACTACTTTCCTAAACGAATTCTAATCATTTTCTATTTTCTTTCTTACTTCTTAAAATTCCAAATTCAAAGTGAAGAAAAGCTTAACTTACTTTTTAAGAAAAACGTTTTGAAGTCATTGGAAATATAAGCAATGACAATGCTGATAATCTTTGCTTCCATGCAAAAAAGGCTAATCAATCACATCACTATTCAGGCACGTAAAAGTTTCGGAATGTATTCTAGATCTATTTCTTAGTTCAATTAATGGATATCTGGTGATCATAGAGAGTGAACTACTTTTATAAACGAATTTTAACCATTTTTCCATTTTCAGTATTCTATTTCCCGATTCAAAATGAAGAATAAATTAATGTGATTTTAAAGAAAAAAATATGAAGTCATTGAAATAAAAAACCCTTGACTTTGCTAGAAAGCCTTGCTTCTATGCAAAGGAAATTATAATTGATCATCTATCTATCTTTTTACCTTTCATAAAAATTTCGAGATCTCTATCGAATATATTTTTATACTGTATACCGGATATCCGATGATCACACAGAGTAAGTGCTCTGTAGATTAAACTAATGTTCTCATAATGGTATTTTATGAGGTTTTAATAGATTGAATGAGCTGCGAAGCTATTTATTTAATGAAATGATTCCTGCCGACATTAAAGGAAATTCTCGCATTTCTAATTAATAAATAGTGTTTTACTATTAACAGTCTAAAACTCATTGGCAGTCTGGGAAAATGCGAAAAGTATCGTTGGTCTACGACTGTTAATTAATTATTCAGCTTCAGATTCTTTATTATTTGGAATTCTGACTTATCATGAGATAAATTATGATGCGTTAAAGATGAGTTTATTAGTAATATGAGGTTGATGCTAAATGATATTAATGCATTAGTTGGCTACGAATAAATATTTATTTAAAGCGAATATGGTACTGAAAGTGATTTTGTGGTTTCAGAAGTTTCAGACAAATGTGATTTTCAAAGTTAATTTTAATTAAATTGCTGATTTTTTAAGGATGTTCAAATTGATTTGTGAAGTTTTGTGAAAGTTTTAATAATTAGTTTTCTAATCATAATTCAGCATGTGTCCAGTCCTGTCATCCCAATGATAATACTGAAATCTTGTTTCTTATTAATTAGAGCTTTTTACGTAGAAATTTTTCTAACTCAGTATTTTATTTTAAAAAAAATCATAAATTTTCTTACGAATAATAATTTCGGTTTGGAAATATTCATTAATATGTATTTGTTTAGAAAAATAAATCAGTAAAGTTGAAATATAAATTTTTATTATTAAATACAGCTGAAGTATACGATCACAGACTGGGAAACTTCTGACTTTGCATTTAAATAATTATAAATTCTTACCTGTATGACAAATGGAGCACCACAGAATTTTCGACCAGCTAAATTTTTTCTATCATTTTTAAATTTTAATTCAATTATATTTCAATCTCAATTTAAAGTAACTCTAAGACTATTTCGGAACGGACCCCATAAATTTGAACCGTGGCTGGACGACGTTGCCTAGGCAGGAGGCCCCCTATCCCAGGCTAGGTAGACGAAAGGACGGTTGATCCTGACAGATTTCTTGTACGTAGAACTCGTATATATTTAACGATAAAATCGGCGAATCCCCCGGTGTCCTCCGACTACGATAGCGTTAGACTGTAGACGGACGGACCCAGAACCCTACACCAACAGCTGTAGACTGTAGCTGTAGCTTCTACACCAACAGCTGTAGAAGGTAGACTGTACGGTTAGACCAAATTGAAAATTTAGAAACTAAATTTAGAAACTAAAATTTATATTGTGAAATAATTTGATGCTAAAATACTCATTTAAAACGACTGTCCTACTTTCAAAGCAAAAAATTGATTCTTCAACTTTCATTCTCGCGGTCTGATGATGGTCATGGTACCTAGGTGGACAAGCTTCTTTCCCGGCTTTCGTGTCTTCCGACCTAAGAAGTTTGATCCCGATGTATTTTCTTTCTTTGACCATTCAGTTTTGGGCATTAATTTCCAAAACTGAATGGCCAAAGTGGCCTAGTAGAAAGGTCGTGGCTTCTGAGCCATGAGTTCCTGGCTCCATCATTCAGGAACGTCGTAAATAGGTCCGATGGGCAGAAAATCCATCGGGATCAAACTTCTTAAGTCGGAAGACGTGAAAGCCGGGAAAGACGCCTGTCCACCTAGGTACCTTGACTATCATCAGACCGCGAGAATGAAAGTTGAAGAATCAGTTTTCTGCTTTGAAAATAGAACAGTCGTTTTAAAAGAGTATTTTAGTATCTAATTATTTCACAATATTTCATGATTTTATAGCAAAACGCTCTTTTAAAACGAAAATTAAATCGCTAAGGCGAAGAAACCCCACTTTTCCATTTTTCGAAAAGTTAAGTGATAAGATATTAACAATCATGGATTAAAGTATCTTCGTTTTAAAAAGATTAAGAGATGTGCTTCCAAATATTTTAATAGAGCATGTACTCTTTTGTCATTTTGTATTTTACTTATGCATAAGAATCTTAAAATCAAAGTATTTCCCATGATTTACCACACTTATAAGGTAATTTAATTAAATTCCAAAATTGTTCAATTGAATACCAATTAACCTCAGATAATAAATTTACGATTGTCCGGTTTTAGAAAGCATCAGATACATCGCCATTAACTTAATAAGATCTTCGAATAAAAATTGGAAAGTGTCCAGTTCAGATATTTTTTCTTCAATTTCCAAGTCACTATTTTGTGACCTCTTCAAAAGAAAAATGCTATTTAGTGTTGATGACACTTTGGCACGGATTTTTAGATTTTGCATATATTTTATGATAATCCCTTTCCTCCCAGTTCGTAACGTAATTTATGAAACTAGATTGCTTTAAATATCGTAATGACAATCTAATCCACAAAGACATATATCTGTTTAGTTATGCTAGAAGTACGTTTTGTTGCTTTGGAAAAAAATAAAGATATATCAAAATTTTTTTTATGAAGACAAAAAAATACGCAAGTTTTTCTTTGAGTATTAAATACTCTGGAACACGAAGAAAGGTCTTTTGTGAATGTGGCGTTAAAGAATGTCACTGGTTTTTTTACTTATTTAAAAAAAAGCGTCCCTGCATAGAATGATGAATACTTCGTGCTCTTAAGCAACAGTTGAAGTCTTTTTTTTGGCAACAATCCAGTTTACTGATTGCTAAGGGGACAATTTAACAACTGCATTTTTTGTAGTTAAACAGTGTTTCAATTGATTTTAAAATAATAATTTTAGACTCCAAATTATTAACAAAAATTAAATGAATATGTCTGAGCTGGACATTTTATGTAATTTTTGCAAGGAACATTTGTTGAAATATTTACATATTAAATTATGACGTCAGATTGTTTTTATATTTTATCTTAAAATTCACTGATAATATTTCATCTGTATTAATTTAAATTTTAATGTTTTGTCCAGAAAATAACTTATTTATTATTTGAAATATTTATTATTTGAATATATATTTATTATTTGATTTAATTCTCCGATCCTGGGCACCTTTTTAATTTTTTCTAAGTGAATCACAGCCTTTTCAGTTGCTTTTTATGAGCAGATTTACTTTTAAAGTAAGAAAATAGCTGCTATATCATCGTCTGACAAATTGCTTAAAATAACTAAGTCGCTGTATATTCACAGTACGAGGCAAGATAGTTAATGCAACTGTGATTACATAACGAAAAGTGATATTGCAGATACTTAAAATATGAAAAATTCAGAGGGATTTTAAATGTATGATCTTTTGACGAAATTTAATAGGCAATTCTGAAAGGTGGATATGTCTTTGTAAACGTCGACGTCGAGATTTGACGCCAGTATCACGATTAGCTTTTCTCTACTCTTTTCTAAGCCGTAACATATTAATTCTAAGTTCGTTGCATATAATTTATGATATATATTACCAGATGTATTGATATCTTATCATTAAATACACAATAAAAAATAATTAACATTTAGTTTGTGGGTCTATCAATAGTCTAGTGCCTTCGGAATCGAATCTTAGTGGGCTCACCACCCAATTCATCGATGTCCGAGGTATGAGAGCTAACGTAACAATAACAGCGGCAGCACGAAAAATAATAATAGTTTTCGAAAATATGAGTGAATCCGAAGTTTTTTAGATTTATGATTTTAAGAAGACCTTTAGTGTGTTAAATTTGTAAGTAGATCGCCTCTAAAGTCGCTATTTAATATATGTTACCAAAGGTATTGTTATCTTATTATTATGTACACTGCTATTAAATGAGGTGAATAATGCAATAATGCAAGCAATGAATAATGCCCTTAACATTTGACGTGTAGCTGCGATGACCTGATGGCTTTGGAACCAATAAGCCATATCCGAGACCATATATTCGGAACCAAAGAGCTACCGACGCAACGAATTCAACAAATATGCCTTGCATATTTTTCTGACAGAAATTAAATTTATCAAAAGCCAAATGTTCTATCGTTGGTATGGGATAAAAATTAAGAGAGGGAAATGCCAAATGAAGTTTCATCCTCTTCATCTTAAATTTACGTCTTTCACTTTAAATCATCCTTGTTGCTCAAATTTGCTAGATCCGTCCCGAAACAATCTACGTGGAGCTCCAAAATTGAAAACTAATCTAACTAAAATGAAATTGACTTTTTACTTCGAGCCTGATATCTCTGACAACTGTGTTAAAAATCGAAATAAACTGTAGCATCTCAACCAGAGAGCTTATCTCTCTCATAAAATATAAGGAAAATTAAAGAAATTGCCATTTATAATTCGATTTATATTAAAGTTCGGTTTTAGTATTTATGAAAATTACAGGATAATTAGAGTTAATTACTCCAAAATGCCAGAAAGGACGACTCCGACTTACCGACTCAAAACGGATCAGTTAGCCGAAGACAAGATTTGGACTTCTTACCAGGATACGGAACTTCGCACCAGGAAATTAATGAAGCTCGAGCAGCAAGGAGGCCCTTATGAGATAACTCATAAGAGTAGTATTTTTCTGCAAATTTCTAGCTTTTAAAGTCCAAATTCATCACGAGCCTCTCTCGATTGGAGACATTAATACGCATGTGTGGTTTCCGATTTTCCCATAGGCCAGCCCGCTGCCCACACAAAATTCTGGCATCCTATCAACCACAGGTGATACCAGGGCACTTGCACAGTCCAACCCTAAAGTCTCCTGCGCACATGCTGCCTCGCCACGGGCCAAAGGCCCAGATTTCTTGGAAGTTAGATCAAAAATAAAGCGATTCCCGGGCATTTTCTTTCGTAATCACTGAAGGATTCTACAGAGCTGTTTTGATGGAGTTTCGAGTTTCAGAGTTCCCGGAATCCAGGAGAAAATTTTTTTAATTTATCGGCACGTGTAGATTTGGTAGTTGAAAAGCGCTGAATAATTTTGGATGATTGCTTGTATGAATCTAGCTTGCTGACCGATTTGTATAAAATTTAGTTCTTAATCTACATCAAATCTGAGATAATAAATAAATATATTTTTAAAATGCGTATTCAATTATTTCTTTGTGAATGCATATTGTATTCTTTCTTTCTTTTTCGAAATTAAATGTAACAAAAAACACATTTTTAAAACATTAAAAAGTGTAGATAATCGAAAACTTTTGATTTTTTTTCATTAAATAATTAAGGTATTAGACTAGATTTGAAGAGATAATTAAAATTCATTGAAAAATTATATTACCAAATAACCGAATTAGCTTTGAAAGGTCGCAATTAAGGGGACACATCTAATTTTTATCAACCATATATATCTTTTAAGCTATTAAGAATGTGATTTGCAAATTACTTTAATTATAATATTTAATAAAAATTCAATGCTGTAGTCAGTGAGTTTTATAAAAATTCTTCTATTTTTTAAAAATCAAGTATAAAATTTGATTATTTTGCTGAATTGTTTCTGATTTATTACTTTTTCGTTGGTAAATTATATTAAGATTTTTTTCTTCAAAAATGCATTTAAAAATGCAATTGTACATTAATTCATATAATTGAACACGACGTTGCTGTTTTCGATATTCTTCGACGGATTTTTTTGAAATAAACAAACCGAGGCTGGATAAATACAGGATGAAAAAAGCATTTTTTAAAAATATTATTTTCAGTAAATTTAATTAAAAAATTAGGATAAATCTTTCACAAGCGATTTAAGATATCACAGCGTGCTATTTTGTTTTATCTATTTAATGCAATTAAAAATGCAAAGTATTGTTTGAGAATCTAAAAAACTGAGGCTTTGTTTTCATATCATAAAATAAATTCGAATTTTTCCCTTAAAAACAACATATCAGCCAAGTCGGAGGCCTTAAAGTTATAATGGTGAGTGCATCTAAGAAATCATAATTTTCTTTTTCTTTACGAAATTGAAATAGCATTGAGAGCAGTAAAATTAATTATTAATTAATGAATTTTTTTCAATAACTATTCAAAGAGAAAGTTTTGCATTTAACAGAAAAACTCGAATTCGAGATTTTAAAGAAAGCATACGCTACAAGCTGCCCAGAATCCAAAAGATACATTTTCGATTTATGTGTCTGCCTGTCCGTCCATCTGTACGATGATTCTAAAATGCTTTGAGCTAAACAGGTAAAATTCGGTATGGTGAATTAACACCAAATTTGTAGATATTTTTCTAAATTTCAACGAAATGCATTAAGATGAAATCTGTGTGTTCGGTTGTCCGAATACAAGTAAATACGATAAATACAAAACGAAAGAGGCCAGGAGGGTAAGAGCCTGTTGACCTATCTTTCTCATACAAAAACTCAAAAACGCAATGCCAAAAATATATATAATTAACAGTGTGATTTTGTACATAAATATATGAAATCAAGAGAATGATTTTGCGATTACAATCTTAGTTCTAAGACATCCTTTTGTTTCTATCGTCCTGAAAAACGGTCAAAAGTATGTATTTAATTTTCTGGTACCTACATCAACGATTAAACGTCAAGGATCACACATTATATTCAGAAAAAAATGCTGTGTATGAAATATTCATATTATTGTTTGCCAATGGCACGTAGTTAATACACAAGATTTTTTTACTAGACTGCGAAGCATGAAACTTTCGTGTTTGAAAACAAAAATTTCTGCATCCATATCATTCACGGTCCTACCCAAAATTCCCAGTTTTAAGCAGAGTGATGGGGATACGCTCTCTTTAAAGAGTATGGGAAAAGGTTTTGGGGAAGTCATTCCATCTGATTTAATATTTTTTCGACTGAAAACTATTGAAAAAACCGGTGTGATTGGACATAACTGGTAATTAATTCCATTCTTTAGCACATTTGACAGTGAAAGGTAATCAAAACATTTTTTAATAAGTAACTAATAAAAAATTTGCATATTTAAATTAATTTTTTAAAATAAAATGATTAAAAAAGGATTTTTAACTCAATTATTCTCAAAAACACTGTATACTAATAAGATGTTTCTAATTTGAATAGTAAAAAATTAATAAATCATTATCAGTACTTTAAGGTAATAATAATCTTTAAAAATATTTATTAATGCAGCTATACTTTTGACATATTCTCTTATCTTAATTCAAATTTTAAAAAAATGAAATAAAGTTAACGAAGGAATTCCGTGAGCGAGCTCTCTAAATGAAGTGAAGTCTTCGGAAATTCTCAAGTACGTAGGATTTTCCAGGAAGCCAACCGCTCCTATCTCTGAGATTAGAACTCCATTAAAACTTTTGAAACGCTCTAAAGATTTACAGGAGCTGAGCGAGTGATTATAATAATTGTTCGAAGATGTCGGATTCTGTACATTAAAATTTTGTAAACAGCTTTCAAAGAAAGAAATTGAGGAGGGATAAATATTTATTAGGATAAGACGAACCAGTACCCATTTACAGGTAGATAATCCTTTCTCGAAATAGACATTTTTATCAAGACATTGCAGGAACTTTGAATGTTTGTGCCGTTAGAGCAATGCTTAATGCATTGCTGACTTTTGAGCATTCCCATCTTGTTAATATATTTCATGGCACATTTAATCGTGTTTGAAACATTACAATGCTAAAACATTTTTTTTTTAATTGAGAGAATTGAATTCGAAAGATGCTGGCTTCCAATAATTGACTATTAAAGTTTTCAAGTGAAAATATTTTGGATCTAATAGTTGAAGTTTAAATTTATCGTTTTTCGTAGCAATAAATGTGATAGAGAATAGCTTGCTCACTTCTTATACTTCTAAGATGTGCATGCTACTTATATTTTTAGATGCTTTTAATCAAAAAAGTTTTCCTCTATTATTAAATGTTACTAACCATTCTACTTGTAATATTAAGTATGGTTAATTATTTTTATGGTATTATTAGTATTTCTTTACATTAGTCTTGAAGTCTATATATGTAAGAAGTTCTAAGAACATAAATAAAAGGTGATGAAGGTGATAAAGAAAATCTTTGACTATAAAGTTATTGATAATGCAAGGAATGCAATTATTAATCGAATTAATTGGGTGATGAAAATTTTTACTGGAAAAACTAATTCGAATAATTATAAGAATTGTTTACTTCATTGTCAAATTGTTCTCGGTTTATGATTTATCATAGCATTCTGAGAGGAACAAATACAACAATTTTATAAGTTTATTCGGAATTATTATTGACCGTAAGTGTAGTTGAAGAAGTAAATTTTAGTAACAGTTTATTTTAATTTTGCTCGGAAAATTTAAAATACAAAAAAAAAAAAAAAACAACTCTAATGGAAAGTGTATTCTAATTAGATTATTTACATATAAAATAGTGCAAAATTTCTATAGACTTTCATAAAAGTATATTTATTCTGCACAAATGGAAAAATTGGTTCTCTATCATTTAGCACGATTTTTTATAAAACTATTTTTGTTGTGGAAAGATGCGTTTCATCTAGCACAGTTTCAATGTCACACATTAAAATGTCGGTATTTATGAATGATGCATCAACGCTTCCCAACCAGTTAATAAAGTATTTGATAAAGTTACTTTAAGCGGAGAATATTATTTGACAAAATAAAATTTTCGGTGAAATGTGAAAACGATGCTATGTTTTTAAAAATTAAATATGTTATAAAATAAAACACTTAATGTTTCCCGATTTATCTCTGAGAGTTGGAAAAGTTAATTTTATTTCATTAGCACCCCGGTAGAAGAAATATAAGCGTTACTTCGGTACGAAGATCGTGAAATTAAGTTACACTTACGCGATGCTACTTTAGGGCTTAAATTTCGAACTAGGAGCATTCTGACGTACTGCCCGAGGCCAATACCGAGTGAAGAAAAGTTGAAAGATTCTATTTTATTGATTTTAAATATTCAATTAAATTTTTGTTGTATGCAGTTTTTCAATCAAAGTCTGTTATATTCATTAACAAATAAATTAATTATCTAAACCTGAATGCTCTTATTTATTTTTTTGCTTTTAGATCACGAAAAGTTTCATGAAACTAGTTAGTTATGTGAGCATCTTGTTTGAAAATAATAATCAGGCTATTAGGGAACAGAGCTGGTGGAAATGACGCCGGGACACGCAGTCCTCTTTCCAGGTAAGAAGTCAATGGAGGACTTAAGACCTACCGTGATTTCCATTGCATCGGTTGCCGCCTCGTCAGTAGAATTCTCGCTCTCTCCAGCATGGCAGATAAGGGTTTCAGGTAATTTTTTACCCCTTACTGAATTCTAGACAGACTTAAATAAGTCATTGGTGTTATATTTAATATTGCTAGTCTCGCTTTCACGTCGGGTCTTAGTTTTATTGGGAGGGAGCTCATAATTTCGAAGGTAATGATGCCGACGCTGGTAGCCCTCTTTCCGGATTTCTACCCAACGCCGACGGAGGAAATTTGACAACGCCCGAAATTCTTTACTTTTGATCCGAAGATTTATAGCTTCGTGTAACGAATCTTGACGTCCTCAGATATTAAAGATGAAGGACACAAATTCTTTTGTGCCCTGAACTTTGACCGGACCTGGGATGGTCAACGACGGCTGATCTAATTTGGACCGTAACGACTCTAGTTCAGCCATACCCCTTTCCCTTCAGGAGCCGATCGAAGGGGTTTGGCTCTGCCGCATATCCTTTGCATTCGCCTCGCAAATTCACCGTTCCGTCGGCAAAATCCGGGTAACCTCCGGAATCGAAGATGAGGGATTCAGGTACTTTCGTAGCCCTAACTAAAACCTGGCAAGACCTAGTTTGGTCAACATTGTTACATTTAATATTACTTGGCACTCATACTCGACGGAACTTTTATTTTTATCCTGACGAAGCTTATAATTTGTGCAGCAGTGACTCCGGAGCTGGCAGATCTTTCAACGGAGGACATTTAACCCTGCCGGATATCCTTTGCGTTTAACCCGGTACTCACCGTTTCTTATGAAGAATTCGGAGAACCTCAGGTACCGAAGATGAAGGATTCAGGTGCTTTTGTATCCCTGGTTAAACCCAGACCTGGCATGGTCAAAGACAGTAGATTTAAAATTACTAGGCTCCCTTTCCCGAGGAATTAATTTTTATCTGGGGGAAGCTCATAATTTTGACGGTGGTGACTCTGTCGGAGGCAGACGCCCCCCCCCTTCAGGCTTCTGCATGATGCCGAAGGACGAAGTTTGGCCTTGCCGGATATCTTTACATTTAACCTGCTTCGTCGGTAGTCGGTAGAGTCCTGATACACTCCGGCATCGAAGACGAGAAATTCAGGTAATTTTAAACCCCTGAATGAATCCTCTTTGGTCAACGGCTTTAGATTTAATATTAGTAGATTCGTTTCCTCGACAAAACTTTTAAATTTATCGGAAGCTTATAATTTCGGCGATAAAGACTCCAGCTGAGGCAGACCCTTTTCCAGGCTTCTGCACGCCGACGATGGTGGGAGTTTGACCCTGCCGAGTTTACTTTGCAGAAAATGAGGGATTCAGGTAACTTCGTGTCCCTGATTTAACCAAGATAAAACCGAGTTTGGTCGACGATGTTAGATTTAATATTAGTAGATTCGCTTTCTCGACGGAAATTTTATTTTTTCTGGGCGGAGCTGATAATTTTGACGGTAATGATTACGGGAGCTGGTATTCTCTTTCTAGATCTCTGCACCATCCCGATAGAGGAAGTTTGACTCTGCGTGATATCCTCAGCATTTAACTCGCATACTCGTAGCTTTGACAATAGAATATTGGCGCCCCCCGTTCAGGCATTTCGTACCCCTGATTGAGTCCTGATCGGACCTATGGGCAACGACGTCGGATTTAATATTACTAGGTTCGATTTCTCGACGAACATTTTATTTTTTATCTAGACGGAGCTCATAATTTTGACTTTAGTGACATCAGAGCAGTCAGACCCTTTTCCAGGTTTTTGCATGTCACCTATGGGGGACATTAATTCTGCCGAATTTCCTTTACAACAAACATGCATATTCTCCGCTTCTTTGATAGAATCCTGGCAATCTCCGGCATCGAAGATCAGGGAGTCAGTTACATCATAACCGTCGCGGAATCCTCACCAAGCCATTTTTCGGTCAACGAAATTATGTTAATTATTACTAAATTCGTCTTCTCGTTCGAACTTTAGATTTTTTGTGGTTCATAATTTTGACGGTATTGACTCCTGTGTAGTCAGACCCCTTTCTAGGTTTCTGTACTACGCTGACGGAGCAAATTTTACCCTAACTGATATCTTTTGCATTTGACCCGTGTACTCTCCGCCCTCCGGTTTGTAACATGAGGGAGGTTTGCGTACCCCTGATTGAGCCCTGAACGAACTTGGTGTATTCAGATTTAATGTTAGTAGATTCGCGTTTTCAATGGAACTTTTAATTTTATCTGGACAGAGCTCCTATTTTGACAGCAGTAACTCTGCTCAGGTGACCCCTTTTCTGGGCTTCTTCACGATGCCTAGGGAGGAATTTTACCCTGACAGGTATCCTTTTCTCTTGACTCACGTACTCGCCGCTTCATCGGTAAAATTTTGGCACCCTCCGGCCTGGAAGATGAGGGAGTCATGTGCTTGCCCTGATTGAGCTTTGCACAGGCCTGGTATAGTCAATGACGTCAGA